>VZRR01013236.1:504364-581476 GCA_013398015.1 Oreocharis arfaki | reverse complement strand
AGGACGGGGAGACCGCCCCGCTGCTGCCGCCGCCGCCGGGCAGCGTGCGTGTGAGGGGCGGCGGGGAGGGAGCGCCCTGAGGGGGCTGCGCTGGGTGCTGAGGAGAAGCTGGGGAAGCGCGGCCCCGGGCGGGGAGTGCGGGCCAAAGGTCAGGCGGGACGGGGCTGTGCGGGACGGCTCCGGGATGACAGCACCGGGGAGCGGGGAGTCACCTGGAGTGGGGTGAATGAGCCTCTGGTCCCAGCGGTGCTCCCGATCCCTTCGATTCCCTGCTTGCTGAGCGCTTGGAAGTGCTGCCATGTGCCCTCGCCCTGTTGCGAGCACGCAGGGAGAGCCTGCTCCGAGCCGTAAATCTTGCTGTGCTTGTTTGGCGCTCTGCTTTCACTGTGCTCACGGGGTGTGCGCGTCTGGAGATGCTTATGGGGCGGCATCGTGTTGTGTGTGCGCAAGGGTTTGCGTGGTTTTAGAATGAGAAATGAGATTTTAGATTAAAGAAGGAAAAATTGACTGTTGCGCCTCCCGTGAATTTCATTCTAGGAAAGATCCGAACATCTCTTCCACAAATTGTAGGTTTTTTTCCTCTCCTTTTCACAGAGTTCATCAAGCCGTGGTTCCTCCTTTGCTTTCTCAGTGTTTAACTTAGTGAATGCAATCATGGGCAGTGGGATACTTGGCTTATCCTATGCCATGGCCCACACAGGGATCATGGGGTTTAGGTAAGTTTTCAGCTTTTACATATACTCATTTTTAAACTCGGCTTCCAGTTGTAAATGGAACAAAACTTGATTACTAAGACTCCTGTGCAAATCTGAGGAAGAAATAAATGGCTTGTGCTTTTCAGAATTGTTGATTAGGATCTTCCCCTTTTTGATTTAGTCATTCAGATCTGGCCTGACATAAGTCCTGCCCAGATGTTGCATTGAATTGCCACAGGGTGGCAATTTCTTGGCCATTACTCCTGACAGATTGATATTTTCCTTTCAAAACTGTTATCTCCTTTAGTTCCAGGAGTGGCCCTTGTGAAATAGGATGGGTACACGGCTGGAAACTGTGAACCAGTTTGTCCTTTTGTTTGCACTTCTGCTTGTTGCAAATGCTAATCTGTGGATAATGGGGCCAAAGTCACTGGAATTGTCACTTTGACCATTTCCTAAGCATTGGTTTCACTTCACTGGAAGATGCGTGCCTGTGTATGTGTGCACGCACAAACTCCCATGGTTACGTCCATTTTGTAATCCATATGTCAGGGCCGCTTGGCAAGTATTGGGAAGATCAGAGACCACGTGAACCATAGTCAGCAGATACAAGCCATAAAATGAGGAAATCTTGTAGTTTAGTTCTTGCAAAAGTAGCATTTCTAGAGCTCGAAAGTGCGCTGTACTGTAAAAGTGCTTTAATTGTGAATATTTTGTGGTTTTTTAGTATCTTGCTGCTGATTGTTGCCAGCCTTGCTTCTTACTCTGTGTTTCTTCTGCTCAGTATGTGCACTCAGACTGGTAAGTGAAAAAGATTTATCTAACAGTGAGCTCTGAAATATTTCCTCAGCTCTGTCACAGAGACATGACCCCGTATAAAGATTGCAGTTAACAGTGATGTCTGATTCACTGACCTTGAAATGTTTAATGTTTTTAACGATTAATATCTGCCATTTAAAAATAGGATTCTGAGACTTTTTATGCAAAGCCAATGCCAAACTGACTGGTTTCTAGATTTTTTTTTGATTTTTTTTTTTTTGCCAAATGCCTCACTTCTCTTTCCAGAGAGATCCTGTATTTCTGTATTTCTACAGCAAAATTATTTTGGTGCTGGCTGAACCTCACTACTTCAGTGTGTGCTTTTGCTTTCAGTGAATGCTTAAGAGCAATAAAATAGCAGCCTTTCATTCTCCTAGGAGTAGTACATATATCTTGTCCGTGGTTTGAAATGGATACCTTTAACCTTTTTAATCATATTGGATTATTGTTATTCTCGTGGTGCTTTATAGATGCAGCTTATAGAGCTTTTTTGATGCTGAATGAGAAGTCATGGTGCAGTCCTTGGAAACTGCACTGCTTTGAGACAGTTCAAACAGCACATTCTAATACCTGCAGTCAAATCCGCTCGTGTTTTAATTCCTGCTACTTTTAATTGTTACTGAAACAACTCAAGTCGTTCCTTGACTTCTCATACACGAAGATCATGTTACAGCAGGAAGTCTCCTTGCTTGTTGTTTCCCTCTCATCTGTTTTACTCTCTTTTCAAAGGTGGTGGGAGAAAGCTTCTGCTTTTTTCCTCCTTGGCTTTGTTTTCTTTAGCTGCCTTTGGTCTCAGATGATTGCTTCCTGCTTCTTCTTAGATCTGCTGCTCCTGTCCCCACCTGTTGAGTGATCTTCTTCATACATTTTTAAAAAACACCCCTCAGAGGTAGGGTTACTTTTATGGTTGATATTGTTGGCTGCTTGATGATTTGGGATTAAGTCTTTGGTAATTTTTTTGTCCTTTTGGAGTGCTGCTTATTAGAAAGGAATCAGAACTTGAAATGCATAGCTAGAGAGATACATGAGAGGCAAAAAAAAGGGGAGACTGGAGGTAATTTTAATGGCCTTTTTAACCTCTTACTTTGGGCTGAAAAGTTCTGTATTTTATGGGCACTAAGTGATATTAAGCTGTTGTCTAATAAAAAAATAATTAAAGAGATTCTTGCAAAAGAATTATGATTAGGAGGAGAACTAAGGATTTAAGTTTATTGAAGTCAGAAGAGTTTGGATGTTATGAACTCAGAGGCCTGATATGCAAGAAGGGTTTAACTCCTCAGTTCTTGTCCAAAGGCAACAGTCCACCTCAAGGAAGCATTTTTGAAGTGCAGACAGCTGAAGTGACAGGATGAAGAATTTCTCTTGTCTGAAACTAATAATTAGTTATCACCTAATGCTGACAGGTAGGACTTACACCAGAACTATGTCTGGATAAGTTTGCTGGATTTATGACCTTCTGTGTTTCGATTTTTTTAAAATAAGATTTGAGATTGTATTTCCTATAATTCCTGTCAACTATTGAAGTAATTAAATGTTAGACAGCAAATCAAAATTTGCTATCTAACCAAATTTTTCCTTGAAACACTGTCTTTAGAAAGTGAGAAATATGACCTGTTGTACCTTGACAGAGTAAAATCTCTGTAGGTGTTTGATTCCAAAACAGGCAATTAAACCTTTTCTTTCAAAAACCTGTATTAATTTGTAAACAGTGTTACAGTATTAAACTTAATCCATGGCAAAAAATTGGAAGGAAATTTTAGTATTTTTATATTAAAAGTGAGCTGGAAAAATTTAAAGGATGGTGAAGAGAAATGGTTGAAAGTGTTTGTAAACTCTTACTTAGGAAAGAGCTGACCTATAAAACACCTTGTGAAAAGGAAGCTCTAATAATAATTCCATTTTAAACAGAGGCCAGGATTTATTAAGCTCAGGCATTTTAGTTGTAGTTCAAAAATAAAGAAGTGTCTTCAGTTACTCAGTTCTGTTGGTCTGGACTTTGACAAAATCAAGTGATTTGTGTAGACCAAAGGCTTAGCAAAAAAAATATTCCCAAATGTCAAGTGTTGGGTTGAGATTAGTTTAGTCAGTGTTTCTCCTGTGTTAATTCAGTATGACCTGTGTTGTTTTGGGCTGATAAAGGCTAAGCTTCCTCTGTAAAGCAGAAGAATTGGGAATTTAAGTGGGATGCACTTTGAAGTTTTGTGGCTGTTTTTTTCTTTTTGTGTTATGAATTAGTCACAAATATTGCTGGTACTATATTTGCCAATTTCCCTTCACATTTAAAAGGATAATTTCCATGGACTGTTAATAACAGGATAAAAATTAAGCTAATCAGGCAGAACTTACTTATCTTTATACAAATTAGGCTTAATATTTTGCTCCATATATTCTTGAAATTACAGAAGTGATGTGATCAAGTAGTTGGGCTTCCCAGTGTTCACAGGACTAAACTGATTACAGAAACAGGTACTACAGAAAATATTTCAAGGTTTCATTGCTCTTTTGGCATTACGTGGAAAATTTTGTTCTCTTTGCTGGTAACTCCTCATACATGTGTGCTGTATATTTGTTACCATGTGGTAAAAACAACTTGCTCTTAAATATGTTTAATATTTTACTGATTTTCTTTTTATGCCATTGAAGATGGCTGTCTAAAATTTTTTTTTTCTTGTGATCAACTACTTTATAAATAGAAATTAGGAAAAACACAGGATAAAATCTAGTAAGACATATTTTTTGTTTAATTATGTCTGTTAGAGATAGTCCAGGTTTGTGCTGAGCACTGACTCTGGCTCATTTAATTTTGTTGTTTCATTCATATTGGCATAGTGTGCTTTTGTCTGTGGTAGAGCAGAATGGGAAACATTGCCCTTGAGAAAACCATATGAGAAAATTAATGAAGTTTTGTTGGGTTTGGTTTTTGTTTGGTTTTTTGTTTTGTTTTTTCCCCCTTTGGAGCACTGCGTGCAGAACTTCAATGAAATAAATAAAACCACCTAAGCTTGGGCAAGTCAGAGGCTCCAGTCCTGTCACCTGATCTCGGTGAGGTGCCTGTGTCTCCCACGCCTTGTGTCATTTACTGCAGGGAATGGGGCTTCTCTCAGGTGTGAGGGGCTGCCCCAGCAGCTCAGCTTGCAAGGCTGGGCCCTAAATTAAGATGTGACAGGAGCAGGAGCAGTTTTGTACCGAACGGAACCAAGGCAGAGAAACCAAGTGTTGTGACAGTAAAATTTTGTGGGTTTGAGATGAATTTTACCCTCTGAGGCATTCACAGCTGTTTTATTCTATCCCAATAAAGTGACTGGTATTTCTGAGAAAACTTTCATCTTTTTGATACTGCTTGAGTTTCTAATAACAAAATACAGAGTAACAATGAAAGGCTTTAATATTACTTCCTTCTCTCTGAGAAGGGATTGTTTTGAGTTACCAGCAATAATAGAAGTGAGCTTCAGCTAAAACCCAGCAAAATTATGCAGGAAACCACAGGCTGTTTTAGTGTAATTATGGAAGTCGGGTGCAGGTATGGGCAGGATTTTTGTTTTGCTTTGGGTTTTCTTTTGGGTTTTTTTAATAATAGATTTCAACCAAAGAAGGTGTTTACCTTCAGCTTTCTTGAAAATAGATAGGGCCTAGTTCTTAAGAGCTGGAAAGATAGTGATGTTTATATTTGTAGAAAAATGAAAATGTATCTTATGTTGTCATCTTAATTAAAAAAAACCCCTGCTCTTTTAAGGAATAACATACAGAAATACCTTACATCTAATTGTTGATGCTACTCTCATAATTGTTTACCTACAAGGAAAATCTTTGGGAGAAGGCAATTTGCCATTAGTATACTACTATTATATTTTAAATATTGCAGCTGCAAATACTAAATTGAGTTTCTGAAGAGTCTCTGAGTGTTTGCACATAGATCTGTGCTTTGTAGCTGGAGTACAGGTGTATGTAAAAGCTATTCTGTAAGGAAAAAATGCTATGAAATATTCTTTTAATTCTGAATTGTATTTGTTTAAGAAGGGGGAAAAAGGGCCAAAAATAGAGCTTTCAAGCCTTTCAAGTTAGAGATATTTTAGCTCTTTTCTTTTCTCTTACCAACAGCTGTCACTTCTTATGAGGACCTTGGCCTGTTTGCATTTGGATCAGCTGGAAGGGTGAGTATTCATTTTTACCTCTGTTTTTCTTCTTGGTCTCATGCTTCTGATACGCAAATGTTCTTTGCCTAGTAAAGAGACATAAATGAAACAAGTACAGAAATTACTGACACCATAGTATGCTGCAAAATCTGTTTCATCCTGAAGCTTTTCACTTGGATTCAGTTCGTGTGTCTGCTCTGTGGGAGCCCAGCTTCAGTTATATTGACACTCCTTAAATGCAAGATTTTGTGCTGCTTTCCTGTCAGAGCATTCACTTTTAGTTGTCTGCACATATCTGCTCACTGGCATTGCTGTCAGGTTGGCTCAAGGTTCAGATTTGCTACAGTGCTGTTGGAAAAATGTTAAGAGACAGGTGAGGGATTGATTTGCTGTTGGTGTTTCAGCATTTAATAGGGATCTAAGGTAAGAGATGGCTTTTCATGTCGTTTCCACAATAGGAACAATTAAGAGTACATTTAATGCATGTTGTTTGTTTCCTTTTGTTTAATAAACTCTTCACATGGATGTTTCTTACTTGTTTTAGCTCATGATTTAAAAAAAGACACAAAACTCCCAAAAAACCAAACCAGCAAACAAAAGAAACCAAAAAAAGCCACCATCAGACTAACTCTTCTTGGTATAAGAGTAATTAGAATGTTAGCTCTGATCTTTTTGTAGTGTGTACTGAATCTCTTTTTCCTAACAGTGATGTTATGCAGTAATGGTGGGTGCACAGGAAATACTGAAACACTGCCTGTGAATACTGCACATTTAATGTTATGAATTCTATGCTCTGTGCTCCAGTTACACCTTACTGAAAGCAGGTTTTACCACACACAAATGTGATTTTAATGTTTTACTGAAACAGTGCAAATTTTTTAAAATCAGTTTGGCTTAACAGGCTAGAGACTGCTGTCTTATATCTTAATGTCACTGGGAATTAAACCTGGACTATCGGGTGCTTGTAAGACCTCCATTAGCATTAATAAGCAGATGAGTGTAGTCTGAGGATCAATATTTTTTGATCAAATTAAGAAGTGATCAACCTCAAGAGAAAATAAACCTTGATAATAGCAAGGTATAAGATACAATTACTTTTTACAGGAGCTGTTCTGTACACATTAACCATAAGCCATTACTTGATGAAGTCATAGAAATTTAGAGCCTGAGGAGAAACTAAAACGTGATTTACTCTGCCTTTGCTCTGAAGCAGGGCTGAACATTCTTACACCATTCTTGGCAAATGTTTGTCTAATCTGTCTTAAAAGCTTAAGTGAAGGAGATTTCACAGCTTCACATCACAGTCAACGTGTATTTATTTTCAATTCTTCTTAATATATTTTTTCATAATTTTCAATATAAGTAATCTGTGCTGAAAATTATCCGGCTTTTTATTTTCAGTGTGCATGGAGAGCACTGGAATATTTCTAGGTTGGGAAGCTGTTCTTTTGATAAAATAATCAAAATTCACCAAGCTTTCCCGGTGAACTGATGTTTTCTGGAACAGTTGTCTTTGTCTCTTGAAGCATCTTTGATATTTATACACTTTTCTTAAAACTTGCCTGCAAAACAGGCTTTGCTGCTTCTGATTGTGTTATCTCTGGCTGTTTTCTCTTTGCAATCCAGTAACTCTTAAGTCATGTATTTGAGATCTGCTTCCTGAATGCTTTGCTTTTAACTGATCTTGTTGATTTTTAGGCTTTTCTACTTCACCACAACCATTCTGAATTCTCACCTGTCCCTGGGCACTTCTCACTTCAGTCAGGCACAGATGACTTTTTTTTTTCTTTTTTTCTCTGCTTTAGTACTTCTCCCTCACACACTGGGGATCATACAGCCAGGCCAGTGTAGAACCTTGGTTGAAGTGGCAGCTTAGTTTGACAGTAAACTGCTGGTTAACTGCTCTTGAAGTTGAGCAATTACTCAGCCTGGTGATCTCCTTTCAAATGTATTTTTCTGAGATTTGTAAGAATGGAAATTTTCTGCTGTTGGAAGATTGCTGATTCTCCCTTTCCAAAGGTGTGAACTATTTGTTTCCATCTATGGCAAATTCCAAGATACCATTCTTTTTTATTTCCTTCCTTTGGTGACTTTTGAACTGACTTTGAATTAATTTAAAATCTGAAATTATTTTTTTCAAAAAACCAAATTTGTACTTCTTCTCATTACTGTACCTTCTTTTTTTTCCAAGTTGACTTAAGGGCAGCACTCATTTAGAATGCCCTATATCAAGAAGGGCAGTGGGTAGAAAGAAAACTGAACCTGATGATCATGATATTTTAGAACTGAGCTCAAAAGAAAACATTGGAAAAACTTGATAGCCATTTCTAGGGTTTCTTTTTTCAGTTGGAAGTTAATTTTTTTGGATTCAGACAAGTATTTTAATAGTCTGTGATCACTTTTGCTTCCATATCAGTCCAGTATGAATAATGACAAGTGGTAAAGAAAAGTCTTATCTGGTTTGCAAGTTTCAAAAAACAATGGCATTCCTGACAGTTAAAAATATTCAGGACTAAGGAAGTATACTCGAGCTTTTACAAATCTCTGCTGTCTTTTCAGAGGTAAATTATCATTTTCATTTGTATTCACCTGATATCAGTTAGAATGCACTTGTGTTTTCAGTGATTTAAAAACCTTATCTTCTGCAGAACAGGCTTCACTGTGTAATTACTCTTGCTTTGTCTCAGAATGAAAATGTGATATTTTCAGGCAGAATTTTTGCCTCCATGTTCCTTTTAGATTGTGCTGGTTTCCATGTGTTAAACTCCTCACTAAGGAGAAGATTCCCTTCCTTTCAGGACTAGTTATCACTGCTACATCTGGTGTGTTTAAGATGATACACATGTGGTTTATGCCTGCTATAGACATATGATTTTAGTTATCCTTACCCTTTCTAAAGAAGTCTATTTTTTTATAGGTCCTTGTTGCAACTACAATAATTATCCAGAATATTGGAGGTAAGATACTTCATATGCTCAGTATTAACTGTGTGACAGGCTTCAAAGCTCCACAAACACCAAAGGCAATAATTAAAGTGTTTTTAAGAAACTGATTAAAAGGACAGAAAACTTAAGGGAAAGGCTTTTGTGACTGTGCTAAGCAGAAGGGCTGTAGTTGTGGGATAGATGGGGGAATTCTGGGGGTTGGGTTGTCTGCCTGTTGCTGCATCCCAGGATGTGGAGCACATCCATGAGGGCTGCACTGCTCATTGGAAGGGGCTCAGGAAGCAGCATCTCCTCTCTGCTGTTCTGTACATTTGTATCTGGTAGCTGCATTTTATCAGATCATGTGTTTTGGGTTTTGCTGTTGGAACCTGCTTATGCATTTTAGTGATTTGTGTAGCAAGTGAATGTTTACTTAGCCATGATGTTTCATATGTTCTGCATTAATGGGAGCTTTCTTTCTGTTAGCTCAGTAACTCATTTTTGGGGGAAGTCGTTTATCTTCCTGACTTACATCATGTGTCCACTTACACTGTTTGTATTTTGTCTTCCTTGGTGCATGGAAAAATAAAATAACACTCCCTGTCTTTGTACTTAAACTCTTAATCAGGTATGCTCACATACTTGACAGTCACTAAATATTTAGAAATTATTTGTCTTAAAGTAGACAGAACAACTTTAAGTCTAACAGAACAATTTTATTTTCTTCCTTTTGTTGTAAATGTCTGGGATGCTTTCTTTTAAATGAGGGAATTATCTGAAAGCTCCTTCCTCTGTCCCCTAGCACCAAGAAGGATACGTATGTTCACATAGATCAGCTGAAGGAGACAGCATTCCAGTGCTGTTCTTCTTCTCTTTAAGGTTGCCTGTCAAGTCCAGACAGTTCAATGATTGCTGGTTTTTGTCCCTATGTAAACACCTAGAACTCGACAAAGTAACTGTGCTTTCATGATAAACTTGGGATATTTTCTTATACTAAAGGTTCCAATATAATAAAAGCTGCCCAATTGAAATGGCTGTAAAAATCCAAGCATTAATTTTAGGCAGGAGTGACCATAGCAATTCCAAGATGAAGGACTATTTATTCATACAGGTTTTAGAGGATGTTCTGTAGCAATGAACAAATCTCTTAATTTCCTTTCTCGTTTGAGTGGACCTCTAAATAAACAATACAAGACAAGGAGGGATACACAGAGCAGGTTCTGGAGATTTTAGGATCATGGACAAGACTGTTGTCGAAGGAAATCTGACTCTCATTTCTTCCTCATCACAGTTCATAACCTTCTCTGGGCCATTCTTAATAAAATTCAGCTCAGTAACTCTAGAGCCCCAAACTGCTGGATGCTGCAGTCCAAGTCAGCCCCGTGGCAGGAGCCAGCTCTGAATGTGACTGCACTGCAGGATGACAGACTCCTAAAAAAAAATAAGAGATGAAGAGTTCTCTTCAGTTCTTACACAGCCTTGACTCTTAAAGAACTGCATGGAAAGAAAAGAATTTTTCTTGTCATTCTAGTCCTTCTGCAGCTTTTAAATGGGAGTGGTGTAACTATGGAGTGTAGTTTGTCCTGAATGGGATCCGTGCTGGGATTAAATGTAAATCCTGGCTCTGCCTGTCGTGCTGGTTTGTAATATTCCCTTCTTTTTGTTTTTCTGTCTGGCTGAAGGAACCAGTAACACGGTGCCTGTTGGGCAGACATCCAGGCTCTGTCAACATCTTTGATTTCAGAGTAAGGCTAAAAATAAAATTGTTTTCTGTTACCTCTTCCATCATCAGACCTGGGCACCTTGCATCATACGGTATTTTATTTCAGAAGTGATTAGAGAGCATGAGATAGTGACAATAACCCTGGTAAAGTTGCTTAATCGCAAGCCATCTTTCATTATCTGCATCTAGTCTGGGCTTTTTTTAAAGTTTGCTCTGATCCCTTCTAAAAATAGTCTAAGTGCAGAAGTAATTTACATTAATTTGTGATGGAGAGAGTGTTTTAGTATTCATTTTAGTAGTTAGGCTTTCCAATTTGTCTTTTTTTTTTTTTTTTTTTTTTAAAGAGCTTACTGTGCAAATTTGAATTTGACGTTCTAATTGTGTACACTTAGGGATTTGTGTAGACAGGGAAATTGACTTTTTCTGTTACCAAGATACCTGAGGGAAAAAAACCCCTATTTTTGTACAGCTGCAGGAAAGCACTAATTGGTCATATTTGGAACTTAAAAGGTTAAAAAAATTGATTTCAAGCACATTGTTTGGAATTTTAACATGCATCTCTAACATGAGTGTTCAACTTTTCCTGCAGATTTTTAACTGCCCCTTGGAAGGCATTTAATTAATCCAAGTAACACAGATCAGATACCAAAATCCATTAAAGTACTGAGATTAGCAAAGGATGCACCAGGGTAGTGAGTTAACTTTTCAATAACCAAATGTAAATGGAAGTCATTTTAATACCGTAACTTAAAAGGCTTTATAGAGTATGTAGAGCTTAGAGTGACTGAACTTGGAGAGCATTTGCCTTGCCTTCCTCACAGTCAGTATGTTCTTGTTCTTGCGGTATAGGTACTTGTTAATGAGGGAAGACCAAGGGTTGAATGGGATGGCCAGTGCTACTAATTTTTACATTCCATTTCTCAGTATTTTGACCCAATCCAGCAGCCCTTTAAATGTAAACAACCAGGGCTGCTTGGTGTGTGTGGGTGCAGAGTGCACGTGATGAAAAAGAGAGCTGTCAAATTACACCTCCAAGGCTGTTCAAGTTTCTTCATCCGTTCCTCCCAGCCCTTTCCTGTCCCCCACATCTTTCCCTGGAGTGAGCTTGCCAGTGTCCATTTCTCACCTGCTGTGCAGAGAGGATCTTGAAGGGTCCCAGATTGTGTCAGGTGCCCTCAAAGAAAGGAGAGGGCCCTTGGGGAGTTGTAGTCCTGGAGGCACTCAGGGAGAGAGGGAGGCTGCTATCGGAAATGCTGCGTTCCAGGGCTCTGCATGCTCTTCATGTCATCCTTCCCAGGAGCAACTGCAGTTGGATGCATTCCCTGCTATTGTTTAATAGTGTTGTGCTTCTAGGAAGTGATGGATGAGGCACACTGGGCCAAAGCCGTGGCTGGGAATCCCACAGCCCTTCCCCCTCCCCTCCCAGGGAAGTTTTGTGAGCTTCCTAGGTGCTTTCTGAAGGAGGGGAGGAAGAGGGAAGGAAGGAGGACAGCAATTTCTCCTTCTAGAATTGTCCCCTCTGTGGATATGACTGAAAAGGAGGACAGTGCAGCTGTGTGCCCAAGAGAAAATCTTTAGGACTCTTAAAGCATGTGTAATAAAGTTAGGGAAGGGCTGATTTTTAGCAGGGGTGGTGGAAAAATGGAGACAAACACAATAAAGTATTGCACAAAAGCAGCTCTCAGCCTGTTGCCAACACTAACAAATCCCCAGCGCTGAGGTCTAGCAGGAAGCATGCGGAGTTTTCCAGCGTGCTTCCCAGGGCTGGGGCTGCCATCAGCTGAAAGTCACTGCTGGCTGAGATACGGCTGGGCTCAGAGGGCCTGGTGGCTGTGGTGCACACAAACATCAGTCCAAACTGCTGAGAGCAGGAGCTGAGTTATTTAAAATTTGTTAGCAGTGGGCTTTAGAGCTGCAGTAGAACCTGCAGTACCATGGTGTAGCTTAGGTGGTCTCTGTGAGCATTTTTGCAGTACCTTTTTTTTTTTCAATTTCTTCAGGTAACCTGCCTTGGCTTGTACCCAGGTGGCCATTGCAGTCATTCTTTGGAACTAAGCTTTCCAGACAGCTATCTTAATTTTACAAAGAATTATTTGTTTTCTCATAAAAATACCGTTTAATTCAGTGTAATTTCTGTAACTGGTGCTTTTTGATTTTTTTGTTTCTGTGTTCTGCAGTTAGCGTGTCCTCAAAGGTGCACGTTTTCCTTCTTTGTAAGAATCAGTAATGAGGAAAAAAGCTCGTTCCGTATCCCTGGAGCGCTGTTGTATCCTCGGCACTGCCTGAATGCTGCAGGCAGTGACTGGAAGCGACAGAGTTCGTTCCGATGGGTGATGCTGCTCTGTAGAGTTTATAGCCTGTTGATACAGTCAGGGTGACAGACAATACACAGAGACCCTGCTGCGACTGTAAGACACCCTAAATATGTATTTACAATCGCGTGGTTCGTGTTTCTCAAGCTTCCCGAAGGCAATCGAGAGGCGTAGCCACTGTGAAAAGCAGATATTTAAAAAAAGCAGCACCACCCTCTGCTGGCCTGGCCCGGCCCCGCACACGCTGGGCCGCGTTCCCGGGAGAGCTGCCGGCAGCTCGGCGCCTCGGGGACCTCCAGCCTTCTCCTGCTTCTCTACATCTCCTCCCCTTTGTTTTTATGCCAGGTAAACAATGAAATATTTAACTTACCTCCCCCCTATGCCGATATATAGATGTGTGCTTTCTGTAAGTGCCTGCTTAGAGATGCTGTGCAGAGACTAAAAAGACTCTTTTATCAAGTTAATTGGGCATTTTTTAATTGCAAATTATTTTCTTTTGTGTTTTTCCTTTTTTTTCTTTCCCCCTCAAGTTCATCCATTCTGCAGTTTGATTCTAAACGTATTTGCAAAATTTGTTTCAAATTTAAATAAAGCAACTATTTTTTCAGACTGAGGGGGTGGATGGGAATTACCTTTGTGTAGTCAGTAAGAACAATACTCCAGGAACTTTGAAAATAAATGAATGGTGCAAGTCATGGAGGAATAAAATAAAATACGGTTTGTTACATGCTGAGACCTGCATCCCTAATACCTTAAGAAATTACTGAGGTTCCTTTAAGTATGGGAAATCTAATTCTGTTTTCAAACAAACTTGAATGTTTGTTTTCACAGCGCCATTTACATTTGACCTGAAAGCCTAATTATCCTGACTGATTCAAAGTGAGGATTTCCAGTGCAGAGCTGCCTTAATTAAGGGCAGGTTTGTCAGCTCCTGTACTAATTTAACAATTGATGACCCATGCTCCTGTGTTTTCCTGTTGCAGTGAATGGTTCTTGGAAGGTTTGATATTGTAAGGAATATTCAGCTTGCTTTAAATAATTTTTTAAAAAAAGACAGAAATCTCAACCTGCAGCTGTACTACAGAATGGGATATATGATGAGCTGTGTAGGAGACTTCTCTATTCTTTTAGCACAAATGTACACATGTAATTAAACTAGTGAAGTTTTGTCGAAATAAATCTGCTGCCTGTGTGATCCATTTAGAATAGGAAGGATTCTTTGTTTGCCATAGTTAAGTTCCAGACTAATTCAGGTAAAAGCCAAAGGTAGAAGGAAAAGGGAAGCAAGGGAACAGAAATTCATCAGGATGAGTCTCCATAATAGGAAGACAAGCAAAGAAGTTGACAGCCTGTTTCAGTTCTTGGAATTCCTCCATATGAACAAGGATAACATCTTCTGTCACACACTCCATTCTGCATCTACATTTAAAACCAAATAAATTATCCCAACATTTATTTTTAAGCTTCCACTAAGAGGAAATATTAACAACAGTACCGGGCCTGTCTTCTGCTGTGGGAAGTTTGGAGGGGAACTTGTTTCCATCTTTGCACAGTGCTTAAAAATGCAAGACATCTTTATAGGGCTCTAATATGATCATCTACAGTGGCAGATGAGGAAAAACTAACCAGAAGACTTAGTTCCTTTAACGAACTGATGTGAAGGGATTTATCACCATAAATTCTGTGTTTACATAGGAGTTTATCATACATCTGGCCGTACATTTATCTGGCATCATTGCTGTGCACTTCAGCACTTGGTCTCTTTGGGTAGGATAATAAGAAGTTACACTTTTTTTTTGCTGTTAACCAAACAGCCACCCATATGTTTTAAGATTGGGCTACCTCAGAAGAGGTATTTTGAGGACTAAATAAAAAACATAACCTTTTCTCTAGTAAGTGTTTTTTCAGGTAGGGGCACATATGCTCAGTGTTGCACAATACTGTAGCATAGCAGAGACATTCTGAATAATGTGTGCATGGTCTGTGTATTTATAGAGAGCCACAGCTCATGGTGGCACTGCAGGCTGTAGTAATGGAAGTGTAAAGCAAGTACTGTATTTTATATTTTAACAAGCTTTTTATTTTTTCTGTCAAAGAGCTAATACCAAGTTTTTAGAACGTGTCAAAGTGATAGGTATTTTAAGAGCAGTATTTCTTGCTGCTTTCAACACAGTGCAAGTCTACTAAATAATAAACTATTAATATAATTCTGATTTCTGCTGCGTTCTGGTGTGTCAGGGCTTGTTGAGAAGTTCAGAACTGCTCAGTTCTCCGTCAAGTAGCTCTTGGTGCGTACTGAAAATTACCTTAGAGTAGCATAATACATACAAATTCAGGACCTGAAAATTAGGAAGTGACCATGTGAAGGTTGCTCATGTAGTTCTAGTTCAGCCCTTGTGGCATCCCCCTATTGCTGCAGCCTCAGACTGCACCATTGCATGCCATTTGTCCTGCAGGAAACCTGTCTCCCTCAGTGCTGGAATAGGTGTCTCGTGTCGGTATTTCCAGGTGGGGTAGATCAGAGCACAAGGGTGTGCTTTTTGTTGTCTTCACTTGTGTCACAGTTCAGTCTCGTGCCTGTGTAATCTCTTCCTTCTGTTGCACATTAAGGCTGCCAAGGAGAGCTGACATTTAATTTGTACAACACAACCTGACATGGCTTCAGTCGAGGGGGGCACCAGGGAAGTGAGGTACAGATTGTTATTTGGAGCAAAGGATACGTGACTTTTTGTCTGTCACATTCTATGCTCTTGATTCCTCAAGTAGAAATAGACTGTCACATTGTTTTAGTTTTTCTTGTTTTACTTTCATCTTTAAAAAACCAAACAAACAAACCATGTTCTTTGCTCACTCTGTAGTGTGTTGCAGAGTTACACAGTGGTTAGTGTCTTCATGCCAAGTAAAGCTACAAGGAGGTGTTTCTCCTGAGGAGAATTAAAACTGTGTTTGCAAATGAGCTAAAAGCAGAATTTGGCTTTTTAAACTGTATTAAGCATGGGCATCCTGCTCAGATTCATGTACAAGATTCAGGTCTTGTTTAAGCATCAGGATATAAATAAAATTATTTATTATTCGTTACTCATCTTGTAGACCAAGCAAGAGAATATAAATGGGGCAAGGGGGAGAGAATCCTACTATGTGAGATTGCTTCCCATATGCCCAGAGAAAGGAAGAAAGATGCATACAAATGTTCAGCATGCAGAAGTTTCTTGGTGCAGGACTGGCTCCCTCCTTAGGAGTGGAATTCAGTGAAATAGGACTCCTCTCAAAAACAAAGAGTGAGCAACAAAGGATAAGTGATCAAGTGATTAGCCAGAGGCTAATCGGAATGCAAGGGCAGAGTGACAGATTGCATATTGGAGGAAATCTGATCTGCAAATTAATTTGAAGGCTTCTGCAGTGGAGACTGCGAAAGAACTAGTTTTAAAATCTTTCTGGAGGACATAAATATGTGAAAATTCTGACTTGCTTATGTATAAAGAATTGTATCATACAGGGGAGAAAGCTAATGAATAAATAAGATCAAATAGCAATTTAGAGGAGTTTTCCTTTCCTTCCTCCCTCATTTAATTTTTTTAAAAATTAGAGTGAAATATGCATCTGTGTGCAACTTAGCGTGAAAAATTGGGTGAATTTACTTACAAATACTAGTGACTTAGGAATATGCATGCTGTAATTTTCTCTGCTTGAACCTACATTCTGTTGCAGGACAGTAAATCAGGACAGCAGATAAATACCTCAGCACCCACAATCAACACCTACATGTCACTAAATAGACATGAATATTGGAAAAACCCGAATTTTTAATTACAAAGAAGTGAATATTTCCTTATTTAGTGACTAACCAAATGGTTTTAATTTAACCTTGTGGTAGGTAGATGTCACTTTGTATTAATAGAATTCTCCTTCTTTATAGGGACCACGTTACTCTTTCTTCAAAATTTAACAGTAACTGCTGTAGTACAGCAGTGTCTGAGTCCACACATCTTTTCTTTTAAGATTCAAAGCATTCCTTAGATAAAAAACCCCCACAGACTTATTCAAATAGCATCTTGTGGAAGTTTGTTGCTTTACCTTTTCAAAATATGTGTTTTAATTTTAAAGCATGGATAAATACACTGTGGTAAAATTTTAAAGAATTACTAAATACGGAACAGTAAAATTTGAATACAACAGATGAGTTTTTGTCAAGGATTGAATGTAACTAAGCTTTTTATGTCATGTTACTAAAATTACTTGCTGCTGCAGGATGGAAATTAGTTTCATGTAGGCTTTGATGCTCGTTGAAACTGTTTGTAAAGCTTGATTTTTCTGAGTAATACTCTGCTGGTTACGTAAAAAAACCACATGAACAGTATGTGAAGGTATCAGACTAGTATAAATTGGGATTTAAAAACCCTCTCATTCATGCCTTTGATCACTTTATTTAGTGAAGGGGAAAAGTGACGCTGTGAAGGAGCTTTTGGATTTCTGTGTGTGCATCATTGCTTTCTGCTGAATAGAATTAAAAACACTTCATTTCAAGTCAACACTCCTATAAGAGTAGCTAATAATTCCTCTTCTGCATCACAGTTCCTGTACAGTTCTGCACTTGGTATTATTGTTGGGATCTTGTTGGTGATGGATTTATCATGAGAAGCAGAAATCTATCACTGATAAGCATCTTGGCTCTGAGGACCAAACCTTGCAGTATATAAAAAACCCTTTCAAGTCCTATTCTTGTGTTTGAATTTCTGTCTTATATTTATGTAGTACAACAGCAATTGAACAACTATGAAAACTGAGTCTTTGAAAAACCCTATTGTATTGAGAGAAACAAATATTATTTGCTCTCATCATGAATAATGTCTCATACAGAGGAAGGAGGAGTGCTGCAGCTTCTTAGTCTGTCTCTTGCCTGTAGGTCTTTATTCCCAGGTAGAAGGGCAGGTCTATATATTATATTATTTTGCCCTTTAGTCCTTTGGATTATGTTTTCCTTGCTTCAAGACTCACATTGTAACAGTCTCTTTGGAGGCATTAGCTGACATCAGTGCAATACTTGCAGCTATTTTTGAAGGAAGTATATTAGAAAATAAATTCTGGTTCTGGTGCCACGGTGTCTCACACAGAGCTGAGATGTTCCAGGCGTAACCACGCCGGTCCAGCCGTGCTGGCTGAGATGCTGCTGTTCCTCTGCTAAATCTGTCCTGCTTCTGTTTGCAGCCATGTCATCTTATCTGTTAATTGTGAAGTCTGAACTTCCTGGGGCTGTTGCGGGGCTTTTGAGTGGAGCCGAGAGTGGGTAAGGAAAAACACTTCGTGCATTCTGTGTTTGTCTTGAAGAAAAAAAGGGGTTCAGCACTGCTGAAGGACATGGGTACTGACACTTCTCTGATCTCACATGTGAAAATAAATAGTCATTTACATGAGTTGTTGGAATATGAAATGTATTTGGCAAGTGCAAGTCTTGCAGCACACACACACAGAGCGTGATTCTTTCCTCATGGCGATTTCCCATCCGACGACCTTAAAGTCAGTGGCAAAACTCCATCTACTGGAATCTCTCTTCTGTGCTATTTTAAAAGGGGAAACAGGAAGGTACTGGAGGGCGAGGAGAAGAAACATTTCCACTGCTGTCATGTTATCATTTCACATAATTCAGAATCACAGTACAAAAAATGGCAGGCATTTATATTGAAATACTTTGTTGTCTTGCTCTAGTAATTGGACTTGTCTTGGGAAAAATTCCAGGTTTCCAGGCTTGGTTTATAATTCCTAAACTTGGCCCCCAGTAAAGAAGTTATTTTTCGCAGTTCAGCTGTAAAGCTGTTTGTAAGGAGTGTGTCCCTCACATTTCCATCAGAACTGTTGCAAGAAATCTGTGCCTGTGCTAAGGCAAACACTGCAGCTTCAGCACTGAAATATCTTGTTTGAGTTGTTCCAGTGCTGCTGACATCCGTAACAGTGTATCTTGGATTGCATTTCAGCTGTTTTTCCAGACTGCTATTTTCAGATGTTTTCAGCTCAAAACTTGCTTTGGATTGAAATGTGGTGAAATTGTCTCAAGGCTGTGTGATGGTTGTATTATTCCTGAATGTTGTGGGTGAATTTTAAATGTGAAATCAGGTTTTTAGAAGGTACTTCAGTTCATTTTCTATTTTGTCACTTACAACTTTTAGATTTTTATAATGAGTTTGAGAAATCAATTGTGGTTGTAATCTTGCTTTCTGTCTTTCTGCCCTCCCAGCCCTCACAGTTTTAGTGAGGTTTTTTTGTCAGTTTTCTCTTTTTTTCTAAACTATTACATTTTATGTATACATGTTATTTTTAGTCTGCTAATGTATCTCTTCCAGCTGTGGTAGTCATCAGCTTTTCATTTGGGTGCTGTAACCTTCTCCTTCAAGCTCATACTTCAAGCTCACTCTCCATACACAGTGGTGTTGAGCTGCTGCTGTATCTGCTGCACGTATTCCAATCTGTCCAGCCCCAAATTTAGCATCTAACATCTCTTACTACTGGTTTTCATTTTCTCTCAGCTCTGTTTATGCAAAGTGACTTTTCTTTCAGCAAAGATACACTTTGAAACAAACAGCTTAAAAAAACTCCTTGTAGGTAGAACCTGGAGGTCCCGTGCACTGCTCAAAGGGCTGTTCTGTCTGAAAAAGGCTCTGCCTGTGGGATAATGCTCCCAACAGCTTTGTCTGTCCAGGTCCTACCTCAGGTCTCCTGGATGGGAACACACAGACAGGTTACAGTGTTGAAGTGTTTATGACAAATCACCTGAGCTGTTGTAATCCTCGGTGATCTGTCAGCTCTGCCAACACCCACGCTTCTTCCTTAGCTGGAATTACAGTTTGAGATGGGAATGAAGTTCAGCTTTGCATTTAGAAAGAGCTGAGATTGCCCATAGGAATCCTAACCACTGCTCCAGTGGTTCAGTGATTGGCAGCCTGGTCTCATCCAGTTTCTGCCTCTGTTAATTGTAGTTCTTGTATCAATCAATGTGTATCTAACACAATTTCCCTCCTCTAGTATTTGTGCTAGCAAATTGTTCAAGTGCAGTGGTCAAGCAGTATTCCAGGAACATGCACACATGCATGCCCACATGTATATTTAATTTATTTTGCCATATTAATGGCCATGGTAGATCATAATCTTTTGTTTCTGTGTATTTTTTTGCAGATGTTAAGTGTACATTTTTACTGGCAGACATTTTAAATTGTAGGAAATTGTTCAACAAAAAAAGGTACTCAAATACCAAGCCTAAGCAGCAACTTATTTATGCAAAGGGCATAAATATTGAATAGTTTGATTCAACTTCTTTACCTGGACCACTTGTTTCCAGATGTGGTTGCACAACTGTTCTGTTTTTGTTAAGTCATTACAGCATCTGATACTCCTTCATTTGGTGCAGAATTTAACTTAACTGTAGTTAGGATGTATCAAAAGTGTCAGTTAAACTATCTGTGAAAGTATTTTATATGCATAAACCCTCCAGAGCTGTACATTTGGGAAACCCATTTTAAAAATGTTTTGTGCATTAAATTATTTTTATAGATAAAGGTTAGCAGGTGTGCGTGTGTGTGAAAGGCTCAGAGCCAGTCCAACACATCCTCATGTCTTTTTAAAAAACAAAACCATACAATATGAACACTTATTAATATTGAGTGGAGATGTTTCTGTCTGCATAACAAGAATTCCACATAGTTTTGATGACATGAACATAGTTTCAAATGAGGATTGCGTTAAAAAGTTGTAATTTGTGAGCCCTCTGTTAACATTTAATCACCCTGTCAGAGGATGTGATTGATGCAATTAAGTTGTCTTGCTTGTGTGTTGTATAATTGGTATGGACTGAGAGTAAGATCCTAATTTAGAACATATGAATATCTTGTTCTGTTGAATTCAGGAATGAAATTAAAGCGATTTATAAATGTCTGCTTTTACTTAAAATATGGGGGAGGGAGGAGAAACATCTGCATGCCAAAGCTTTTTCAGCAGAGTCAAGGATTTATATTCTGTATTTAATATTTTGAATGCTTTTATCATATAGGATTAAATTTACAGATCAGGTTGATTTTAAAGGCACTATGAAAACATTTATTCTGCCTTTGGAAAATAAATGTATTTTTACAACAGTACTTTGAGGACAAAACGGATGCATTTTCTGATAACCAGTCCACTATGCAGTTTTTTTGAGATCTTTTTAAGTATAAGAATTGGTATTCCAAAATGAAGCAGCACACAAAATTACTTTTTCTCCTTCATTTCCTCACTGCTGTTTTCCTCTCTGTTCCCACCCCTCACCCACAAATGTTTCTTCAATTTACCATAAAGTAACCAAAATAATTTTCTGTCTGTTCTGCTGAGCTTGTGAACCTCGGTGGCAGCTGTGGGTTTGCTGCATGTTTAGAATCAGGAGACTGTAACAGAGGTCCCACATCTACACATAGTGCGTGATCCTTATGTCCTCTGCCATGGTTCTGTTCCTCCTCATCTGAACATCCGCCAGACTGGAAAGAAAGAAAAAGTTTAAAACTGTTTAACAACATGAAGAATAAATACTACAGCGAGAAGCTGATCTTGGCAAAGTTGCTTCTTCACTGTAGCAGTAGCAGACCTAGCTAATAATATACTTTTTAAAAAATGATGCATTTTGGCTTGTTTTTAATATAGACATTGTCACCTGGTGGTTACTTTGGGTTTGATACAGTGAAGATACCCTCAACCTTGAAATTTCTCTGTTCACTCACATTACATCTTTTTTTCAAACATGTGACACAAGTGGCTGTGCATGATGTATGGCAGTAGTTAATATACCTGTATGGTACTTCTTCTTGAACACAGGTGTTATGGTACTCATGATAACATGAGGTGCTGCCTGTTTATTAGGTGCTAACCATATCCTGGACTAAATAAACTGGAAGGTCAAAAGTCAAGGTGTTTATAGGTGCTAAAGTCGGAGGCTGATGTGCAAGATGTTTATCAGTACAGGATATGGTTCTTGCCAAGTCAGGGCAGCCACCCTCAAGATGTTTCTGTTACTTAACAACTTATCCATCTGTGCTTTCCTCACTTCAGAGATGGGATTTTGATGCTTCAAGTAGATTTTAAATGTGTGAGGACTTCATGTGCCTCTACAATGCTTTTTTAGTATGTGTGGTTTTATGTATAAACATTCTACCGGATTTCATCTGCATAATTTTTATCCCTTCTGTCCTTTACTTCTTTCATGAATGTATGCAAGGAAGGGAAGCTCAGCAGTGAGTGGGAATTGATGTTGCTGTTTCTTCAGGTGTCTAAATATGCAGCTCATTGTAATCCAGTTTTAGATACACACAGCGTGCTATGTAAGTACTGCTGGAAATCTGTCGAGTAGGAAATACTCTTCCCTCTGACCATTGCTGTGATCAGGGCAATGGATTTGCATTCAAGCAAATCAAGGCAGGGATTTGCATATTGTGCTACTGAGAAATAAATTGGGACACGTCACACCCCTGATCCATGCAGACACTTGTCTGTGGAACATTGCCTGCAATGCTGGTTTCTTAAGGAATGATGATGCTCTGCTCCCTCGTTGTCTGGGAGCTCTGTTTTATACCAGTGTAGAAACTAGGAGTACAAATTCACATAAATAGCATGTGAGACGGGAATTTTTTTTTTTTCTTGTCCTAGTGGTTGCTTTGTCTAAGATCACAGTTCTAAATTAAACGTATTTTTAGGACTCCTGAGCTTTGTATCAGTCCTAAATAGATTTCCCAACAGGTCGTGGTACCTCGATGGGAGGCTGCTGCTGCTGCTTGCTTCAGTCTGCATTGTTTTTCCTCTGGCCCTTCTTCCTAAAATTGGTGAGTAATTAAAGGAGAGAAGCGAATATTATTCTACTTTAGTAGCAATTACAGTTGAAGACTTTAAAACCTTAATGGGTTATTTATTTATTTAAACTGGCGGGGGGCTGCTGGTGGTGGTGATTACTTAAGTTGTTGTAGTGTGTTCTGCCTTGCAGCCCTGCCTAGTTAACCTATTACTTGGGTTGCAGTAGTATTTTGTCTGCAATACTAAAATAAAATCTTTACAGCAGAACATTAAAGAGCTGCATTTACTTACAGCATGCCATTAGTGGTAAGCCAGTTCTAATTCTGCCCTACAAAACTACATAAATGATCTGTGACAGGCAGTTGGAATGTTGTTATTCTGAGTCCTAAGCCCCAGATACCAAGCACTGTAATAGAAAACATGCCTAAAATGTAAAGCTTTAGCTGTACATTAGGATCACTTTCCTTATAAATTCCCTTTTATTTTTACTGTTATTTTACAGGCTTTCTTGGCTACACAAGTAGTTTATCATTTTTCTTTACGGTGTACTTTACTCTTGTGGTAAGTTAAAAATCTCTGCCCAGCTTATCTTTTTTTTCCTTATTGTTTGAATGTTTTCATAAGTCTATTTTGAAATTAATTTGTCTTCCCCTCCCCCTTAACTTTTTATGTGAAATTTAGAATTTTCCTTAAGTTCAGTATGTCCTTGCTTGGACAGATTACTTTTGTTCTGCTTGAGGCTTGGAAATGTGTATGGACTTCCAAGCATGTGAAAAGATTTAAAATAATTATATTTTGGGCTGGTAAATATAACAATTCTTTTTTTTTTTGCTGATGGTGCAGCAAAGGGAGCTGGCACATATATTTTTGTTTCCCTACTAGCAGAGGAATGGAATTCTGTTTTCTTAACTTCTAGCTATTACTTACTGCAACTAGTGCAGAAGAAAATTTAATATACTCCAAATAAATTAAATTTACATGTATAATGGAGTGACAGAGTTCAGAAAAAGGCAAAGCAAACTAGAACTTCATTAAGGCAGTTTACAAGATTCATTAATACGTCAATGACCTTATTCTCCTTTCCAGCTGAAAGGAAAAGTTCTTTTCTCTGAGCCATATGGGGGTTTTTGACCCTGATGTTCACCCCCTCAAGGCCCCTGTGAGGTAGATGTTTCCAAATATCAAAAGTGAGACCTGCTATGCAGATCTAAGAGAGAAAATGTGCCTTTAAGTTGCACTTTTTTTCTTTTTACAGGGAAAAGGTATGTTAATGCACATGTGTAATATGTGGTACAACTGAGCAGCTCTCACTCTGTCATCTGTTTGAATCTTATTTGGGAACCTGGCAAAAATGTTCCCCCTCTGCCCTGTCATTCTGGCTTGCATTGACTTGCATTTAATACCTGTTTTACAAAGGGATAAACAGAGTTGAAGGCAAGTTGAACAAACATGCCATCCAGGAGACCGAGGCAATCCATTAGGAACTAAACCATGTGATAAAACCAAACTTCAAAGCTGTCAAAACATCTCCCTAGGGTACCCCTGGAGAGTTGCAGTGTTTGTAGGACCTTGGGAAGTATTCTTCTTAAGTTGAACATTGAGAAGCAGCCACAGCCTCTCCAGAGTTAATGGAAATTCATTTGTAATATTTATAAATTACCTTAACTTTTGACCTCTCTCCTAAAATTTATCTTTAAAAGAAAAAAGAAATTGGAAAAAAGAAGGTAAGAAAAAGCACTAACTATAATGCTGACACAGGCCTTTGGCTGAAGCAAGTTGCAAAGGTTTTAAAACCAGTTCAGCTCCTGGATTTCAAAGGGAATGTGTATGGATCTCTGAGGAAAGCTGTTGTAATGGGTGGATGCATTAGAAAACAACTTCAGTCCCTGAAAAAGAAAATGTGTAAGCATGAGTTAAAGTAGATTTTAGTTTGTGATTCTCCATCAAAAAAGTGGGTAGAAAGTGCTAATGAAGGAGTACAGACTGCTGGATTTTTTATGGAATGGTTAAATTTGTGTGCTTACTCTTTCTTGTTAAATGGCAAAGCAGCAGCCTCAGTAAATCTAACTGAGGTAATAATTTTTGAAAGCCGTTACGGATATTTCCAGAAAACCAATACTCTTGACAGAATATTCCCTCGGACTTGTTCAGGCCCTGAAAGTCAAAGGCATTAAATGTGGTTTAGTTTTCATATCTAATTGCTTTGAAGTGGGTGATGTGTGCTGTTGAAATGGTGTTTTAGTTTGCACACTGTTAATTTCTGTGTGGCAGATACGTTTTAATTTGTTCCAGAAGAGAACTGTGTTAGTCATATGGAAGTGATATAATTATATTTTGCATATACAGTAATTCTGTGCCTTTTCAAGTGCACACCATCTGTTCAGCTTTTTGCCAGCAAGCCACAATTTTACTGCAGCCTGCAAAAAAGAGACGTCTTGGTCAGTCTGGTCAGGGAGTGCACTGAGCAAAGGGCTGGAGACTTCTTTGTTCTGGGCTCTGCTCTGGGGCTTGGGCAGGTCACAAATATCCTCTGTGTGCCTCAGTGTCTCTTCCTTTAAAGCCAATAAACTGGTTCTAGTCTTCACTTGCAAAAGTATTGCAAACACTGAGATGAGCTGATCTAGGAGAAAAACAAGTATGTGTAAGTATTCATTCAAAACCAGATTCTGTGAGGTCCTGAGCACTTTTGTTTCTGATTTTTAAATGCTTCCCTGATTTGAATCCTCAGGGGAAAGAAATTGTGATTGTTCAACTTTTTTCTTATTGCCTGCCCTCTTGCTGTATTGAGTATAGGTGAAGCGTAAAGACAGACACTTATTTTTTCTTTGTGTGTGGAGACAGCATTACTGGTAGCTTGTTCAACAAAGGTGTTAATGATTGCTGATGGTGTTTTTCTAAATCTCTTGTTTATGTTCCCAGAACAAAACATGTTGCAGATTGGGAACCTGCCATATGTAATGAATGATGTTATGCACAGACAGCCCCTTTGCTGAGTGCTGTCAGTACTGCTGGAATAAAGGGACTCCTGTTTGCCCTCTGGAGGATACAAAAAATCACTGAGAATATTAGAACACTTTGAGCCTCTAACTTTATTCTTTAACAATGTTTTTGGTGTGGGCTTAAAATACCCTTTTCCCACTAGAATCTCTCTTGATTTTTCAGGTTTTTTTCACTTAAAACCAAATGTTTGTTCTACTCAAAAGAATGTTCATATGAAATAGGCTTAAAGTTCTAGGGGAGGATTGTGGTGCCTGCCTGACTGCTCAGCTAAGTGGGCTGTGCTGCCAGCTTAAAAGTCCTTTCCTGGTGGGGAACCTCATTAGACTACAATTGGAAATCCAAACACGTTTGAATAATTAAGTAGGTGGGCAAATACAGATACAGATTTTTAAATGCACCTAGTGCATTTTGTCTTCTTTTATTTCCACTTCAGTCTGTTCTTAATCTGTATTACATTTATTTTAGAAACATGTTTTCCAGCCTTTTAGGTTTGGCTTGTCTGATCCTCCCTCTGCAATGTTTATATATATCTTTGCTCTTTAGCTTGCAGGAAACCTTCCCCTCACCACTGGCAAGCACATTTTACTTTCCCCAAGCCTTGCCCTTCAGCTCCATGCCCCTTTCCAGTGCTCAGGAAGCCTATTGCAGCTTCAGACAGAGTTCCCCCAAAGCTGACTGCTTTGGAGCCTTCAAAGCCTTCCCCTGTCTGGGTGCCTTTAAACACAACACAGGCCCAAATTATATTTTAGTGTTTGGTGTTTGCAGGCTGCTGTTGAGCAGGCTCCCACCTAGTTCCGTACCTTGAGTGAGTTGTTCTTGTGCAGTTTAAAACATGTTACTGCTGCAATGCACTCAGTCTGCCGTGTACCCACAGTTTTCTTTCCCCACATTTTGGCCAGAGGTAACATTTGTTTGCCTCTCCTGGCACTGGTGACAAGAGGGAGCATCTAATCCTCTGGGAAACACCACTTGGCAGCCGGCAAAACACAGTTCTCTGAGCCAGGAGAAGAGCTCCCTTCCATGTTATTCTTCTCGTGAATCTGAGTCTTTAATTAAGTTTTTAATTATTTGCTATAGGCTTCATAAAGAATTATAACCTCTAAAGCCAGGCAACTACAATAGGAAATTAATTAGGGTGAGGAGAGCAATGCAACTATCATTTTAAACTGGGCTCCTGAAAAAGGAGGTAACATTTCTTATTTTAATTTCCCTTTGATTTTCAGCCCTGTTACTTGGCAGTCCCTAAACCAGCAGGGTGTAGCTGAAGGCCCAATGACATTCTGGGACAATAATTGCATTTATTGTTTTTCCTTTGCTTTCTAGTCCAAACCATATGTTTCTGCCTTTTAAGATTAGCCCTAGGCTCTGCTCTATCTCTGTTAAGGGCTTGTGTGCTCCGGGCGCGAGCCTGGGATCGCTAACACAGCAGCAATTCCGGACGGGAGGCCCTTGGTGTGGAGCCCAGGGAGAGTGGCTGGGGAGTGTTGGTTGTATTTCAGCTCATGTCAGAGCCCATTGCAGTGCCCCACCTCCAGATCCGTGGGGCCATAAGGCTGCCAGCTGTGCAGGGTGAGCAGCTGGGTGGAATGGCACTGACAAGCTTTTCTGTCGAGTCTCCTCCTGGTGGCCTGTCTACCAGGCAGGCCTGGTAATTTACTGGGGGTGTAGCTCCCTGCTGGGTGTTCCAACAGGCTGATACTTCAGCTATGTGTATCTAAATTGAAAACTGATTTTTAGGATATCATTCATATGCTGTCTCTGCAGGTTATGATTAAAAAATGGTCGATCCCTTGTCCTCTACCTCTGAGCAGTGCCATAGAGACTTTACAGGTAAAGTGCATGCTGGTTTGAAGTTCTAATTTTACTAGTAAACTGTAATGCTTTTTTTACATTAACACTTTCAGAATGGCTTGCAATTTAAATTCCTTCTTTTATTAATCATCACAGAATGTGAAAAGTTTCGTGTCTGTGGTTTGGGCTTATTCTTTCATTATGCCCTTTTTTTTTTGCATTTATGTTTTACAGGTTTCAAATTCTACTGGGGATTGTAAAGCAAAGCTCTTTCATCTTTCAAAAGAGGTAATCTCTATTAACAATGCACAAACTTGAAGGGGGGTGGTGGTTTTTAAAAAATTGGGGTTTAAGCCTTACCCAGGGTGAGCTGTCCTTGTGTAAAACTTGTTATGGGCTGCTGAAATATTTTCTGTACCTGCTGCCAAGTGTTATCCAGTCTCACTTTTTTTTTTTATATGAAGGCTGACTGTCCAAATTAGCATTTATGAAGATATTTTGGAAATATGACCAAAGAAGAAACTATAACAGATGAAGCAGTGGTCAGCCTCATCATGCAATCAGATCAAGCAAACTTTACATGCCCTCAGCTGGAAGTTGGTGCTGCTTGGCTGTGTGCTCTTAGTTCCTGGCAGGGTAGAGCAGATTTCCTGACACTGCCTGGACCTAACCTTAGTTTTTCCTTACCTGAAGCTAATTCTTCAGGCCTGATGCAATATTGTGCATCTCACTGGGTGCCAACTCTGGTATTTGTTAATTAATGTGGCATTTAAATCATGTTACCACCCATCAAGGGTTGCAGGAGGGGAAGGATCATGTAGAACCCTGGTCTCTGTGGGGTGAAGAGGAAGGGAAAAAGGTAAATCTGGGATAGCCCTGCAGTGGGATTTAAGAGGGATGTGGCTGCATTTCTCTGAAAAAACAAAATCCATCCCTACCCTCCCAAGAAAAAGGGAAGGGGAGGGAAAAAAAAAGAAGAAGCTTGGGCAATGCAAACATGAGGCAAATGTTATCTGTAGATCAAAGAAGAAATGGTGCTTTGACCAGAAACATCTACCATGGGATCCTGGCCTTTTGTGCTTTGAAGAATCTTGTGACTCACCTCTACTTTGTTTTTAAAATTAGTTTTATCAATAGAAAGTGGCATATCTTTACCAGTACAGGCCTGATTATTTCAGCACAGAAGTGTTTGTTATAGTTCAGTTTATTCCACTTGGCAATTGCAGTAAGCTGTACAAGTTCATTCATCTGTTTTATCACAAGTTTATGAAATAATATAACACTAATTGTGTGGTTGCATCTTTGATTACGTAACTGTCTTAAAATTTCAGATGCCAAAGCATGTTATATTTCCTGTTAATATTTTCTGTTATATTTTCTGTTTTATCCAAATTTTTCTAGAGGAGGAATAAGAAAATAGTGAGGTCAGGGTGAAGGAATCAGTAATTTGTCGGGTAGCCATGGATATTAGAATTTGGAAAACTTCTTAGAGAATTTCATGAATGATACACTGGGTGTGGAACACATCCTGCTCTTTCTGCATAAGTACTTGGCTTCAGTATAGTCAAAAAAGAATCTTCCAGTTTTTGGCTTACAGGCAGCATGACTTTTGATGATGAAACTGAGCTATGTCCACTTGAACTTACATGACTTGAGAAGGTTGAGTTTTTGTGGACTGATTAAGAGACACCATTTCTGTGTTGTGGAGATTTATCTCAAAGCATTCATCTGGAAATATTTCCACTGACTTCCAATGCTTGAACTGAATTCTGAGTTCATCCAGATATTTTTTGAACCAGCAGTAATAGCAAACAGCTTACAAGATGTTTTCTTTCTATTTCAGAGTGCTTATGCAATACCAACTATGGCCTTCTCTTTCCTGTGCCATACCTCAGTCTTGCCAATCTATTGTGAGCTCCAAAGGTAATGTATGGGAACACATACAATATTAAGATATAATTATAACCTTTCTTGTAATATTTTCCCTAAATTAATCCCGAGTAATTTTTATTTTTAAGTCAGTGCCATCAAACACTGCAAACTGAGGAGCTTTGGTGGGTTTGGGAAATATGTAGTTTTAGTCTGTACTGGCTTTTTTTCTCTTACAGGATAGAAAAGTAGCAAATATGGTTCCATCATCAGTGTCAGTGTATTGTCCTGCCCTGTACAATCAGGAGAAAAAAAAGATCATTTGCTAAAGTACTTAAATAGTTAATTTTTATGGCTGTAACTGAATCTGCATTTGGCCATATCTGATCCAGTGAGGGTTTTTGACAGAGATTCTGTTCCTGGCTCTGAATAGATATCATCCTGTGTAAATTTCAGTTTTCTTTTAGAAGAGACTCTAAGATGTCTAAATTCCATATAAGATGGGGACAAAGTTAATTGTCTGCTTGAAAAGTGCCCTTTTCATTACCAGATTAAAAATACTTTAAAACCCCCTAAATACCAGTGACAGCACAGACCTCACCAAATACTCAGTGGCCTTAAATTAGGTCAGTACTTCCTTATGAAAGGCAAAGTACTATGTAGATTGTGCTGTGTTTAATCATCCTCAAAACAGATAAAGCAACACTTATTTCCTTTTTTTTTTTCATTTTAGTCCATCCAAAAGGAGAATGCAGACTGTAACAGTCACAGGAATTGGTCTGAGTTTCCTAATTTACTTTATGTCTGCTCTCTTTGGGTACTTGACGTTTTACGGTAAGTGTATTCTTCAAGTATTGCTTAGAACAAAGGTTAATGATAAGTGGTAAATGTCTTCTGCCTGGAATGTTTCAGGCACTGGTACACTTGAACCCTCAGATTTTAAAAATTCAGGAGGATAAGCTTTGAGTTGGGTTTTCCTGCACATGCTCCTGGTCTTGCATGCAGTTCCTGAGCCAGAAATGTGTCTGTTTGATACATGAACTGAACCAAGAAGTGCACATTTCTTAGAAATGTTGTTGACATAGTGCTTGATGGACTAAATGTACCTTTTTATTACCAATCAGAAGAGTGGGTGGGGTGTGGCACTTGCCCTACTGAAGTCTGCAGGCATCTTTCATTTGCTGTAGAGTTCAGGTGACTCTGTGCTGCAGTACCAATTTAATTACTCTGCATTTGGACCTCTAAATACTTCTGTGTACAGTTTTTTAGTAGAGTTTAAACATAGATGACTTTTTCTGTCTGGTATTCTTGTACTTCCCAAGTGCACAGGAAGATATCAGACCCCTTATCTACACAGCAGCCTTTTTGTACAGGTCCATCACAACCTTGGCAGAAGCAGGTGAGTTTCTATTTCACAGAGCAATGGAAACACACCTGGCCTGAGTGAATTGCCTCTACTTACTGATTCTGGAGTGGTTTCATACCAATGCTGTCACATAAATGCATCACAGTCATCTATGAGGATCACCCTGATGTCTTCTAAAAACTCTTTTTATGAGATGATCACATGCTAATCTTTACTGATGGGAATTAGTAAAAATTCTTACAGGAGACTGTAAGGCAGTGAGATGGAAGTTCTGATTAGGATTTCCTCTCTTTTCAGAGTGTTTTAAAATTCTTGATCATGGGGATGAGATTGTGTCTGACAAAGCACCAAGAATATTGGCTTTTAGCATCTAATAATTCCAGATTTTTAGGGACTTTTGTACCTTTTACCCCCAAGTGTCAGCCTGTATCTGAAAATATTCCCTAGATATTCAGAAACCTCAGAAAAATTACGTGGGGAGTCTTGAAGGCCCTAACAGCATATTGGCTACTATTGCTGTTTCCTGACTGTCTCTGTGAGGTTTGTTGGAAAATATAAATTTAAGTGCAACTCTGAGAGGTTCAGCAGGCAGTGCAGGATAATTATCTGTCCAGATGAAATCTCAATAAGAAGGGGGAAGAAAAAAAAGAGGAAAAAAAAGAATGGTCCTGGAAGCCATCCCAGTTCCTGTTACCTTTACTGCCATGATTTCTTTGGGACAAGACCCTGTCTTGACTGTAGTCTTCCAGTTTCACTGGGAATGAGTGTGATTCTGCAGGATTGATTTCTTTTAGTAACTTTAATAAGACTCAGGAGCCTGAAATGCTGGAATCAAGAGTGGATGTCTGCAAGAGAGTTGTTTTGTTGGTTTGGTTTGGTTTTTTCCCCTTGCAAGCTTCTTCTCCTTTTCCCTTTTTGGTTGTCTTGTTTAATTAACTTACTTCTTAAAACAGAGAAAGTCTGTTCCCTGTTCCTAAAGCACCAGTCTGAGAAAATGTAAAACATTTTATTTTAAATTGAAAACAAAAGAAGAGCTCCCTCTTTGAAATGAGGCATGTTTCATCTCTCTGTGGTTCAAATGGTTTCTTCTGTTTTCTGTGAATTTGAAACTTCACAGGGTAACCGGACTTTGAAAATTTCGGTCCATTCTGAAGTCCAAAACAGCAGAGTTAAGATTTAGAAAAAAAAAAAAAATCAGGATAGCAGACCAGTCTCTCAGTGCTCTGACTTTTGCTATTAAATTTCCTCATCCTTTTTTTTTTGATGCTGTCTCTTTCAGCATCAAAGTCTTTTCTTTAGGCATCTTTGGCTTCAGCAGGCGCTCTGCCTGGATTTGCCTCCTCAGGTTTCTCGTTTCTCTGAAGATTTTGCATCCTAGTGTATCAGTAATGCCAGAGTGTATCTGCATCCCCCAAGCAGATGGATCCATTTGGATGTCACCTTAATATGCCTTGCTAATTACCTTAGCTCTCCAGTGATCAACAAAGCAATTAATTTGTCTTGTTTTCAGACAAAGTGGACTCTGAATTGCTGCAAGGTTACTCCAGGTACCTGCCCCACGATACCATCATCATGACTGTGAGAGCAGCCATTCTCTTGGCTGTGCTCCTGACAGTCCCTCTAATCCATTTTCCAGTGAGTATTCCTGAGTGCTCTGGAGCTGGCAGTGAGCACTGGTCACTAATGCTTTGCAGACTGCAATTCTTGAGTCACATCTAGTCTTGTGTATCTTATTCACTTGTCAAGGGATTGATCAAAGACCACATATTTGCATATGTTCCATGAAAGCTCCAAAATAACAACTAACCACTAAGCTAATTTGTGCTCTTGAGACAGATTTCAGATTAAAACTAGCCCACAGCATTGTTTTTAATTTAGAGAATTCAGAACTTCTAAAGTTTATTTAGTTTGATGATTTTTTTTCTCTTAAATTGAGTTTTGCTGACTTGGTTTTTCCTTTCTACATGCACGCACCCACACACAAACACACTTATACTTGAAACTCAATTTAATTGTAAATTAAAAACACATATAGACCTATTTCACAAAAAACCCCCCTACTTTAGCTTATCAATACTGTGGTAGAACTGAAGATTCATTCAGTTAGGATCAAAAAAAAATGGTGCAGGGAAAACTCTGTCTGTGGAAGCACTGTATAGGTTATGTATCAGTTGGCAACACGCTGACATTTGCTACCAAGCATGTTCAAAGAGACAAAGCACTATCCCCCAGGCCTTCTTTTGTCCCTCCAAAAAAGGAGGGGGCCAGTAATTTCTTAAGACTAATGGCCATGTGATAAATCTTGCTTTAATACAGTAATAAGTCACACTCTACACTACAGAGAGACAAAGCATTAAACTATTACTAAGCTTCTGGCATTTTGATTTTTGAAATGTTCTTTCACATCTGGAATGATGTAATTCTTAAGGTTATGAAATTGAGATAAGATCAAAAAATATGTGTATGTATGTATTTACCCACACAATGTTTGTCTTTGTATTGTGTAGGCAAGGAAAGCTGTGTTGATGGTATTTTTCTCTCATCTTCCTGAGTCGTGGATTTGCCATATCCTTGTCACCTTAACACTGAATGCAATTGTTGTTCTGTTTGCAATGTATGTGCCAGACATTAAAAATGTATTTGGAGTAATTGGTAAGTTCTTTTGGTGGTTGGTTTACTTGGTTTTTATTTTAAATTCAAGAAATTCAGTATATGATTCTGCAATGTACTTCAGTCTTCTCTAAACAAAAATCTTACTTTCTGTGTTTTAAAGGTTCGACCACATCAACATGTTTGCTTTTTGTATATCCTGGACTATTTTATCTTAAACTTAACAGAGAGGACTTTATATCACCACAGAAACTTGGGGTATGTTTTCTTTTTTTCATGTGCACTAATAATATTTAAACAGGCTCATTTTAAATGCAATTTAATACACAGTGGAGCACACAATCCGAGGGGCAAAGCTCTTGTTTTCATTGCAGCTCACAAAATCTCTGAGCATTTTCTTTCATTCCTTACTGGTAGCTCTGGTCTTTCTGAAATTCCTTCTTCACCAGAGATTTTTGGCAAGCAGTGTGTCCGTGTGCTGGAGCCCTGCTCTGAGTATGTGCTTTCCCCTATAGTTTTCAGATGTTGACTTTTAATCCAGTTTCTCCTCAGTTTTTACGTGTTACTCTGATGTTGTCTGGGCAGCTGGGACAAAGCTAAACTGCTTTTAAGTGAAACAGTTTTTGTGCTTGTTTTCTATGCAAGGCTTCTCAAAAACATCTTTTTATTTTGGTCCTCTTCCTTTTTTTTTTTTTTTTTTCTCTTTTGGTGTAGGTTAGGTTCTGGTTGGAATTCATGCAGATTGGAACTGGAAGCTTGCTTTTTGCACTGTAACTGTCTGTCTTCATTTTAACCACTGCTCAGCAGAGCAGCTTCATGGCAGTGGCCAAAATGCTGATGAACTGTTGATACATAATCTTTCTGCCATTCTTATGATTCGTGGGGCTGCTCTTGTACTGACAAAACAGGGAATCTGAAAGAAAATCTAATAATGATGCCCTCTGACCATTTGAAGTCATGGCTAGTTCCAGCAGATTTGGGACCTTGTTGTAAATCAGCAAGCTACTGTTTCTTGAACTGTGGTTTTATTATCATCTGGCTATCCCAGAATGTAGAAAATCCATTGTAATTTTAATTGTATTTTGAGTAAAATATGAATTCAGTTTCTTGATTTGTTTAAAGTTGTAAAGGGCAAATTATTTTTTGTGCAGCTGGATAGTGTGAGCAGGGAAACCAGATTGCTCCAAGAGTTCCCAGTGAAACTATCCCAGGCTTGGTTTAGTTTCCCCCCAAGCAGATACTTTGTGTTTGAAGACTGTGTAATTTGGACCATTACAGATTATTTTTAAAGACACTTATTTGTACCTGTTCTTATGGACTTTCATAAGCCTTGGACATGTAAAATGCTTCTTTCAGCAAAACATTAATTTTTGCTTTTCTTTCTTCACAGGCATGTGCCTTGGTAATTTTTGGCATTTGTGTTGGCCTTCTCAGTTTGGTTCTAATAATTTTCAATTGGACTGATCAGTAACAGCTAACTGAGACTGAACTGAGCTGCAGGAGGACAGCAAGAACCAGAGAGGTGCCAACACTGCTGTAGGGAATGCTGGACATCCTAAAGAAACACTGACCAAAGCTGCCAAAGGAAGAAGTAATGCTCTTTCCAGCTACATTGGTGATGGTCCTTCTTTAATCTTGAGTCGCTCTCTTCAGTTATTGGACAATTTGTCTTTGCCATTCTAAACTATGAGGTTTTGTTGGTAAAAAGGTCTCTTGAGAATTTCTGCAATGCAAAAATGGTTTAGGGCACATGGTGAACGAAACAGAAACTTGAAATAACTTGGTCTTTGAAGACAACAGGGTAAATAGACATTACAGCAGTCTTGATGGGCATAATGTGATATCTGCACTTAGGATAATGGACATTGTCCTAATCCTTGAAAGATTTCTATTGCTTGAATAATTTCCAGAATTTCAGCCAGTTCACATTAAGAACTTGTTGATTCCATATGTTTACCCTAATTTATCCTACGATGGATCCAGAGACCAACTCCCTTAGCCCAGTTTAATGGGCAGATCATGATAATATTTGTAAATTTTTTTTATTTTAAGTACAGTTTTTCTATGTCAGCATGCTTGAATCATCCTGATGTAATTTTTAAATTAGCAGGCTTTGCCCATCAAGCATAATAGCTTTTAGTAGCATTTCATTTTGTATTTTCATTTTGCAGTTAATAATAGACATTTTCCAATTAATATCTGCTTTTGAGTACTACTGGAAGTACCTCAGTATTCCTCCAAGTGAAAGACTTTTCTCTTTTTCTCTCTTATTCCCATTTTTACAAATGTTTCAGGTTTGAACTAAAGTGTTTCTATATTTTATGTTCTGTTGTGTGTCAGAGAAGATTTGGGCTTAAAAGATGAAAATCTGCCTCTGTTGAAGACAAAGGGAAATTTTACTTTTATAGAACCCTAATTTTACCTCATATGTCTGTAAACTTCCATGTAGTCTTTTATAATCCCCTTTATTTTAGCCCCCTGAATGTGAATGCAATTTTCAACACCAACTGGGCTTTGTTGGAAATGGAATTGGATACCCACAAGAAAAGTTCCTCATTGTAGTAGATGGAAAGCAGTGGCTGAGACCGTGGTGAAGTTTATAGGATTTGCTTCTATCAGGTGGAATCAGATGGCCTTAAAGTGGCCTTACCTCTTCAGAGATTTCATGCCCTAAGGAAGCCAAGGCTGATTGAGTGTGCTTGATCCTCTCTTGTCTAATGGGGAGGAACAGCAAATAGCAGAGTTGGAATCACCTTCTCTATCCCTGAGCTGACAAACGAGGATTTCTCGTGCCAACAGATCACTTGGCTCTCTCAGGGTCCTGAAGTTACTTTTCATTTCTGATGGATGGCCTGGAGCCACCCAGGTGGTGCAGGTTAGGAGTGCTTCAGAAATCCTTTTTGCTTGAAGTATCCTTCTTCTTAGGAGTTTAATATAGAAATAGACACGTGTGGTGAGGCCAGGGAACTAACTCAGAAATTCTGGTAGGATCCCAGAGAAAAAGATCCCTGGAAAAGGCTGAAATTATTTTTATAGAGAAGTTTCTAGCAGAGGTTTCGTGACTCCGGGTGAGCCACGTAATAGTTTGGCAGTACCAGAAACAGCACATCCACTCTTGGCCAGGAGTTCCCAGTTCCTTCTGTGGCACTGGCAGTGGCTGCTGTTAGCATGTTGAACCAGCAGAAAACCAAGGTGACCACAAGATGTGACATTATCTGCCTACAAAGTGAACTTGCCTTTATTCTTCCAATTTTAACTCCTGCTAACCAGGTGTAGCTGCCTTCCTGCCTGTGGCTGCCCTCTGGTAACTGTCCCACAGGCTTTGTTACATTGCAGGGATTCAGATGCTCATGGAATCTCTGGCACTACTGTAGAAAACTGAAAATATGCCTTGTAAAAGTGTACCTTGAATAAGCACGGACAGCTGTACCTCAGGAAGTGATTTTCTGTCTGACTGAACCAAAACTTCTTTGGAAAACAGGAGCCCTTACATTGATGAGAATTAACTCAGGGATTTTTGTCAGACACTAGAATTTAGGGGGTGCATTTATTAGAAATTTTACAGAAATTGTTTCTCATTTTTTATCGGCTCTTGTAGCATAATGTTGAGTAGTACTGGTAGGCCATCACTGCAGTCACTTTATTTTAAACTCTAACCAATAATGCTCAAGTCTGAATACTTACATTGTCTGTGAGGGGACAGAAAGTTGGCAAAGCTTTGCTAAGCTTTTGCTCTTCCCTCCACTCTCTGAAACAGCTGAGTCTTGCCGTGCACTGTGATGCTCTGTTGCCCTCGGGCAGTTTGGTTTGTGTGCATCATCTTGAAAATGTGACTGAGAAAATACCTGAAATACAGTGTTAATTTTACAGTGGATTCCTGTAGTGCTGCGGAAATCACTACAGTATTGTTTGTAATCCTGGGGTATTATCCTAGCTAGCCTGGCTATTGACTGACTATCCTGATAGGTAGACTTTGGAATGATGAATTCCAGTGTATGAAGTTAATACTTGATGAGGATGAATGGAAACAATTCACAGCTCTGATGAGCTCTGTTATTACATTTTGGCTGTGGTGCAGAAAGGAGAGCACAGGAGTTTACAGAATGCCTATTACCTTTCATCTGAAAAAGAATTAGAAACGCTGCTACTTCTGAGTTTCTGTACTTCATAACTTAAAATATGGAAAGAGGGAGAGAGAGGGGCAGAAAAAGAATTTCTGTTCCCAAATTTAGAAGGTATGAGTGTTGTCCACAATGAAAAACCAGAGTCATTTATCCTTCTCATCTCCCTTGGCTGTGCTGTCCATTGTGTCTCTCAAGGGTTTCCCTACAACTGTGCACTTCCATGAAGTTTTTGAGCAGAAGAGGCCTCCAGTCTGGAACTCTCAATTCACTCAAATGCTGACAAATATTTTCTTCATTATTCTTGCATACAGATATTTTTTCTTCCAAATTTCCAGATTTATAAATTTCAGTGATTCTGCTTTATTGCCTGTCATCAGCGTTTTCCAGCATTCTTCACTGAAGACTTGACAGGAATGGATGAAGGGACCCACAGCATTTCTGAACTCACTTGGAAAGATTCCCTTTCCCCAGCTGAGCAGGAAGAACAATGTGAAAGATGAAAATTAATTGGTTGCCTTTGATTTATTTTCTCTTTTTCTCCTATTTCCATCTCTTGTCGACTTGGAGGCTGCTCAAGTTTCAGCTGGGCTGTGGTAAGCTGGGTGTGAAGAGTGTTTTTTGTAACCAGCGTGGCAGGAAGGAGACTGCCAAACAACAGTGCTCAGACCCAGGATTACTGTAGAACTCCTTTCCTAGTTAGATTTAATTTAACACTTTACCTGAAATCTTTGTTTTCTAGTTGATTTTGATGTTGGAACCATTCATTGTAGCTGCTCTCCATACAAAGAAACCTTTGGACATGTTTACTCTTACTGCCAATGGGAGAGAATTTTCAGTATTACAAAAGTGCTGTGTAATTTCTGCAGTTTGTGGTGGTGGTCTTGGTATTTGTGTGCTTCAGTAGTGTTCATCCAGCCACGCTTCATGTGGAAATGGAATTCCCAAAAGAAACTAATAATGATCTGGATGTAAAAATTGCCCAGCTCATGTCAAACCTCTGTGTTGTACAACAGATTTTCTGTTTTGAGTTCTCCTTGCCTCAGGTTCACTGTGGAACAGCCAGGGCATGTTCCAAAAAATGACCAGCAGAAAATAAAGAACAGTTTACAGTCTACACAGTTGTGTGTGATCCCCACTCTGTTGTGCAGGTGATGTTTTGCATCACATCTTGAGATGTTCCCAACAGCCCCTCCTGGACTGATCTGCTCCCAGTGATGGATTTTACTCTTTGGACTGTGCTCTCCAAAACACCAGGATGCAAAAAATGACTTTTCCAATGAGAACTGCAGTTATTGTCCTCCCAGGTATTGGTTCATGGACAGCAAACCTGCCTCTTCTGTGCTGATCTGGTCCCCCCCGTCAACACGAGCCAGCAGAATTTATCTCAGAGGCTGTGGCTGCACAGCTCCGTGCCAGCACTGCCCCTGGGATGTGGGGAAGGGGTGAGCAGCTGGTTCTTGATTTGTTAATGGGGTGAAAAACTGCTCATGGAGACCCCTTTGGGAAGGGCCTTCTTGTGCAGCAAGGTGAGGGTCAGTCATGGGGGACAGGCCATTTCCTTAGGGGGTAGCAGCAGAGGAATGATAGCAGGCCAGGAGGGACTCTGAAGCATGGATGTGCTTTTTGGGTGTAAGTCACAGTGCTCCCCAACAGCCCTGTCCTGTGAGTGCAGCTCCAAGCACTTTGCAAGGTCTAAGGGAGCCCTGAGTGCAAGCAAACATGGAAAAACCCCTCATTATTATGGTGCTGGCTCGGTTCCAGAGCTGTAGGAATACATTTATGTATTCATATGTATGTATGAATGTATCCTACATTCATATATGTAGGAATACATATTTATGCACACATGTGGGCATAAATATTAGCAACTGTTTACTTAATGGTGTTTGTCCTAAGTGGAACTGGCACCAAAGAGCACAAATCCCAGCATTTTCAAGTGCAGTGCAGAATTCTGTCCTGTGCTGCACTGGCTGTTTTGCTGCTGAGCGTGTCCTGTCTGTGCTCAGCCTTTCTCCTGCCCCCAGCATCCCTGCTCACACATCAGTGCTTTGTGCTGCAGCCTCATGACGCCAGGCAGCTCCCAGCACCTGGTTTGAATTTAGAGCTCGTTTGCACATGACGTCACATTTTTATTGTCAGCCCAGCAAAGGTCAGGACAGTTCATTTTGGGAAGGTTTGCACTGGGCCTTTACATTGCTGCCATTAATGCCTTCCCCACCTGATTTACATTTCAGATTTCAGGCGTGATTTCATCGAAGTCACCGGGTATCTGCGATGAGCAGGGAGGTTGGTGCGGTGGCTGATCGGCCCTGGGTGCAGGACTGCTTTTCTGGAGACAGGCTGGAAATTCCTGCTCCATGCATCATGTAGCAAATCATGGATCTGGCCAATGAGAGTTAATGAGCCCTGGAAGCTCGGGGCGGTTGTTCCAGTCTGTTGCCTTTCAGGAGCCCGTCTCACCGCTCCACAGACCAAAGTGAGACAGTGTTCCTGGGAGCCCCTTCTTTCTGCCCTCCCAGGTAGTTCTGCTTGATAGTGGGATTTACATGCAGGGATGGAGAAAAGATTTGGGATGTGGTTATGATGGCACAGAACCTGTCGGGCTGGAGTTCAGGGCCTTGAAAATCTCGGGCCTTATTCTCACGTCTGGTCTCTCCTGTTTCACTGTGCTTTGGGCTGAAAGTGTGGCTTTAGTGTAGCATTTCCCCAGCAGGGTTTGTGCAGCTTGTGGCTGTGAATCTCCTGTAGGAAGGGGTTAAGGAGCCTCTGTTTTATAGCTTCCTACAGGTCTGGCACTGGGATGGCTCAGGGGAATCATGTTTAGTGTTATGCTCCTGGTTTTGATGAACAACTTCCATCCTTGTTAAAGGGAAAGATGAGTGAATGCATGGAGTTTATTCACTTCTCAGCTCACACTTCTACAGTCCACTTCTCTTTCTCCAAATATAATATTCAATATTTGATCCTTTGGGCCAAAGCAGTGAGGCAGAATCAGCTGCATGTTGATGGCCTGGGCAGAAGCTGTGCTAAGGGGATGCCTGCTGACCCATGTGTGTGTGGCGCTGGGGCAAACTGTGGAATAATACCAACCTCCTCCTGTTGGTGCATTTCAATTGCTGCTCATTGCATGGTCATAGGAGGCTCCTCACCCCGAGCTTTGGGTAGGGGTGCAGGGGAATTTCCCCAGTTGCTCACTGACCAGGTGTTGACTAAGTCCTTCAGCACTAACAGTTCAGAGGTGCAGGGAGATTTGATGAAATCACATGTGGTGGGTGAAAGGTGCAGATGGAAGGTCTGTCTGGAGGTGGCTTTGCTCAAACAGGGAGAGCTGAGATCACTAGAAAACATCTGAGAATCGACACTCCCACAGTCCCTTCCTCTTTCCAAGTCCAGCAGGGGGTTATGGCCTTCACTGCCCTTTTGATGTTGTCGATGTGTTTGAGTACAGGGTCACTTGCACACGTTTATCTCAACAGCAATATGTGGAATTCATGCCCCCAAATTGCTGCATCTTCAGAATGTTGGTTCTTTCACCCCTCCTTGATGTGTGCTCTGCTTGGGAGCAGTGCAGCACAGTGAGGTCCTGCTTGCAGACAGCAACTTGCCAGGCACTACTGGAATGGAAAGGTGGAGTGAAGAGCTAAGAGGCCTTTCCTTACATCAGGTGATATTTATTCATTAACCCTGTCACGTGAAATTGGTCTGCTTTGGATTTGGAGGGCACAGACACCAGTGAAGTGCAAACAGAGCCATTCCCATGGCACTTTGGGGTTGCCAGCTGTCACCACAGCACTCCCCCAGGATCAGAAAGGGCTTGAGAGTGGGGATGAGCAAGAACAGCCTCAGCTGTTACACAACCAGTGATACCATCAAGGGCAACGAGGCCTTGTGCACAAGTGATCACCAGGTGGGATTAGGGAGAAAGGCCCATGTCTCCATCCCACAACAAAGTGCTCATTGGAGTGTCACTGCTGGACCCATCTCAAAAACTGTTGTTGAAATGGTACAGTTTTCCTTTCGGTATTTGCTAGCACAGTTTCCATTGCTGTTTACAAGCTGTATATTCTGGAATCATCTGAGCAATGGGAACATTCATCTGGTCCTTTTCCAAGGGGAGATTACTCCGATGATGGTGGAGAGACATTGTCTTGGCCTGGGCAGCCAAAGACGTCTGTCTTGCCGTTCCTTAATCTGACAGTTCAGTTTGGTGGGTCGGAAGCCAAGGAATGACATTTCCCCAGGGGGTGCAAAGCCTCAGGCTGAAACTGCATGGAAACCATGGACAGATTTTTATTTTTCCCATCCACAAATTCTGAAAGTCGATATTCCACCTTCTTCCAGCCACTGAAGCCGTTCCTCCAAGGCCTGCACCTCGTGTTTGCCATGGCTTGTCTAAACAAGGCCGTTCCCTTTGAGCAGAGGTGTCACTGCACATTCTCCAGCGTGCTGCAAAGGGGGAAACATTTGGCTTTAGCACTTCCCTGCCACCCCTTGCTCCCACTGCAGGGGTGGAAAACAAACACAAGTGTTTTAGGAGTCCCAGGGGGCGCCGAGCAAAATTCCGTGCTTTGAAATGAACGTTAATGCTGAGAAATGAAGTCGTAATGCTGAGAATAAAGAAACTCCATGTATATTCTTGTTTTGATAGCTCAGCATTATCCATTAGGCTCCAGCATCTGAGATTCAGGGGACTGTGGAAGAATCTATTGAATGGTGATTTTGAGTGATTTGTGGGTTTTGTGCACATTTTAGCCCCAGTTTTGGCTTGCATGATTTGTCCCTCCTGGCTTCAAGGAGAGTTGGATCAGTCCTTTGAAGGTGTTTTCTTAAGGGGCTTTTCCACTGTGAAAGTGTAGTGGAGCAGCCTTGGCTGTATAAATCAATTTGGAAGTGACTTATAAAGAGCTTAATTTGCCTTCTATTAAAATTCCTTGTCATCTCTCCACTCCCTCCAGTTTGCTGTTAAATGACCTCTTGGGAAGCTGAGGATTGAAGTCCCATTCTGTGCCGCAGAGGGAACGTGCTTGACTGAAAAGGTTGAAAAAAGCAGGGTCCAGTGGATGTTACGTGGAAAAACACACAAGGTTTAGCTGGCAATATGGTGAATTTAAAAGCTCTTTGTTGTCCTGTTCCAGGGGCTTTGAGTGATGATTAAAGGCATGAGCCAGGTGAGGGTCAGTCCCCTTCCATGCTGGCATCCTGTGGCTCAGAAAGTGTTTAGGAACCCAAATACTGGGGGCTTTCAGTGATGTTGCAATCTTCAGGATCCAGGCCCTAAAGAAGGGCTTCTTCTGGCCAGGCTGGGCTCTGACACCCCCAGGCTGGTTCTGGAGCAGCCACAGAACCGCTGGAGGTTGCTGCAGCTGCAAGGAGGCCAAGGCTAAAGATCACCAAGGCACAGAAGTTCCCAGCCCTTCCACTCCCCAGGGAAGGAGAAAGGTGGCTGGGAGGAGAGGGGAGGAGGGAGCAAGGTGAGGAAGGATTTGTTGGGTTGTCTCTTAAAATTGTGTTGTTTTGCCAACGTGAAGCAAAGTCTCCATTTTAAAGTACGTGGTACCATCCCTGCTGTGCAGGGGGCCTGTGTTTTGGGAGGGGGACACCAGCCCCTCTGCCCTGTCACCCTCTATGTCACAGCTGCCTGTGCTTCCCTGTGATCATTGCCTGGCTTGCCCTCACCCCCCATGATGGTCCCATTGTGGTGACCCATCCTGGAGCCTCATCCTCCTCCTTCAAGGAAGCCAGAGGAGAGCCTGAGGTCAAAGTCTGTCACTCAGCCCCTCTGAGCTGGCCATAAACACATTTGCCTGTTCCCAGGGATCTGAAAAAGCCACAGAGTGGCTCAGTGGGTGGGAGATGCTCCCAGCCCCAGCATGGCCCCTCCCAGGCTGCATCCCTGAAATGACTCCACCAGCATTAACGCTGAGATTATTTAACCACAGTCACTTCACTGGGGACCAGACAAAGTTGGCCATCACAACCCTCTGTGATGGGCACATTGCATGGGCAGAGCAGCCACAGGGCTTTTGATGCATCCCAGCAGCTCCAGCTGGTTTGGTCTGTGCTGAGCTTCAGTGAGCCAAAAAAACTTTGGCAAGCAGCTGTGGGAGCTGCCTCCAACGGAGCCTTGGTGTGGGGACACGTGTGCGGCTCGGGGATGGCTCTCCTAGAGGAGCTCTTGGAGCAAAGCAAACCTTACTTCCAACTTCCTTTTCCATGTGGTGAATGTTTGTGGCTACCAACAGTGATAAGCAAAACTGAGCTTCACCTGAGCTTCACTCACTTGCCATTGCAGCAAGTTTTTGACCTTTCCCACCGAGGCTGGTCTGGTTAAAAACTCACCTTGTTTAATTGACACCACAGAGACACCCAGGTTGCTGGAAGGATTTCTAAAACAAGCCTGGAAAGCAGCAAGTGTCATTGTCAGGAGCTGCTGAGCAAGCAGAGTTTAACAGGGTGGCACAACTGTTTTTCCTTCTATTCTCTGCAAAACAAGGTGGAACCACGAGGAGTGAAGAGAGCCATATGCTGAACCTGCATATCTATTTTTACTCCCCTGCTCCATAATGTTCCAAGAATAATTTTTTTTTTAGTGCACAGCAGGGTAGGAAAAAACTCGTGCTGATGGCATCTCTGCTATCCCCATTGTGCTGGGAGGAAAGAGGCAGCTGCTTTGCTGACCTGTCACTTCCATGAACCCGCATTCCAGGTACAGAGGCCATTTGCTCATCGGGGTTTGTTTGACGAAATGGCCACTGGGGTTTATATTTAGATCCTGCCTGTCCTGCCAAGTTCTCTTAAATTCTTTTAAGTTGAATGAAGTTGGAGGGGGTGGGAGAGGATCAGCTTGAAAAATAGAGCCGCTAATCTGCCGGTGCCTCTGGGAGAGCCTGTGGGATGCCCCGTCACCCCTGGGGCTTCGAGCATCCACGGGCATCCCGCTGGGAGGGGGAAGCAGCTGGTGCCCCCACGCCAGCCTGGGGCTGTGGGCTGCTCCACAGAGGCTGTGGCCACTGCTGGGGTGCCAAGGGATTGAGTGATGGGGGAAGGCTGGGAGGAATATTTATAGCTTGTCTCGGTGCTGGGCCTGGGGCGATCACCATCCCGAGGATGTGAAGGGCACAAGTGTTCAGGGCAGCTCCTCAAGGACAGCAGGATGTAGGGATCAGGAGCACAAATGTCCCAACGGTGAGGGCAAGGGCTCTGCAGTGCCATCTCTTACTGGGGAGAGCCCCCAGTCTCTCCATCATTTAAAGCAGAGCAGGAGAGAACACCCGGGGCTGAGAGGACAACTCATGCCCAAGGATGCCCAGTGGGTGACCCCAGGCCACACCAAAGCCATCCCTCGGCTTGGGCTGGGCTCATCAGGCACCCCCAGAACTCTCTGCTCCTGGCTGGCACCACAGTCACACACTCAGTCACACAATTCTTCATCCAAGCTGTTCTTGAGGATCGCACAGTTTCCCTTGGGATTGTGCTTCTTTGGTTATGCTGGACAACCTCACCAAAACAAAGGTTTTGAGGGAGGAAAACATTTCCCTGGCCCCCAGCACCACCACAGTGGGAAAAGCCCAGAGCAGAAACTCACCTGCAGCCAGGCCCTCATGTGCCCTGGGCATCTGCTCCCTTCCCCTCGAGATTTTGGGAAGTGACCAACAGGGACTGGATTTGATGTTAGTTTTTGTGTCTGCCTTGTCTCAATAGTGGTTTTCTCTTTCTGAAAACATTCAGACTATTTTTCACCTTTCCTTGGATAGAACAGATTATCTCCTTCAGAGTTCAAGCATCTGGTTGATACAGTTGTAGTTTTTAGTTGGTTTTCTTTTTTGATCACTTGTCAGTTCCAAAATCTGACTCCGGAGTCCCAGAGTAAGCATGAGAACTGTGCCACATTGCTAATTTTCACCACTTCATTAGGAATTAAAAGAATTAGCAACGCCTGATCATCGTATAGAGACTGTCTGCTTTAAGGTTGTGCCAGCAGCCAGAATTTAATCTTTTAAAACAAAATTCCCTTTACTTTTTGTGATTGTAGAGTGGATCTGGGACATACAAGAGCAGAGCCAAAGTGTACTCAATATATTGTTGTGCAAAATCTCATGGTGCTCAGCACTGGCTCAGGAGCAGAGCTTGGAGCTGACTCAGGGGGTTGGATGCTTGGATTTGGTGAGGTCTTTCAGCTTCCTTTTCATATGAGATGTGAATGATGAGCCAGTGAGGGTGTGAGAGGCAGGTGGCCTCAGCCCACCGTGCAGGGCAGGGAATTACAGCAGGTCCTTGCCTGGAGAAGGCAGCGCATTCCTGGGCAGAGCTCAGCATCCCCTCCTGCTGCTTGCAGGGAGCTCTGTGTGTGTGTGTGGGTGTCCTCTGACAAAAGAAAGATACCAAGGCTGCTTCCCCGTGGTGATGCCAGGGGATTTGGGAGGGTTGGGTTTGGGTTTAGGGAAGATGAACACCAGATGACTCCCCAGAGGCTGGTTCTGCAGCACATATGCCCTCAGCAGCCACCGCCTGCCAGCCGCGAGGTTTTGTTCCTCGAACTTGACCTTGTTTGCTGCATGGGGATTATTTGACTCTCCAGTGAACCATGCCTTGTTCGCTTTGTTTTTTGGCCAGCTCTGCTGGCAACTCTTCTTTCCTCCCAAGGGAATGGGTACAGGAGACATTTGGCTGACAAAATTCCCCGTCTGTCCCTGTGTGCCAGGCACCTGTCTGCCTGAAGATCCCCCCAGCGTACACGCGTCCGGAGCCACGGCTTTGTTCTTTGGGGAAGTCTGGCTTTGATTTCAGCTCAAATTCCTCCCTTCCTCCTCCTCCTCCTCAGGCTGCCAGGCCCAGCACCAGGACTGGTGGGTCTGGCAGCCCTGGGCAGATATTTCTGAGCTGTCAAAACCCACACCAGGCTGTGAGTCCTGTTGCCTTTGCTGCTTTCTGCAGTGAAATTTATTGATATCTGTGTGCACCAATGGGCCATGTCAATGTTTCCTTGCCATGGAGCTGAAGCACCTGCTGGAGCGGGCACACAGTTCCCTTGAGTTTGGCCTTGGTCAGTCTCCATCCAGGAAAAGGTAGATTGCCACACTGTGGACACACCTTGCTTTTCTCCACCCTGCTGGTAGCCCTTTTCATAAACTCCGACATTGCTAAAAATGTGGGCAAAATGTTCTTTTTCTATTTTTTTTCCTTAAAACCTTATCACTTGATGAGCTTCCTGTGGTGTTTTCAGAGTTACTTGTCTGTGCACTTTTCCTGTTGATCCAAGCTGAGCAGTAACAGACCTCTGCAAGATCTGCCTGGTGGTGGGGAGAATCCTCTGCCATTCTGCTTGCACCCCAGGATTCAGGGAAATGTTACCCAGAAAATGTTACCTTTCTGAAAGGTTTGGCTTCTTGTGAAGACTTGCATCAAAACATTTCAAGCTCAGAAGCAAAAATTTCTCAAATATCCCAGGGAACTGAAATCTATGGGAAATGATGGAAGTTTATCTTGAGCCAGTGCATTAGCAGTCAGATATTGCTGCTCCTGCAATGCCAAGGGTAGCTGATACTGTTGCTGGAACAGTAAGACCAGGCTGTCCTTGATATGTCTGCTTTGCTCAAAATTCCTTGGTTTTCTGCACTGGTTCTGTGTCATGAAATATTTTAAGGGATTCCTGGTGAATTTCATAGAAATTGCCACTTCATTAGTCAAAATACAACTACATAATGAGCTTTCATAAGGTTGCCTCAGGTAAAACCACTGCTGCAGTTTGCCTGTCGAAGCCAATGCCTCTGCAAGAAACACCTCGGTTTACATTTCACTTGTAGTAAATTTTTTCCTATCAGCCAATATTGTGAGGCCAAGAGCAGCAATTGCCTAAGTGTCTGCTCACAGCTCAAGTGAGCCGTGCTGGGAAATGGGATTTCAATAATGACTTCGAGGCACGTTTCAGTCTCTGCTAAGCATGACTAAAGTTGTTCTCTGCCCATTCCACCCTGGTGTGGCTCATGCTGAGCACCACTCGTATCACAGAATCATTTGGGCTGGAAGGGACATAAAAGCTCATCTCATTCCAACCCTCTGCCATGGGCAGGGACACCTTCCACTAGATGAGGTTGATCCAAGCCCCATCCAAACTGGCCTGGAACACTTCCAGGGATGGGGCATCTACAGATTCTCTGGGCAATCTGTGCCAGTGTCTCACCGCTCTCGCAGTCAAGAATTTCTTCCCAAAATCTATTCTAAGTCTCACCTCTTTTCTTTCAAAGCCATTCTCTCTTATCCTATCACTATCTGCCCATGAAAAAGTTGCTCTCCCATATCATCTCAGCTTGGCTGTTCTGCCCTTTGGTCTGGCATGGGAGGTTGGGCACCAAAACCCTCGGAAACCCACACCCCTACATCCCTTTGTCCATCCAGGATGGAGTGTGGCTGTGCCTTTATATTTCCATGGGCAACACTGGAATGAGAGTTGGTCTCCCTCTCACAGGGTCTCTGCTGCAAGGAGGATGTGCTCTTGGGCTGGAGCAGCCTTCAGAGTGCTGGGAAGAGACCCCCTCTACAAAGTCCTCCTGCATGGAGGATGGGGAACATTCACCGCTGAGAAATACTGCAATGCTACTGAATGCTGCCAGTGCTTTGGTGGGGTGGTTCTGCTGCTGCTTCCATGAAACCATTAACTTTGGCTCAAAAATGCACGCCCCTACCTCTGTATCCCCAGGTTCAAACACCTCTCCCTGAACTGTCCACCCTGAAAAAATCTCTTTTATTCTTCAGTGCTCTTGCCTTGTCCAGCCATGTTCAGCAGCACATCCCATGGATCCTGCAGGGGCAAAAAGGCTGAGGTTTGCTTTTATTCCAGGTCAGGCACGTTTGCCTTGTAACCTTGACAGGGGAACAGCTCCCCTGGAGTCGCTGAATTTGCTAATACATGAGGCCTTTGTACATAGGTGGTGTGGTGAGGTTGGTGCCCTGTGACTGGCTTGTTCAGCGCAATAAAAATATATTAGGTTCTTAAGATGTTGACCAATGGGTTTGGGAAACAGATGATTGATTCCCACAGCTGAGAAACAGGGATTGTAATATGTTTTGCCAGAGGAGACCAGTTTGACGGATGAGTTCATTTAAGGATTATGCTATAGATAGAGCTGCTGACAGAATGAATTTGTTTTTATTTTTCATCAGTAGGTATAACACAAAGCAGAACTAATTGAAAGTAGTTTCCTTGTGGCATCTGGTTGTGTTTCTTGCTTTAAGTCTTTCACACACTGTAAAATTACACCAAGGGCTTTTCTTCACTTCCATTTGCTTTCCAAGTTTTCCATCACTGTTGCGCGTGGGTTCCCAGTGTGTCAGACACGTTGGGAAGTTGCAGACTGCACAAGAAACGGAGCTGGGCCATCATTCATTATCGCACGAATGTTCTGGTGCGCATCACAAATCCACACTGGAGTGTTCTCACCTTAGGGCTGATGGCAAAGCTGAAACATGAACGCCCTCGCAGATATTTTTGATGGTGTTTTAAACCATGACCCGTGCTAAATATGATTCCTACCCAGAATGATCTCGTTCTGAGTAAGGCCCAGACCTGGAAGGTGATTATGTTTACCCAAGGAGGCGTTCTGAGGTTGAAGGAAGGTGTTGACTTAAGTTCTGGAAACAGCTTTTCCAATCTGCCAGAGAGAACAAATCCCAGAGTTCCTTCAGGGATTTGGCTCTCTGCGTTCATTGCTCTCTTGGTCCCACTGTTATCGCCTGCTGGCTCGGGCTGGCTGATGGGAGCAGGGCCTCAGCTCCCTGAGTGCTTCCTTCGGGTGTTTGTGGTTATGTCTGTGCTGAGATCATGCAGGCTGTCAGGGTAAAAAACTGGGCTCTGTGGTTCAAACCCATCCTATAGATTTGATCTGTGGGTTTTGGCTTGAGGGATTTTTTTCTCTCTTTCTTTTCCAGTTGTGGTTGAATAAGAGTTTTCCAGAACTGACTCATGCATGGCCAAAGAACAGGAATGCAGCGAGCACAGCGGCGCCTGCCAAACCAACAGACTCACCATCGCGAGGGAGAAAACACCCCCAGGTCTCTGCCACCGAGGCCAACACCTGAGGAGAAGAGCCCATGTGATTTCAGGATTACATTGCAGGCTAAATCTGAGCCTCCACTTGGCCTCAGACCTGAACTTTAAGCCCCAGCCAAAACATAATCTGAATCTGAGCACTGGCTATTGGTCTGTCTCATCTCCTGCTCCTCATATGTGCAGTCATTCAACAGAAGCTGAAATGTGTTTTCTCTGCCAAGAGCCATTGGTTTCCAAACAACTACATCAGCGTGGTGAGTGATGGAGTTTCCATCAACTGCTGTAGGCCAAATGCAGTCATCTGAATTCAGGTCTTGGCAGGTATAGAAACTTGGAGTTGTCAATGATTTTTATATGAAACGGTACTTAATTACAGTTTCTCATCCTGTGCTTTAGTTCTGTAAAAGCTCTTGGAACTGCAGATGAATGGGAGCTTTTTTATCTCTTAGCTAGTGAGATTTTCTGTTCTTTAATTGACCTTTGAAATAATTCAGTCTGGGCTTGGATCTGGGTTAAATATAGCTGGTTATTTTCACTCTGAGTATGTAATACATGAAAGAACCTAGGTATCCTTTGAATGTGTTTTGACAAGTGCCCTGTCTGTGTGCAGGTATGTATTTATAAACATTTGTGCTGCGTGCACTAAAATGACACTTCCAAAAGCAAGTACTTTCTCTCCTGTAGCAAAATATTTGTCCAAAAGGTAGTGTTAGGCTTCCAAAAAATGTGCCGTTCAAAGAGAGTAGGACACTTGGAGAGAAGTGAGCAAGGAGGGGATGTGGATTGAGGCCCCAGTAGTTAAGAAGTGAACATGGAGCTGTTATCCACTTTGTCCCATAAAGCCAGGACTAGATGGTGCCTAAAGCACCTGCCTGACAGCAGAGTTAAAGGCAGCAAAAGGAACTATCATAGATAGTTACATCCTGGGTTGGAAGGCGCTCACAAGGATCATGGAGTCCAACTCCTGGCCCTGCACAGAACACCCCAAGAATCAAACCCTGTGCCTGAGAGTGGTGTCCAAACACCTCCTGAGCTCTGTCAGGCTGGTGCTGTGACCACTGCCCTGGGGAGCCTGTCCAATGCCCAACCACCCTCTGGGTGAAGAACCTTTTCCTGATATCCAGCCTAACCCTCCCTTGACACAGCTCCAGCCATTCCCTTGGGTCCTGACACTGGTGACCAGAGAGAAGAGGTCAGTACCTGCCTCACTGCTTTCTTATCTAAGAGGTTTTATGGCACTGCAGAACACCTCACAAGAGGTGCTGCGGTGGCTAAAGCTTTCCAAGGACAAGATTACACAGGCTCATGGAAAACAGCACAAACCGTGCCTGTTCACAGCAGAAGCCATTTGGATACAGCACCTGTCTTCAAAAGACCCTAATGTGGGCTGGGTGAGTGGGAGAACTGCTCTTCCCTTTCTGATACTTGTTTCCAAAGCATTTATTACTGTCTCCTGTTAGAGATGAGGTGCTGAGCTCCCGTTCTTATTAATGATGGTAATTCTTAGCTCCCTAATTTATAAAAGTCAATGAATTCTAAGGAGCTACTACCTGCAAAAGAGAAGCAAGATCCCAACAGTTTCTTGCTGCCAAACCCTTGACTGAGGCTGATTTCAGTTCAAAAAAGGAACAACAGAAAAAAAAAAGAATAAATTCAAAGTATTTGGTAGCACTTTCCTCTGTGTTTCACAGATACAAAATCCAGGGACACCTTGCACTAGACCAGGTTGCTGAGAGCCTGATCCAGCCTGGCCTTGAACACTTCCAGGGATGGGGATCAATAACCTTTTGTGCATTAAAATGTGGGGAGTAGTTACTGGCTTAGCCGGGTGTTAAAATAAAACCTGAGTTTAGCTAGTGAGACTCAAGGCTCAGTCACACTTGTACAGGCTTGTAGTTCATAGAAATGGGCCAGATTCCTGTAAGAAGCTGGATCTGTTCCTGGTTTTCACCATTTTTGATGTTTTAGGAGCCACCAGGAAACCACCTGTGCAGCAGCATGTCAATACTTTGCATACTGTGGAAATGCAATTATTTGGAACCAATTCTTCCCTTTCAGGGCTCTCCCTGGAGAGAAAAAATACCCAACTGTTGAATCTAACACAAAAAAAGAAAACCTGTCCATGGAAACTGAGTCCTACGTAGAGGAGGAATCCTCTGGTTCTGAATGAGCCAAGAGATTTGAGTGGTGGCAGTGCCAGGACAGAGAAGATACCTAGCACAGGAGCTGGTCCTTGAGAACTGGCCCACTCATCTCCTTGAGCAGGGAAAGCACTTGAGACTCTGAGCAGGATCAAGCTGAATGGAATCTCACACACCCACATTCTTCTTTCCTGCCTTTCACTTGCAGTCATCACTTCCCATCTCGTGGTTGATACAGGAACAAGGTCCCATCTTTGCTTTGTTTGAGGACAGTGCCTGAAGCTGCAGCCTCCCTGAGGAGCTGGCTCTGGTTCATCATCACCCTGCTGTTTATGTAGCCATTTACACCCAGATTCATTTGCAACGTGCACGTGTCTCAAATAAGTGTAAATGAGTGTCTGGAGTAGACCAGCACCATGTCTGCTCGGCTTTCTACTGCCTGCTCCTCTCCAGATTGAAAGACTTGGCAGACATTGCTCCATGGGACTTCCACTGCTCTTCCCTTTTCCCTTGCCATCAGGGTGGGACAGTGCAAAAAGATCAGCCCAAGTCCAGAAAGTGTGGCTGCGGCAGTGGGACCGAAGATGGGAGCATCACATGCGTTCTTTGGGAGGGAAAAGGTAAAAATGACCCATTTTCAGAGGGTAAAGCAACCTCTGGCCCTCTGTCCTGACATCTGTGATCTGAGTCATCAGATTCCCTTCTGCTATAACTGTTGCCACTTTTGTGGGGGTGGAAAGCCCTGCTAGCTCAGACCTACCAGTGCCACTTGGCAGCTGTGGTAATTTACAGCAGAAAAGACTCATCTGCAACCTGTCAAGGCACGATCTCCAGCTTCGTTTGAAATACTTCTGCTCCTCCAGATGATTTACTGCTCCAGCACAAGGTGGTCATTTTATCTCTCTTCTCTTCCCCCTTGGCTCACAACAGACTGGATCCCACGCACAGACTGGATCTGCCTTCCAGGGTGCTGTGGAATGAGGGAGAGAAAAGCTGCCCCATTTTTCATGGGCCCTCCCGAGCGGTTCTGCTGGGAGGTGACCACAGAGCCGATGGCCGTGTCCATTTTGCTGGCACCTCCAGCATTTTACATGGTGTCTGAGTCTCAGCAGGCTCCCCGTGCCCGCTAATGGCTTTGCAGCCCAGCCAATCAATTGGTTATTTATGGCAGGCACGTCTCAAAACTGTCGGGTCAAGTTTTCCTACCCTGATGTATTTTGTTCAGAGGAACACATAAATCCTCTCCTGCCATTTGCAGCTTAAACCTCCTGAGTGTGAAGCCAGTGGGTTAAAGTTTCCAGCAATAGTAGCAAACTGTATTTTAAAGGGTTGTTCTCCTGACTCTTAGGGGTGTGGGCACTTTGTCTGAGTCATGAATCAGTTCTCACTGGAAGATTTATAGGCATTAAACTCTCTCTTTGGTGTCTTTTAGCTCTGGAGTTTGAAGTCATAACCAAGGAAATTGAGACTTCTGCACTGTTCCAGTGCTTTTGCATTGAAGGTGCTCCTCTGAAGGGTCACGATGACATCTTCATTAGGTGCTCTAAAGTGAGATACAGAATTCCTGCACTTTCAGAGTCTGGTGCTGCTGAACCAAAATTCATAAGCTCATGAATGGGAGGATGAAGGATGTGTGTAAAGTGAACTCTGGATTTTGTTTTCAAGCCTCTAAAGGCCGTAACGCTCCCATTACTTGAGGCTGTGTAAATCTTGCTGCCAGAACAATACGAGTCAAAGTCAACCAGAAGATTTCCCAGTCTTCAAGACCTTCCAATCCCCAAGACTTCCCAATTTTGAAGGTTTAAACACCAACCATCAAAGCACAACTATCTATAGCAGCAGCTACTATGCATGAAGGGGATCTCAGTCAATCAGAAAGCACGGGGCAATTCCTGGACACACTCTCTAAGTGGATGGGACAGGATCACAATCAACTTTCTCTTCAGCCTACACTGGTATCTTTTCAATACATCTTCATGTTTAGAAGTGAAAAAAATGGCTACTGTAAAATGAAGTGAGGGAAATTACAATAAACCCAGTTTCTGAAGCCATGAACACTGTGCTACATTTCAGTGATTTGGAAAATAATTTGCTTGCAAAGGGAAACTAACTGTTCATGACACAAAGGGGAGGTTTTGTCTGGTCTCCTGGCAGAAAATAATTTTCCCTGTCAGGATGTAAGCAGCCTTGGAACTGGTAGCATACTGCAAGCACACCTTCAGATTTCAACATTTCTACAATTTGGAAAATACTATCTTACAAATCAAAGCTCCTCATGTGGCCTTGCCCACAGCACTTAAAATTAAATCTAATTCAACAAATTTGGACTGATCCACAAAATTTCATGTAGATGAATCAAGGGGTTCTTCTTCCTGTCTGTGGCTGGAATCCTGGGCAAGAGAGTATGGGACTCATCTTCCTTTTCCCAGAGCTCTCAGAAGAGCGTTGCTGCCGGACACTGATGAGCCAGTTGTAAAAGGACAAATGTGAACATGAATCCAACCTTGAATAGAGGAGGAGGAGCCCTGACTTTTCTGAGCTAGCTTAAAATATACTGAATTTGTGTGGACTACCAGTTGCCACATGATGGTCTTACCTGTGCTCATTTAGGTCCATGTCTGGGAATGATGAAGGCTCATGTCCTTCTTGGCATTGATAATGACTTCTGTTGGCAAGAAGAACAATTTCCACCCAAGATGACACCCAAGATGCAAGGTTTTGTGGCATTTCTCTGTTTACAAAAGAAGACCACTTAAGCTCAGCAAATTTTTAATGCATGGGCATTTGTGAGCACAAACAGAAACTAATAAGGAGATATAAACACCAAAGTGTTAACCCTTCAGTGACCCCTGAAACAGCTGCACAGGGAATGTGGGGCTTAAAGAAACCTCCTTTTGTGGCGCTTCAGTGGGTGATTTGAGGAGTATTTTCAAAGATGAACGGGCCCTTGTCAGAGGATGGCAATGCACAATGCATGCACACGTTTGTAAGTCCTTGGTGAAAGGCAAGGCAGGCACCTGGAGAGGCTGTGGAAGACAGAGGTGCCTTGGCTGTGCTGTTATCAGCCCCACAGCTGCGCGGGGAATGGCGCTGTGTGTGGTGGAAGTTTTTAAAACGATTTTCATCAACATGATTAAATACTTATTACATGAGTCAGCCATACGGCCTTCATTAAACCAGTGAACTCAGAGGAGCCTCCTCATCTGTTTATGAAATCCATCTGGAGACACGGATGGCTCAGGAGAAGGAGGATGAATGCAGCTCAGTGTGACAGAAGCCCGTTCCCCTCCCAGGAGCCTGTGTGCACCAACACACACTGCACTCCTCGCCCCACACTCAGGGAAAAGGGCTTTTATTTTTCTTTCTGCACATTCCTGGGCAAAGAACCAAGGCCTGCCATGACTTTGACAGTGAGACTTTAAATATACCCTGTCGGGATGTGACACAAGCACCTTTTTCTGGTGGCAGGATATAACACAGCTTTAAAGAAAAAAAAAAAAGATGCAAGCTTTTTCACTGGAGAGAAGTATACCTTGAAAGGAAAGGCTTAATGAACTTTAACCAGCCTTCCAAGATCTTTATTAGTTGCCCCTTTATCAAATTAAATTCACACTGTGCTAGGCAGGTTAAGTACTGCAAGTTGATGTCATGTGCTAAGTGCCAAAGTAGGCTTTAATTGGCTGTTTAAATGAGAAAAGGGGTCCTGCTGTGCAGCACATGCACGTACACACACCAGCTCAGCTCGCACTAAACAAGGTACCAGATTTTTCTTGAACTGGCTGGAGAGGTTTTGCTCCATGTCAGCTTGAGCCTCTTCTCTACCAGGACAAATAACCGAAGGAAAAGTTGCACAAAGGTCCCTAAGCTCTGTCCCCAGGGTTATAGGTAACACAAGGTGTCCATGGCTGATGTGCTTCAAGGTAAGCTGGACGTGATGCTCCTTCCAGAAATGTTGTCCCATGGAATTACTCAGGGCTGGCTCTGCCAGAGCAGCATTCCTGAGGAATGCCTGCTGGCTAACCTGGCAGGGTTTTAATGAAGATTTTTTGTATTGGTCACAGCTCGGTTTCATCGATCACAAATTAGTCACAGATGTCAACAAGAGTAGCCAGAACAGTAAAGGCCAGATGGAGATGAGCAGGTCACCTGTCCTGCAGAAGGATTTTCATCTTAAAAACACTTTACAGCAGCAGCAGTGGTGACTGCAGAGTTAAGATTACAGAAAATGGGGGGTTCTTTACCTTCCCCATGGGAAGCTCTGGCCTCCCAGGAGGAGCAGTTAGTCACACATGGAGAAATCCTGCTGGCATTGCTTGCGTGGGATCGTCCAAGGCAACTACTCGCATGAGTAACAGCTCTACCCCTTTGTGAGAGGGATGAAAAATGGAGTGGCGGTGGCGTTCCGTACTCCTGCGGCCCAGACGGAACAAGGGTGAAAGTGCTGCTGGAACTTGCTAAATTTGAACAGTTGTTTTCTGTTAACACATGGCCTTAAAAATGTGATTTGAGAAGCTTGTTAGAGAGTTAGTGTTAACATCTAGCCCCAGTGCAATTGGGCCCAGCTGGGCGACAAGCCTCCAGAGCATCCTGCTTTCCCCATCCAGCTGCATCCTCCTGTCCAGCTCATCAGCCTTTGCTTGATCTGCCGTGGTGGCAAGCTCCAGTGCTGCCTGGGAACACCCTCCCTGCCCATCCCAACCCACGGGGTGAGCAGCTGAACCCTCAGCTTGCTTTCCACAAGATTTGGGATTGGAGAACAATGGCACTTGAGCACCCTTGGCTGCTTTTCTGCTCTCCTGGGCAGTGATGCTGGTGGTGCCTGCAGGGCTTTGCAGCAGCATCGTGAATCACAAATCTCTTTCTCTTCCTCCTTTGTTAAGCATGCAAAAAGCAATCTTCCACTGGTAGAAAGCCTTGCAGTAAGTCTGTCCTGCTCCCTTCCTCTCCCTCTTCTTCCCCTGCCTCCCCTTCCAGCCCTTCTCTGGTTTCCTCCCAGCCACTCTCATGTCCCTGTCCCTGAGTTTACCTTCTCCCTCTCTCTTTCCTACTGCTTCCCTCATTAAGCTGGACACCTTGGGGAACTCCTGTCTCCTCTCTGCAGCTTGCAGCTGATTTTATCTGCCCCCCAGGGATGGTTTTCATAGGGCAGTAGCCAGCACGGAGGTGCGGAGGCTTCCGGCACTCGCACTAACCTGCATTCCAGCACTAAAGATAATGGACACAATGGAAAATCAATGCAGAATATGTAACTTTATCCCATTCATAGCTTCATATTGCATTACACCATGGCCTTCAGATACATAAAAGTGATATATGGCTGAACTTGCCAGCAGAAAAGAACACAGGAAACAAATATCTTTGGTAAGAATCACAGTCAAGGTATAACTTATACAGACACTAGGCCTGAATATCTTCTGTTTTTCATGAAATCTTGCTATGTAATTATTTGCCAGTAATATGCCAGAGTGTAAAAAATAAATCAAGGCTTTGTGCATATTACAGATTTCCCCTGAGTGAGATAAGAGAGAGAAAGAAAATGTCTGCTTGACTTTCCAACCTCAGCCATATGCCAAATCTGTCAGAAATACTGCTTTTTTGTATTATATAAGTGGAGGAAATTATAGCTGCTGTTATCTGCCCTTTGGTCAGGAGCACATTCTGCACCTTGGCTAATGTGCCTTTGTGGTGCAGCCACCTGCACTTTTTCGGGGAGTTCATCTAATTAGGGGGTAGATGAGTCAGGCTGCATTTCCTATGGGCTGTCTACAAACATAGGAAGTTATTAATACTGATTAGCTGAGAAAGTCCAGGTCTTCTCCACAACGTTTCCTGGCTAATATTAGACACACCCTCTGTGCTTGAAGGTGTGATGGCTGATAAGAACCAGTAGTGCGGCCACCGAGGTTTTACAGCCGTGGGTGCAGCGTGGGACAGACTGTCCCAGGAGGGTTTTCTTCTTACACCTTTGAATGCATTGAAGCAGACAGGCTGCAATGAGAATAGGAGACTAAAAGCAGAGGGTACAGCCCTGAATAAAGTGATGTGCAAGTCTCTTAGGAAATGATGAGGGAGTGGCACGACGCTGCCTTGTCTCTGTGCCTGGCAGCAGAAGAAAGTTATTGGGAAATTTTCCTTTCACTAGAAAGAAATATGTCCCCAAAGGAGAGCAGAAAGTGCCTTGGAGATGTTGTTGTAGGACTTGAGCTCCTTGTTTTGGAAGACGATTAAAAGAAACTTGACTGTTTAATGAGAATGAAGCAGCTGTAGCCAAGCTCTGACAACAGGCACAACAGAGACCTGCTGGGGCAGAGGTCCCTGCACAGCCCCTGGGAGAACCAAGGTTTGGAGACAGAGAGGAGGCTGTGTGCCACTGAATAAAGAGGTGCTGCAAGGTCTATGTTCAGGTCTTCCAGCAATCTGCAAATCCCTGCTGGGCTGTTTGCTGACCTCTCTTTCACCCTGTGCCTCCCTCCAGGGCCAGGGGCTGGTGGTGGAGTCCCAGCTCCACGCTGGGCTTGTGGGGGCTCCCTAGGACCCCCACACTAACCTAAGCCATGCTCCTTGTCATCATCCCGGGTGAAGAGATGGAAAAGGAGATGTCCTATGGCCCAGAGGGTGGAGGGACAGGACTGTGGTGGCGATGGGAAGCTCAGCTCATGCCTGTCCCTGCCTGAGCAGTGACTGTGGCTCAGAGACACCTGGCCTAGCCCTGAGAGGCAGCAAAGGGGTGGAAATAATGAGGCAGCACAGCTGGCCCCACTGTTGACAGTGGGGACTTCACTGGTGTCAGGTGGAAGATTTTCAGATGGAAAACCAGAAGGCAGAAAATGTGACGGATTGGAAGAGTTGTGGAGATTTATCCAAGTCGTGCAAAGGGGAATGTGGAAGGCAGCCAGAAAATTCTTGAGATATAAGTGATTATAACTTATGAAATAGGTAAAATAATAATGTCCCAGCAATCAAGACTGGGAGCCAGAAGAACAGAGATTAAATGCTTTAAACATTCACAAGACAAATCTTGTATCACAGCTGTCTTGCTGTTCTATCTCTTGATTTATTTCACTTTTGCAAGCCACAGAAAAAGGGTACGTGATGGTTTTTCCTTTTCAGTTCCCACTACTGAGTTTACAAAGCCTGCCAAGTGTGGAGAACTTCACAGAAATCAAGAAGGAAAAGCTTCCTGGCTGGCTGGATTTTCCATTGCTTTCTCAGCTGTACCACAGTGGCTCCTCTAATTTATTCTGCAACCACAGGGGACAACTGGGCACAGCATGGGCACATGGGATGGGAGAGAGTGGCTGGCACACAGCACCACAGCTGCTCTGGAATGTAAGGAAAATTGATTTTAGGTGGAAGGACTGTGTTCTCCCTGCACCCTGGGTAAAGGAGGAATGTGTTTGCTGTGGACCATGGCATTGCATGGGCATAATGGTGAAAGGGGGAGAAACAGGCTGCAAAAACCTTTCCTCCCAAGGTCCCTTGGGTTTATATTCTTACCATCATACCAACAGGAAAGTATGCTTCCTTTCTCCCTCGCTTTCCTGGGTTTGATTTCAGCTCCTCCTGTGTAGCCCAGCTAGTACAGGTGAAGTTATTTTACAGAATAAAGCCAGTGCCCCTCCAAATAATTCAACTAATGTTTATAACGTTATCCCCTGTAAAAGGGATAAGTGTTATCCCCATTTTACAGGTGTGAAAATCAAGACAATTTGGCCGTGGTGTTGAAAGGAAATTATGCTGAGCTCGTGGCATTGAATTCATGTAACTCATCCCACTCCTTGACTGTGGATCAGAGTTCAGAGAGTCATGCTCTATAAATATCTGCCAGCAAATATATGTGGGTTATAAAAGCCCACCCTTCCCTCAAACTTTGATTCAGTCTAAATGTATCCTTCTCATACCTGGTTTTACTATATTTGGTCTAAAAGCCCATAGACTGAGTCACACACAGAAACTTTAGGGAGAAGATTGCTAGAAATAGGGCTTCTGCTGTTGGAGGCTGCTGCCCAGCCCTAACCTGTGCTTTTCATATCTCAGATGCAGATGAGGTGGAAAATGTGAGCTGCTTTGGCCAGAAGTTTATCCTGGATTCAGATTGTCATTTTCCCCCCCCTCAGACATTATGTACAATTACTGCACTACTTCGCAATACAGAGAAGCAAGATTCAGCAGTTGGGCTTTGATGATCCTTGTGGATCCCTTCCAGCTCAGGGTATCCTATGATTCTATGAAGATACTCCCATATCTGATTGATGGAACTGGGATGGATCTGATTTACAAAGTAAAATGACATGTAAAGAAGTAGGCAAAAAAAGGGGGAAAAAATCAGTGAGAAGCAACTTTTAGGGAATCATTAAAAACCAGAAGACAGAATTTCTCCCTTATTGAATTGTTTTTGCCCAGGAACATTCTAGTCCTAAAGCAAATCCAGAAACCGTTGTGAGTTTGTGACATATGACTTGTATCTTGAGAGTTTACAGCAGATTGCAACAGACTGAGATGACATTTAGGCAGCTGAAGCCACATCCACTGAGTTATGTTTCACAGGGAAAAAAACCACCCTGCCTGGCGGGAATGTTGTGCTGTTGGGTGGCAGGATGCATTATTATTATTATCAGTGATGGCAAGGATCTATGTGGCCTTTGTGCTTGAAATAAGAAATTTGCAGTGTGCAGCTTAGGGGCTGGGCACTCCTTTGTTTGCTTGCCTTTGTATCGCCCGGGTTTCTGAGTGTGCATATTTCTGCTAATGCAAAAATAGAGCCTCTTTTATTGCAACATTTCACAGAATTTTTCCAGCTTAAATGAGCCAGTTTCCAAATCAAAAGGATGAACCCTGATGAAATACTGGCTTCTAAATGTGAGATTGTTCATTGTCCACATTCCGTTGGCTTTTAAAAAGATAAAAAAGTACTTCTATAATGAAGAGAACTCATATTTTAAGGGGGTTTTAACCATTCTCTAGCAAGTGGTAAAAAATTGTGTCAAATTGAGGAGGTTGGGTTTTTTCCCCCCACTTTTCCCCCACTTCTGGTTGCCTTATTCTTGCAGAATGCAATCGAAGACCCCCAGCGGATAGGATGGAAATGCTCAGGAACGAAAACTGTCTTTGATTTCCAAACTTCTGCTCGTCCTTGAGGAGCTGCCAGCTCCTGTGCTGGTGGTGACTTTGTGAATGAGAGTGGCACCTTGCTGACCTTCTGGAGGCAGAACCATTGCTCACACACTGATGGCTCTTGTGGGCACAGCCAGCTCTCATCTCTCAGCGCTGCCTGCCCAGGGTGACGTTCCTGCTGTCACAGCACAGCCACAGGGTCTGTCCTGTCCCATGAACCAGCACCAAAACCCTGCTGGAGGCCACAGGGGTTTGGGCTTCTCAGCAAAGAGTAGGGTAGTGGCACTGTGCTTCTGGGGGCAATGAAGTTGTGTCACCAACAAATCCCATACAGCCAGAGGTGTCCCAGGAGAAGGCCCACTCCCCCTCTCCAGCCCTGTCCCTGCTGGAAGACCCAAAGTGTCCCCTATCCCAGCATGTGACCTGGCAGTCTGGCTCTCATCCCATCCTGTGTGCCAGAAACCGGGCTGTGACACCCCATGGGAATCACTGTGTGCCCTGACTCCCTCCCACAGCCTGAGCTCAGCACTGTGGCCCTGCTCCCTGTGGGAAGGCATGGAGAAGGGCTGTGCACCCCTGTGGGTATCACTGATGATCATTAATAGGTGAAAGAGAGTTTTAGCCCTCGGGGAAGTTGCCTGGGACGTTGTGGGGTGTCTGGAATCAGGTATGGAATGTCTGAGGTGCCAGCAGCCCCACAGGGCACTACAGAGGCATGGCAGGAGTTAAACCAGAGAGCAAAGGTGTTTAGGACCCTTCTCCCCTCCTGGTAAATCGAGGTCATGGTTATCACAGCAGATTTCACTTTTCCAAATAAGGCTAAGAGTTTTCCAGAGTGTTTCAAAGGCAAATGGTACATCTGCAGGTTTGAACACTGATTCCTCCCAGCTTGAGCCAGAGTGACTCAGATTTTGTAAAACGGAGCCAGGAAAACTATTTAAGGGTCTTAATTCTAAAGTGCCCATCTGCTTTTGCACTGATTTTTCATAGTTTTTTTGATGGTTTGTAATAGGTCATCTGTGATGGGAATGCTGCAATGCTTCTACAGGGCCATTTGCTCCCAAAATGAAACCAGCAAAATGAACAAGGCAAGCAGTGCTTGGATTGTGCCTCAAAGGAGGAAAAGACATGAAAGATTTTCAAGCAAGGTGCTCTGTGGGAAAAAATGGATCTAAGACAGAAAATCCTTCACTCTGCATGAAGAGAGGCTGAAGCCCAGCCTCCTTACCTTCACAATACCTGATTTACTTTATTGTGGCCTTTCAGTACCCGAAGGGGCCCTACAAGAGAGCTGGAGAGAGACTTGGGACAAGGGCATGGAGCAGCAGGGCGAGGGGGAATGGCTTCAAACTGACAGAGAGCAGGATTGGATTGGATATTGGGAAGAAATTCTTGATTGTGAGGGCAGTCAAGCACTGGAAAATGTTGCCCAGAGAAGCTGTGGAGCCTTTTCAGCCCCTTCTTTGGAAGTGTTCAAGGTCAGGCTGGATGGGGTCTGGAGAAACCTGGTCTAGTGGAAGGTGTCCCTGCCTTCCACTTCAGCTCAAGGATTTCTGGCAGCTGGGATGGAGGATGAGAGGCTGCCCTGTGCACTCACTTCCCAGCTCAGACTGCATCAATCTCTTCCAACAGCGCTCCTGCTGTCAGGACTAAGCAGCAGAAGGTGAGTGAAGTTAGTTATTTAGTTGTTTAGTCTAAAAATAGATTGATGTAACCTGCAAAAGGCTAAAAATATAATCTAAAAAAAAGAGACAGATGTCTCTTCTTATATTCCTCCAGTTACATAGGGCTGGATGATGAAGAAGATGATGATGCAGCAAATTAATTCCTGATTCTGCAAGTGCTTCTGAGGAGCTGAAAAACTGCTTGGCTAAGGTGACAGAAGGGTCACAGAGGACAGTGGAGTCAGCCCTCTTGATGTAGGAGATAGAAAACTTGGCTAAACCAAGACATTCGTAGCACTTTTCTGTACCCATCAGTAGCTCAGAGAAGTGTGAATAAGGACGTTTGTTTGGGTTTTTCCTCAAATAATGCAAAATTGCACTGGGAGGGGAAGGCTCCTCAAAGGTCTTTCTGCTTAGCTCAGCATTACAGTCTAAAAGGCTGGCTGGGAGGGATGGGCACACGTGAGTTTGTACGGGTGGAGCTGAGCAGCCCAGCTTTGATGCTGCTGTAGGAGTTACTGCCAGACTGAGGGGGAGAAAAAAAAAAGCTGAACTATCTAGAGATTGTCCTTGATAAAGAGTTGGGCACCAGCCACTAACCTAGGCTGTTCTGGGAAGAGTCAAAACCTGAAGTGGGGGAAAGGGAAATGCCCTACTTGAAAGGATAGAGAAGCAGAGGAAATTGACCTGAAACATTGTTCAAGGCCCATGAAACAAAAAAATACTGAACTGGCATACAAAGGACAAAAAGAATTCTCTTACAGCCTTTCACTTTGCAATTTAAGAATGAAAAATTAATTCTGGCTGCAGAAAAAGCCTTTAACCACGCAAAATAATCTGGAATAGAATTTCAGAAGTGCCCAACACAAGCTTCTCCCCCAACACGTGCTAGAGGAGGTGGCACAAAGCTGAAGAGTCAGATCGTGGAGAAAACTGCGGCATGGCTGAGACCTGCACAGAGGTTCAGGGAATCTGGGCTTTTGTGGAGCAAGTATAGACTCCCACTCATCTACTGAGCATTTCTGATAAACAGCAGGGTATTATAAAACAAAGAATGACTGTGAAACATGGCTTTCAGAGATGTGTGTGTGGAGGGGCAAAGGGCTGCAGAAAAAGCAAGTTAAGTTCTCAAAATCATCCTTGGACTCGTGCCAGGACAGGGCAGTGCCTCTAAATGGGGAAAACAACAGTGTAGGACAATTTCTGAACCAGGATCTCCTTTTCAGATCTCAGAGAGGCACAGGTGCTAAAACTGATCCAGGTACTGGCAGGAACAGGCTCATTAAGCAATCACACCATTTACTAGGAACAGAAGAAGAGGCTTTATGTACTACTGAGGAAATGGATTAACTAAGCATAATTAAACCTGAAGTCACAGAATGATTTGGGTTGGAAGGGACCTTAAAGGTCAGCTAGCTCCTACGCCCCTGCCATGGGCAGGGACACCTTGGATAAAGGTCAGTCAAGCCCTGACCTTCATCCAATTCATACTGTGAAACAAGATATCAGCACCAGTGAATGCTGGAAAATTAAATTAATTCATTTTAAATGCTAGATGTTGCTTTTATAGAGATGGTGTTAATGCTTTAGTGGATTCAGGTGGGCTTTTTTTACTGGATCTGGAAAAATAGTGGTGGATACAAAAGGCAGGAAGATAAAAGCCCTGCCTGCAGAGCAAGAAAAGGCTTGTACTCATTTAAAGAGATGGCTTTCAGCTTGAAAATGCACCAGCCACTGATAAAGAGAGTCTGGTGGTATGTGTCATTTGTCCAGTGTGTTGTATCTACCTGATATCCTGATGCATCCAAAGTCTTTGAAGGGGAACTCATAAACTTTTTGAAAGTGGTTTGTGATAAGCTCAAGGCAGCCCATCTGAAACTAAAAGAAATGTGAGGAGCCCTGAAAAAAAATAAAATTTATCTCTCACACATTGTGGGGGAGGACAACAGGGATGGACAAGAGTTACTCAAGGCATAGCCACAGCATGGAAACAACTGGGTATGAAGCGCTCAGGAATAAAATTAAATTGGAAACTGGAAGGAGTTCCGTTCTGGATATGTTTTTATAGGAGAAGTGAGAAAGAGTTTATGAAAGAGACAGCAGATTCCAAAGAAAGAATAAATATTCCTCAGGGACTCTCTCAAAAGACAGATGTAACAAAAACAAGCAGGAAGATTAAAATTCCCCCAGGAGGTTTGAACAGGAGAGATCTCAGACTGAGCTCGTGGTATGAAAACATCCTGACACAAAGTAGAGGCTCCTGATTATTGATGTGCCATTTGTAACCTATCCACGGGCCTTTTCTCTGCTGGGTGTGGACCCAGCAAGAGGCAGGAGAAGATGGGATGCTGTTCCCCTGGAAAACAGCCTCCCAAAGTGTATGTTTGGTCTCAGGTCAGCAGTGGGCTCACTGCTCTCTTCCTTCTACGGTGAAACAGCTCCTTTATTTAGTGACAGCCAAAAAGAGAAAAACAGTGCAGAGCACAGGGCAAATGATTAAAAACTGAGTTGAGAGGCTAGAGGGATATGGAGATATTTCCAGGACATTTCTATTTCCTATGATAAAGAGGTTGATGCTATTTGATAGAGCAGAATGGGCAAGAACAGCGAGGGATAAAGCAAACACAAGGCACATCCTGAAGAAGAACAAAGAACAAAAGGTTCGGGGCAGCGTGGGGGCGAGCAAAGAGGCAGCCGCCTGCTGTTTGATCCCACCATGTCCTGGCACACGGGGATCAGCTTGCATTTCCTAAAAATAAACAGAATGGCAGAGAAGTGGCATCTGACCACAGCTCAGCATATGTATCCTCCTCGTGGAAACACCCCGAAACCAGCTGGGTCGGGGGAGGTGACAAGACAACCACGTGTGCACACACACAGCACTTACAGCTCTCCACATATTTATTATTTTAAAAATTACATGCTACAGAATTGTCCTGTACTGCAGCAAAAGCAAAACCCATTTGCTTTCAGGTTCTCTCTGAAGAACTTAAAAATCCATCACCTCTTGCATGCACGAGGTGCCCCTTGCATCACTAAAAGGGTGCTAAAACAAATGGATTTTTTATGGTACAACAGGTTCCCAGCTGTAAAGCAGGAACATGAATTTCAGATATGCCAAAGAGCCTGGAATTCCTTTGGTTTCAATATTTCTGCTCTCTCTTCCTTTGAACAGTCATTTCTTTTGATCCTTTTCTGTACCTCTTTGTTGCATTTCAGCTTTTGATACCAGAGGACAACTTCTGTGTAAAAAGTGAATTTTGAAGTAGTCTTGGAATACATTGAATTTCTTTACCCTAAAATTCACGGGGGGTAATTCATGTCCTCAGTCCGTGCTGGGTCTGAAGGAATCTTCTGCATTCTGAATGACAACTCCCCAGGAAGTATTTTGCTAACCCCCCACCCAGAAGCTTGGCCCTGAGCATGTGAGGGAAGCCTTTAGATTCTTGGTAAATTTGGGATCAGCTTATATTGAGTCCTAGCCAGGATGTTTCCTGGGTATGGGAAGGATTGTAATTGTTTCTTGGGATAAACCGCAAGCTCTGCACATGCAATATTAAGAAATGTGTGCATTGATCACAGACTTGTATCTGATTTTAGAAACCAACAGAACATGTAGTATAAACCAGTAACCTTATTTCATGGCATATTCCTGAATGTCAAAGCACAGAATGGTGTCATATCTTTTTTTATTTGCTCCCAGAAATCAGATTTTACTGATAATCCAAGATATAAATGACTGCTTCTGCTTAGAAGCCACTGTGCCTCACAAGATTCATACATCTTGAGAATTGCACTTGAAGAGCTGTTAAATAGCTGTAAACCTTAACGCAGTCACAATGAGCCTCAAGTCAGTGGCCTGGAGAAGAAGAATTCAAGCACATTTCTTGAGAGTTTGTCACTGGCTAACTAAAATCCCAGAATATCAGAGGGCAGTTGTTCGGGGGGGTGTGGGGGGGGACTCCCAATGGCTGCCTGGCCAGCCTCAGGAAAGAATGTGTGTTTTGGTTTTTAAATGCCTACAAGGTTTAGCTGACAAACGCTCTTCTCATCTGCAGGGAAGTTCTCCACTTATTTTAAAGCCGCCATGGAGCAAGCTGCTAAAATGAACAGAGTTAAGCTTTACGATGACATCACATTTTCCTCTTCTTTTGAAGCAACCCTAAACTGATAAATATGGATTAATATGTGGAATCTGAATTTTTTTTCAGCATCCCAGAACTGCAGCTTAGATGGGAGCAGTGGTGGCTGCAGGATTCCCATGGCTTTTCCTGGCTCAGTGCCTAAGGGCTCAGACCACCTGCACAGCACCTGCAGGCAAATTATTCGAGGTAATTAGCCTGAAGATCTCCACTTTCTGTCAGCCTCCTCCCTCATTCATATCAAATGCTGAGCTGTCACAGAGGGACTGTGACAAACATTCACAGTGAATGTGAGGGCCTCTTCTTTTCTCCAGAGCTGTACTGGAGGATTTATCCCGTTTCCACGACAGACAAAAGTCTTAGGAATACCATCAGCAACTACAAATGATGTATCTCAGGTGACACCAAAGGGTAGATATTTTGAATTGATTTCTATTGTGTCCTGCAGGACAACCCCCAGTTTTGGTCTATTCCCATCTGTGAAACCGTTCACACTCATGGGACGTGAAGACATCGAAACTGAGGCAGAGGGAGGAAATACTTTGGGGTCAGCAAAGGTGGGGTGGCCACAAGATCCTGGTGCAGGGTAGTGTGGCAGAACATGCTCCCTGTGTCTGACAGCTTGAATCCATCTCTCTGTCTCTGCTACAGAAGGAACAACCAGCTCAGGGGGTTGTGTACAGCAGCAGTGCCTGGCAGGGTGCTAAACCCCCATGAAATAATGGGCTTTCTCACGCTGTAGGTTGAAGTCCTGTGTCCTTCCCTATGGCATATTCATCTCCATTTGAACTCTCTCTCAAGTTCTGGCCTGGAGGGCTCTCACAGTCCCCTGGCTGTGTCAGGGCACACGTGTTAATCCTGACACAGGCACAAAAAAAAATAAACCTGAGCTCAAGCTGAGCCCACCTGATCCAGCCAAGGGCACGTGGACCTCTCAGGAGACCTGGGCTGGCTCAGGTGATGCTCAGCCTGTGTCAGTCCACTTGCCAGGGATTGCCTCTGGTTGTGAGGCCTGGTATGACCTGGGGCAAGGCTCTTGTGTCCTGGGCCCTATAATTCCAGAGGTGCTGAGCACGACAGGCCAGCAGCCCTCATGGCGTGGGCTGACAACTGCAGGGGAGGATCACTTTCCCCCAGACGTGTCCTCTCACATGGCCTGCGAGGAGGTGCTGGCTCCTCCTCACTGATGTCAGGCTCTTCCCACAGAGGAGTTGGGAGATGCTTTTATCTGTCATTAACTGCTGGTTTGTGCATCATTTTTTGGGAACATCAGGTTTCCCCATTTTTCTGGCTTTCAGTCTTGCATCTATCAACCCCCCCCCATTTTTTGGAAGGGAAGGTGTACCAAGGTTGTTTCCTGTAAGGAAGCACAGCTCCAGGGTTTTTCTGCAGTGGCACCATATGATATTTTTTCTTTTTTTCAAGAAAAAGAAATGTTTAGAAACACGCCCAAGCCACAGATTTCAGATCAGGATACATATTTTTTTTAAAATACCCTGAAGTTGGGAAGTGCTTGCCCTAGAGCAACAGTTGGACTGTCTTCAGCCTTCTAAAATAGCCCTGCCCAAAATCCAGACTCTGACCCCACCCTTCAGTCTCATGCCTCTTTCTTTAGAAAAAGTGGAAATAGAAATAAAATCTCATTTTATCTGAGATTTTAACTTCAAAACACTTTTGATTTTTTTAGTTTTGCTTTCTTAATAATTCATGTCTGCTAAAAAACCAGGTCTTTTGACCTCTTTGCCCTGTCAACCAGCAGTTTTCCAAGCCTTGTCCATCAGGGGTTAAGGAAAGGAGTCCTGAGAGAAACTGCCACTAATTAACTGTAACAGCCAAAATCCTTGAAATTGCTATTGAACTTGGAACCTTGTGTGCTATTGTTCTTCGCTCCTCTGCTGGAGTCTTGCACGATGGTGGTTTGGATGGAAACATTTTTGGGCAGGTCCTTGGAAAAACAATGGGAAAAAGCCCTTTTAAACCAGCCTGTGAAAGCCAGCAATGGCAATGCTGACCAGAATTCACAGATTTAATTTCGTGCATCTGGAACTGAAGGGAAGCTCTCGCCCAGGTTGGTGGCAAAACTCCACCTGTCTGTCAGGGCTCAGGGACCAAACTCTTTCCAGGCATAAGGGCTAACTAGTGTTACATCTTTCCAGGTGGCAGGATTAAAGATAAATTTTGGGAAACCACATAGTTTTTTTCAGCCTACCAGTAAACTGCTGCTTACAATTGTGAAAACATCGCTTATTGCAAGGTGTCTTGAGACGCCTCTCAAAGTGTCAGAAGTATCTTGAGATACTTCTCCACCATTTTTTCTGGTACCTGTAGTGAGCACAGTAGATATGGGAAAAGGCTGCAGAGCTCAGCCTGAGCACTGAAATCTTCTGCTGGATGTCTACCTGCCATTGCACTGAAGAGTGCACAGAGAGAGAAAGAGAGGAGAAAATGAGTCAAAACTGTGTTTTCCGTGGTTCTTGGCCACTGGCAAGCAATACTGGTTTACTTGTGTATTTTTTCCCTACTTGCATGCAGTGGGGCAGCTTTGCCATATTATTTCAGCTTTGCTAAGGTATATAGCCTGTGATCCCGTAACAGAAATCTACTCTCTTTGTCTTTGTGGAATATTTTTGAGCAAAGAGGACTTTTGGACTTGGCCCAATATTTGTCTTCTGGGCAGTTACGGTTTTCTGGCCTTTCCAAAAGAGAATACCATACCCATGTGTGCCACACAATCCTTGTTTTAATCAAGATGATCACCAGATTCATGTGAACCCAAGAAGAAACGTGAGAGGATGTCCACAAGCTGCCCTCTGGCTTACACAGGCTTGTTTTCCATTAGCACAGAGTTGTGTCTCGGGAAACAAGCAGGATGTACCTGCCAAGAGTGGTTTATGCTGCTGAAAACACTTCTTTTTGGGCAACCTCAAATGCTCCTGTTGGGACCCTTGAAGGCTGCTGTGCTCTAGAGAAGCTATCCCCAGCCCTGCCTGTGCACTGTGCCATACCCTGCTCCCTCTGGAGCAGCACTCCAGCCTCCAGCAGAAATGCATTCCCAGGCACGGGACAGATAGAAATGCCTCCCCTCCCTCTTGTATCAGCCACTGCAACAGGCACAGCTGAGCTACAGAGAACTCTGGAGTCTCAATTGACCTTGGATGAACCTCATCATAAAATAATAACAATAAAAACAATACAGGAATATGAATCCTGTAAATCACTGACCTCTTCTGAAAGTAAACTGGATTTCTTTTAACATTTTTAAGATTCATTTAGCACTGTCTTTATGGCCGGCTTGTATGTCATCATGGCATGGCCAGGTCTTCAGCTGAAATAAATCCCAGAGCCTCCACTAAAACTGTCATTTCACTTTTGATTTACAGCCTCCTGAGTGAGACAGTCCCTGTGCTATTTCTATTCAGATAAGGCACTCGAGAAAGTTGTTATCAGAGCATATAACACTCTAATTATTCTGACTTTGGAGACAGATTAGAAGGCAGATCTTTGGAAGCCCCTTGAATTGGACCGATGCTCTTTGAATCGTAAATATCTTCTGACTTGCAACTGTGATTGCAATTGCAAATTTATCAGGCCCTTAATGTTATTTCAGCATGCCTGAAGAGCTGATTTTATTTGCTTGCTTTGTGATTAAAACTAATGGGAGCAGACCACAACTTCATGCTGTGTTTCCATATAGGAGAGTAATTACAGAACAGGCTTTGAAAATACATCTGCAATGCAGGTATTTCTCAGTCAGGTTTTTACTAGGGGATATGGCCACTTTTTCGCATGTATACAGACTTTCCATGTGTTTAGAGCATTCAGGGAGTTTGATTATCCCTTAAAAGCGTGGCAAGAACACCTGGCAAAATACCACTTCTGTTCTTGGAGATTAAGAAGTAATTTATTTCTTGCCATTTGCTAACTTATTCTTAGCTTGATAGCCCTGTCTTGTATTTGATATGGACATATCTGTAGCTGACAAATTCAATTTCATGATAAACCTGACAAAAGCATTCCTGACAGAATACAGCTCAGATCGTGTGTCTGGGCATGAGAGGAGCAGTAAGAGCGGGCAAGGCAGCAAACAGAGAAGGAACCAAAGACCTGAGCTGCAGCCAGAGAAGTGCTTAGAGCCCAACCTAGAGAGACTAACACAGAAAGGGACAGAGAATATGGGTGAGCAGCTGATTGCAGTAAGACCAGGTGTTGTCCCCACATGTTGATTCCTGCTCTGCTCAGAGAAATTAGATTTGGTTAATAAAGAGGATTTGAGTTCATAAAGAGGTTTTGATCATTAACTTTGAAAAATAACTAAAGTGAGTTTCTTCTCTTAGTGGAAACAGCCAGTGAGATCCCCAAAACCCATTGAACTGCTGGAAGACAGCACTGCAAGGACTACACAGGGCTTCAGCAGCACGCAGTGACTTCACCCCTGTTCTCTCGGACCTCTCGTGGAAGAGCAGAGTGGCTGAGGGAAACCAGCCACTTCCCTCTGTGTGCAGCCCTTGCCTGGAGCATCAGAGAGCACCAGATGGAATGGGGAGGTGAGCCAGAGAGCTGCTGAGCCTGCCGAGGTGTGACACAGCCCCTCGAGCGAGACGTGCCTGGCCGGGATCACCCAGGACATGTGTCCCACCACCAAACCAGTGGGGATGTACATCCTTGCACGCACTGGGCAGCGAGCTGTCTGAACACATGGAAAAGGAGCATCAGCCCTTGCTCTGGGGTTGTTGATAATGGCTAGAAATGCTCATTTTAGAAAATGAGGTAAGTGTAACGTTACTAGAAAGTGGAAAGCTTCCAGGCCTGACCCTGCCTCATGCCCCTGCTGCTCTTTGGCTTAAGACCAGATTTTAGGGGCAAGCTTTACCCTGCAGCGAATGTTTACTGTGATGTTGTGGTCTCTCAAGGGAAGGGAGGGTTTGTGACGGAAAATGATGATGGAGTATGAAGTGCCATGGTGCTTTGTGAGCAGCACAGCTACAACAACAACCCCTACACCAGTAAATAGGAAAAAGGTCCTCTCTGTCCAGATGGGCAGGCAGGAGATATAACCCTACTGTATGTAACACCAGAGACTTTCCAAATCCTACTCCAAAGCTTTTAATCCCTTCAGTCCTTAACAGTTCAAAATTACATCATCATTTCCTCCATTTCAGACAGAGATTTGCCCCTTCTGCTTCTTAGCTGCAGTGCAGCTTAATAGGACTCATTCTTCTTCATCTTAAATGGAAAAATGTATGTCAAGGCAAAACAAAGTGCAGTTTCTAGATCTCCACAGGGGGCGAGGGGGGGTGTCTCATAAATCTGTGTGTGATTAAAGGCAGCTGCAGATTGACATGGACAGTTTGAGCTTGTCAGTCCCTTGTGTGATGGATGGCTGTTGGAGCAAGCCAGAGGTGGCAAGCTCGAGACAATGAATTTCCTGCACTTCCTAATCTCATTGAGGACTGGGAAATAGATGCCTAATCAGCCCTCTATTTGTAAGGGCCCTAACCCAAACCCCGGCACAAGCACTGCAAGTTTTCAGCCTGGCCGTTTATTCTCAACTCTTTCAATCCCTTGTTTCAATAGCAGTGGATGTGGAGAAGTACAATGAATTCCTTTCTGGTAACCTGAGAGTATCGGCTAATGGAAAAAACAAAAAGTGCTCTGCAACTATATTAAATTTTCAGGGATTTTTCCCTCCTGCCCCCAACTGGCTGATGTTAACATTTTTCCAGCGTCCTTGGGATTGCAGCAAACAGTTGCAGGGAAAAGAAAAACCGAACAGCTTGAACCACATCCTCAGCTGGCACAAACTGATGCAGCTCTCCTTTTTACACCAGCTGAGAAGCCAGGGTACTGCTGCTTTTATTTCAGCTTCACAACAGAGTTGCCATCATAAAAGTAAGATACTGAGATGAGTTTTGCTCCAAGTGACATCATAAATTGGTGGGGAGCAAGAAATGTCTTGGCAGAGCTGAATGGGCTGCTGTGCACAGAGCCCATTTGGCACCAGCAGCTAAACCCAGGGTCCATGGGGATGCATCCAAGGACACAGTCTTGCATTTCATCTCCTGATGTTATGAACATCAGACTCATCTGTGTATTTGGAAATGGAGGTAGGAAAAATAATGATGAAAACACACATCCAATATTATGGTTGCAATTCTGGTATTCTAGCATGTTTCACTGTAAAAATGGGGTGATTTAAGAGTCATTTCACTCTCAGTGAAGTTCTATCCATGCTGGTTTTTCAGGGCAAGCAGCTCCCCACTGATGTTAGAGACAAGTAACAGGTACATGAGGAAAGTAAAAGAATGTAGCTGATGGAAATAGTCATGTTAGACCTCCAGGGTCAGCCCGGCTCTAGTGTCCAGATTTTCAGCTTTTGGCTTAGACATGAACAGTTCAGATGTCTCCTGTCCCCTGTGGACATTTGAGCAGCTGAAGATCCAGGTAAAATGCAAGTTGTCCCTAGCAGTGAATGTCACGGCTGAAAGCTGTCTCAGGACATCAGCTTTCACCTGTCATGGAGAAATCTTCCATCTGGGCAGACTCAGCCAGCTCCTGGCAACTTGGAGCCTTCACTGCAGCCTGAAGAAGAGAACATCTGGCTTACACCCATCTTCAGCTTTCCATACCTTTGGGAAGGTCACAGTACTAGCTCACACTCCTCTACCCTCTGCAGGATAATTCCATATCAAAGATGTCTTCATAGAGGAATGATTTTCTTCAGTCTTTATCAACATTGTATTAACATTTGAAAGATAGAATAGAATAGAATATTTAAGTTGAAATGTACCTACAATGAACATCTGGTCCAACTGTCTGACCACTTCAAGGCTGACCAGTACATTAAGGACAAATATCCAAATGCCTCCTAAACACTGATGGATTTGGGGCATCAACTACTTCTCTAGGAAGTCTGTTCCAGTATCTGACCATCCTCTTGGTAGAGAAATGCTTCCTAATGTCCAGCCTAAACCTCTCCTAGTGCAGCTTTGAACAATTCCCACGTGTCCTGCCATTGGATACCAGGGAGATGAATCCACATAGAATGGTTTGGGTTGGGGATATTGGTCGTGTCCAAAAGCATCTGGAAGGAGGAGGAGGCACCTAATCTGAGGTGTGAATTTAGGGAACTTTGCTGCTGGGCACTAGGGATCCTGCATAGTTTCAGGGTGTGAAGTTTATGAACAGGAGTTTGGGGATTTCACGTTTGGATTTAGATACATCTCTCAAAGGTGCTGTAAATACTCATATTTTGTCTGAGAGAAGAGATATTTGGAGAACTGCAAGTCTGGGGCTAAAAATGTGCAGAGATCCCAAGTTACCAGGGATGTACTGATGTCAGTAAAAGCTAAAACAAAAGAGCCTGTTAAAGTAAAGAGGACTCTAATGTGCTCCAGAAGACTTTTTGGAAAAGCTGACTCCAGAATTCAGTATTTGCCTACTGGAAGACCTCACAGTTTGCATTTAGGGGACTGAATATTACTGCATGGAGTTTGGAAGCCATGTTCTCAGAGGTGAATTTTAAAGACAAAGAAAGGTAAGGAACCTGAAGCCACTGCTGTTTTGTATAAACTGAGTAGGAATTGCTTTTTGGGCAGTCTCTCTCTCTCTTCTGTATTTTAACAGAACCACAATACATATTCCAAATGGCTGGAGTATAAAAAACTTTGTCTGGCAAAAAACATCAGTCTTGGCAGCAATTTGTTTCAGAACTTTGAAAATGAGATTAATGAGGAAGAAGGTGTTGAAAAAGGGGGCCAGAGAAGATGGGGATCTATGCTATTGTAGCATAGACATCCTTGTACCACTTATCAGGATTTCCTGCTTTTAATTTATTTTTGCATTATTCACCTGGAAAGGAAAAAACCCTCAAGTTCATGCACTTCATTGGAAAACACTGCTCTCAAAGAGATATGTTTGCTATTTTCACATGGGAATGGTTACTACTTGGCATCCATTCTAAATTCAAAATGCATTGGGTCAAACTCATCTGTGTTGTAGCCTTCTCAAATTGCGGGATTTCCAGTCAGGATGCATTTGGCCCAGGATGCTCTGCCTGTTTTGGCTTCAATACATTATGAGATTGTTAGTTCCATAGCCCCTGAAGGATTATATTCTTCCTTGGGCACAGAGCCCACTCAGGGCTCTGTGTTTCACTGAACCAGACCATAAAGGATTGGTGCAAACCCTGAACAGGAACTCCACTCATCCCATCAGTACCATTTCAAGCTGCCCTTTGAAAGAACATACTTAGAGATGGGCTTGGAGTGCTCTTCCCAGTTATAAAAGATCTGAGGATTGAGTCCTTCTATACAGCTACCCTTAATTTTGGGGATAAAATCCTGCCAACCCCTTCAGCACAGTGCCCATTAACCAGGGTAGTTCCTGCAGTAATGCAGTAGTAGAACCTGCACTGTTCTGGGAAACATCTTGCACGTCAGCACCTCCAGCATGCCCAGTGTTCAGCTCCTGTTGGGAGTCCTCCAAAGTAAACTCCTCCATTCCCCTTTCCAGAGCCACACATTCCTTGTACCTGAGCTGCACAGAGCTCAGGCAGTGCTCCCCTCATATCAGCACAGAGCCACTTACAGACAGATGGGCAAAGGTGAGGAATTTTGGGCAATGGGAATTTTGGGTAATGGGGTGTGGATCTCATGTGGCAAACTCAAACATCACCACATCACCATGGAATTCTTTCTGTAGCACAACACTACAGATTCCTGAGGTACAGTCCTTGCTGAGGAGGAGGAGAGGACCACAAGCCTTACACTTGGTGCACATTGCTTGTCTGAGCTCAGCCTCCAGGTTCCAGCCCAGAAAGTCTGAAATTACTCTCTACACTGAACTCCCCCCAAATCTCCCTCAGTCATGCAAGTCTGGAACGGCTCCAAACACTTCGGAAAGGAGAAATAACAAACAAGAGCTTTGCTGTCATGTTTCGTTGCTCTTTGACAGGAAGTCTTCATCAGGAACAGAAACTGAACCTGCTGTGATTGGGGTTCTAGACTGAGATGAAAAAAAAAGAAATGTGTATGAGGTCTCCAGGCATTGTTTTTCTACAGCCTTCAGTAAATCACTCATTTCTCCTTTGCGGGAAGTGTTTACAGCCCTGTTTCCATCTGTCTTACCCCGGCAGACTTGAAGGTGCTTTGTCAAGGCCTTGTCTGTAAAGCACATGAAGTGTATTCTGATCATGTGGGACCTGTGAGTCCCCACAAGAGCTCAGAACTGGAATCTGTGACTTCAGAAGCTCCTTGCTTGGGCTCTATAGGGAGATTTGAATAGGAGCAGCAAGTCAGAGAATCATAGAATATTTAGAGTTGGAAGAGACCTTAAAAATCACCAAGTTCCAGCCTCCCTGCCATGGGCAGGGGCATCTTCCACTAGACCAGGGTGCTGAACCTGCCCCCTGCCAGCTCAAAGCCATTGCCCCTGACCTACCCAGGCACCTTCCAACAACTCACCAGCTCTCGAGTCCTTCACTCAGAAGGTGAGAAGCACTACAACCATTCATAGAAAAGGCTCTAGAATTGGTTTGACATAGATAAAGCAATAGGTTTTTCCCAAGCCTCTATTTTTTTGAAAGAGACAACTCCTTTGTTTTGAGCAAACAAATCTACAGAGTTCCAAACATTCAGCTTCTGGAATATGTGAGAAATCTCAGTACATGCAATTGCATTTTCATAAAATATAAGCAGCCAAGGTATGGAAAGTGTTAAGCAAATTTGGCCAAGGCCCATGGGTGCTCCTGTAACACAAGGCAGGAAGAGCAGCAACATTTAATGAGGTTCTCCCTCAGGAACGACAGAGGAAGAGAGAACCTTTCTGGAGCTGAACACTGCCATAGTCTGTATTACTACAAAACTAAACTGAAGTTCAAGGTTGCTGCCTTTATTAAGGGCAAAAATATGATAACTTCTAATAAGTATAAAATGTAAATCTAAATTACTTAAGCTTCATAAAAAGACTGGTCTCCCATCTGGGAGCAGCCTGTGCAGTTTTCAGTGTAAGAAACAGGCCGTAACCCCTCCACAGGCAATACAATTAATCAAATAATACAATTATGCTAAGCCAGTGCTGATGATCATTTCGAGGGATAAGTATAGTTATTCTGGCTTGCAAATAAAAAACAAAAGTAGTTGAAAGTTAGAACACAGAGCAAATGGACGACTCTGAATCCTCCCTCCATTGTTAAACTGTACAAATCTATTGCTTTTCTAATAAATATTCCCAGTGCAGAGAGTTTTCTTGCCAATATTTTCAGCAGTGGAAGCCAAGCCAGAAGGTTCTGAAACCAACATATTGGCATGGGTGTTTTTTTTTCTCCTTCTTCTAATATACCATGGAATCTAGTTAAATATTTTTCCACTTCTTACTTCTCTCTGCGTCTTCTGGAGAAAATGTGAGTCCTATTTCCTCATAAAAATATCTTAGCAGTTGACAGGTTGGGTGTCTTTGATCCTGAAATGTTCTTGGATGATTTTTCTCCCCCACTTTGACTTTGTAATATAACGCTCCATAAAAAGTATATGCATATATGCAACTTTAAAAGGGGATCCTTATTTGAAATTAAACTTTTACACCAATTAACCTCCTCCCAGTGCTCTATAAAGTGCAGTAAAAACAGTGCTCGTACAGAGACCCTTGCAATTCTCAGATTGATGCCTCCCTGGCTGTGGAACCCAGAACATCTGCTTTGAATTAGCTCTGATGGAAGGTCTACTTGTAAATGCATGACTTAATCAGCCTTACTAAAGTAAATGGCACATACTGTAGCAGAGGGTGCTTCAGAGTCAGACTCAAACCTGTCTTTCTTTTGAAGCAGAGAGGGGGAAAAAAAGGGG
>VZRR01013236.1:457148-504017 GCA_013398015.1 Oreocharis arfaki | reverse complement strand
AAAACGGGGGGGGGGGCGTGGAGGGGGCAAACTTTAAACCAAAGGCGATTTCTTTTTTTTTTTTTGTCTTTTATGAGCTGACATGAGCAGACGTGTGGCTGTACCATAGCCAGTCTAACTCCCAGCACCATGTGCAGCTGTGCAGGGCCAGCCTGCCTTGCTCCTCCCCATCCTCACATAGCCCTGCTTTCAGGCAGGCTCCACTTAGGTGAAGGCTGCAGAGAATTCCATGGAGGCATGCTAGGGAATCTCCTCTGCCCGAAGGCTCTGAGCATCCCTGAGAGTGCCCAGTTTGTCCTGAGGGAAGTCTAAAGGCAGCCAATCCAGTCGACTTTGCCCAAGGATGAGCTCCCCCTGCATTGCTCAGTCCCTGCTAACCTTTCCTGAGCAAAAGGAGCCACAGGCTTCCTGTTGGCTTTTAACAGTGGGGATTGTGAAGGGTGAAAAGTTGCAGAAGGTCCTTATGAGGCTGAGTGAGTGGGCAATAAAATGACAGATGAAATTCAGCATATATAAACAGAAAGTGATGCATGTGGGGAAAAAAAACCCCTAAATTCATTACAAAATGATGGGCTCTGAGCTGACTATTACAACTAAGAAGTGAACCTTGAATGAAAACATCAGTTCAGGGCTCAGATGCCATCAGAAAAAAATAAGTAAATTGAATGTTAGGAATGATTAGGAAAGGAATAGAAAACAAAACAAAAATAATTTCATCACTTTCTATAGCCATGGGTCATCCACACCTCAAATAATGTATGTTGTTCTGTCCCCTCATCTGAAAAAAAAGCATGTAGTAAACTGGAAAAGGTTCTAAAAATGGTTAAAAGGGTGATCAAAGGCTTGGAATGACTTCTATATAAGAAATGATTGAAACAGGAAAAGGGACAGATTGGGAGTGAGGGTATGACAGAGATCAAGAGTCCCAGAAATGATAAGGAGAGGTTGAGCAGGGATCAAATATTCACTGTCTTCTCCCTGGAGGTGTTCAAGACAAGGCTGGATGGGACTTGGAGCAACCTGGTCTAGGGGAAGGTGTCCCTGGTCATCACAGGGGGGTTGGGATGAGATGATCTTTAAGGTCCCTTCCAAACCAAACCATTCTGTGATTTTTCCAGCACAAGAACAAGTGGCCATGACAGAGCTTATAAAATCAGGTTAAAAACAACAGAATTTTTTTCACACTAAGGTAACAGAGCTGTGGAATCCCTGCCAGGAGAGGTTATGGATGCAAGAAGTTCAGTGATTTCGGGAGAGAATGGATGAGAATTCAAAAGAGATGAATAAGGTAGGGAATCAGTAGGTAGGATCTAGAGAAACTACTGACAGAGAAATTAAAAAACAGAAAAGTTAGAACAAAGATACCCAATTAGAACAGTCTAGAGAATAACAAAGGAAAAGGGCAAGTGAAATGAGCAAAGGCACTGGGGAGGCAGAAGAACTGATCTGGAAAATGATTATTCTCACTTGCAAGCTGGGTGAGAATGGTTGTAAAATACACATGTGAGGTACAAGGACATAGACCAAAGGTGTCAAGAAAAATGGGAGAAAGTCACAAAGGTACAGGCAGGTGAGAATGAGGACCATCAGGATTGGAAACTGCTGGAGAGGGGAAAAAAATGTAAAGTAAAAGGAGAGGGAAGAATACTCAGGGAAGTAAGTTCTGCTGTTTGTCTGCCAAGGAGAGAATTTTATGTTGGGAACAGCAGATTGTCACCACTTCAGGAGACTTCATTACTGCACACTGGCCATGCTGAGGCTTTGTTACACATCTCATCAAAATAAAATTATTCATAATTTTATTATAAAATTAACAACATCATAGAAGAGGAACAACATCATAGATGCAAAATGGATTCCACAAAACTCAGAAACCACCCAAACCAGGGTAGTTATGCAATCTTAATCTGATCCTATTGTTCTTTACGGGCTAATTACTCAAGTATATCCTTTTCTAAAAATTAACCCGCACGTGTCCTTTCCTCTGCCCGTGGCCAGAGGAGTTTCATCCCCTCCACATTTGCATCAGGCTGCTCTCTACTTTGTGCTGGCTGGTTGAACACAAGGGGAGAAGCCACAGAAGAGGCAAGGACCTGTTCTCAGTGCCCATGGAACAGCACACGGGAATGACAGCACAGTAATTACAGAGACCCCACGTGCATCCTCAATTGCTCCCTTGGCAGGTCCCAGCCCAGTCTGAGCAGCACTAGGAGCTGTAAAGTGCATAAAGTGTATTCTGATCATGTGGGACCTGTGAGTCCCCACAAGAGCTCAGAACTGGAATCTGTGACTTCAGAAGCTCCTTGCTTGGGCTCTATAGGGAGATTTGAATAGGAACAGCAAGTCAGAGAATCATAGAATATTTAGAGTTGGAAGAGACCTTAAAAATCACCAAGTTCCAACCTCCCTGCCATGGGCAGGGGCATCTTCCACTACACCAGGGTGCTGAACCTGCCCCCTGCCAGCTCAAAGCCATTGCCCCTGACCTACCCAGGCACCTTCCAACAACTCACCAGCTCTCGAGTCCTTCACTCAGAAGGTGAGAAGCACTACAACCATTCATAGAAAAGGCTCTAGAATTGGTTTGACATAGATAAAGCAATAGGTTTCTCTCAAGCCTATATTTTTTTTAAAGAGGTAACTCCTTTGTTTTGAGCAAACAAATCTACAGAGTTCCAAACATTCAGCTTCTGGAATATGTGAGAAATCTCAGTACATGCAATTGCATTTTCATAAAATATAAGCAGCCAAAATCAGGACATTGCAATGGAAGATGCTGAGCCATTGCAATAAAAAGCATCACAACTGCTCCCACATGTACCACAATGAACAGCCACACCATTGCAGCTTTTTTTATTTCTTATTTTGGAACCACCTGTACTTGGAAAGGGAGAAGTTTTTAAGTAACCGTAACCTACAAGTTTTAAAACATTATTTTTTGTAAATATTAAAAAGTTTCACTTTAAAAATTCACTAAGAACACTGAAAAAGTGGAAAACATGGATGCTGTGTTATCAAAGTGTTTGCATTTCAGTTTACAAGGATATCTTTCTTTTCTACAGCACACTTCAGGAATGCACATTGGGGCTAGGGATTGGATCCTGGTGGATTCAGTGGAACTTTAATGGATGCTTAAATGCTCTCTTAAACTGGATTGATGATTTTTCAACCCAGAAATCATATGCTAATACAAATCTCAACAGGCATGTTACCTTAATAATAATTCTTGTATCCACAGACATGGAAGGGGATATACAAAGAGTTAGAGACTGAGATAATTTAGGGTCAGAGTGGACCATTAGATTATCTCATTAGCAGAGTAATCCACATACTAAGGGTAACTGTCTTCTGAGACCAGCAATTTGAATTTGGCTAAACCAAGTTTGGCTGAAACCTCTTTTCCAGAAAGGCACCATGTCCTGATCTGAACACACAAAGTGCCAGAAATCCTCTTGCTGTCCTCAGTGATGAGTCCCTGACACTCTCTGTTCAGTATTTCCTTCCAATTCAAACTCTGTCTTTCACCTGTTTTTTTGTGACACCCTTGCTTTTCACAGAGCCACAGAATTGCACCAAGTCCAACCATCAGCCCAGCACCACCACCATGCTCACCACTTAACCATGTCCTTAGGTGCCATATCCACACATTTTCTGAACACTTCCAGGGATGATGACTCCACCACTTCCCTGAGAAGCCTGTTCCAATGCTTGACAACCTTTTCTGGGAAGAAATTTTTCCTGATATTCAACCTGAACCTCCCCTGGCATGACTTGAGTCCTTCTTTCTCATCCTGAAAAAGCAGTTACAGAGCCTTCAGTAACTTTCATTTTGATGGAACCACTAAACCACTTCTCAGTCTTCTGTGTATTTGTTTTTGACAAGCAGAACAGCCTGAGCTGTTTAAGTGTCTGTCCATCATCTCCTCCAGCCCTTGAGCAGCACTTTTTGGCGCACAAAAATTCAGCATCCAAAACCTGGAACGGCTATTCCCATTCATGTGGCTTTCTGCACCACAGACCCCACCTCCCACCCCACAGATGGGTTCAGAAATCCTCCTGATACACCACACTACCAAAAGGCTTAGATTTTGTTTCTTCCAAAAGGAGAGCCCTGCAAGTCTAGCTTGCACAGGTTTGGCAAAGCAGCTTTGTCTTCCCTTTCCTCTGTTGAGATGCTGGGGAGTCTTTGTCAGAATAACCCTGCACACTGCAATATAAAAACATGGTTTCTGTGAAAAGCCTCCTCTCCCTCTGCTGGCTCCACTCAAACCAGGATTAAACCAGAGTTAAATGGGAGCTTTCAAACCCCAGCATTTCCTGGGGGTCTGCTCTCTGCTATCATCCATCATTTCTTTACAGCTCGTTTTGAGATGCATTTGTTAGAAGTTGCTCTCTGGCTACACTCTTTTTCATGTCATAAATCTGTTGCCTTTGGCCTGCCTGGACACTGCCCAGTCCTCCCAGTGCCATTCCCACCAGCACTCCAAAAATGCAGCAGACTGAGTCATACACCAGGAAAAGTCTGTAATCGCCCAATTTCATGTTATTTCTTTTCCATTAGAAAGCCAAACTAGAGGTGACCATTTACATTTTTGGGGTAATGCATATTCTAAATAAGGCCTTGTTGCTGTTTTCTTCCTCTTCCACTTCCTTTTTGGTTTTTTCATTATATGTGATTCTAAAACCCCATTTATTTAGCATTGGTCTTTCATTGTTAGAGAATGGGAGACATATTGATTGGTAGTTGCTCATGTGAAGTTGTTTAAATAGTACTTTAAAAGACATTAAGCAGCATTTCAAATCAAAAACCACTCACACACACGTATTTGGAAAGATACTGACTAGACTCATATTTCCTGTATTAAAATACTTGTATAAAAATGTGTTCTTTTCTGATTTATCAAAGAAGCAAATGACCCTCTGGAGAGTTTCTGGTTCAGACATGAATACCTAAGTGAAATCTTGGTGAATCATTTGAACTCGCTAGAATTTTTCCATATGAAGACTATTATAAATGTATCAATATTATGGTGTGGTCTTATTCAATACATGCCTGAAATCTGTATCACTACAGTGTTGGCTCTTGAGATTTAGAAGTAAAAATGCACACAAGAACATCAAGATGTATGGAGACTATCAGTTCCTTACACAAATTTGGTTTATTACACACTGACAAAATGTTTAGGTGAACTTACCTCCTTGGCTCAGCACCATAAAATTTAGGCTTTAATTATAGTTTAATTATAATTTCAGCTTTTTCCCTTTCATGTAATTGTTTCGCACATTTAGGGATGAGAAAACACTACGGTGAGACCCACTGAGCAGATCTTAGCTGATAACTTGACCCATCTGTAGGATTTAGGAGTAGGTTGGGTGATGTCAAAATATTTTAAGCTGTTTCAAAGTCATGTGTCTAATTCAGCCCTCAGATACAGATACATTAAAAAAATCCACCAGATGTTGTAAGAAAGGCAAGGAATTGTGGCAGACATGGGAAAATCAGAGTAAAAAGAGAGGGGACGACGCAGAGATTTTGGCTTAGACCAAGAATTCAGGTCCTGTTCTAAACCCAAGGGGATGACAGAAAGATTCCTGTTGTTCTCAAAGGCTTTTAGTATTTCCCAATATTACCTAAAAAACATTAGAGGCAGGGAGGCACTGAAATATCACGGGGGCAATAGTTACAGTGCCTGATGCAGATTAGAAGGATTTTAGCTTAAGCCTGAATAAAGCTGAGAGAGAGACATGGATGATAAACGTGTGTGTATGTATGTGCATGGATGTGTATACATATTGACAACGGGTTTTATGGAATTACTGTCTTGCTCTGGAGCCAGAGGGGAGTTTGCTTCAGCCCCAGAAGTGGCCAGCCCAGAGGAAGGGTGATGGGCTGGATGTACTTCTGGTTCCTTGCCTGCTGAGAAGGAGGTCAAAATGAGTCCGGTACCAACCTCACAATAAGACTGACAGAGGGAGGAAAAATCCCCCAAAATACATGTTCTCTGTGCTTGCATTTTTACACTGTTAAAATTTTTCCATAATCCAAGCATTTGAACACCAGTTGATTTTGGACACTTTAACAAAATATCTCTTTTAAAAGTGATTTGTTTTAGGACAGTGAACCAGACAGCACAGGAAACAGCTCAGAGAGCAGCTGAAGGAGCTAAATTAGAGGAATTTATAGTGCTACCTCCACAGCAGAAGGAATTTCTGAACTCAGGATGCTGTGTCCCACCAGGACGGAGAGAACCTCCTGTGGGGAGCATTGAGAGATGAGATGGGAGACTGCACACCTCACTTTGGTCCCGCTCAGGGATTTGCATCATGGTCTGGGCAGCTCTCTTGAAGTCAGCATTGCAAGTTCAGCTGTGAGGAGAGAAGGGCTCTGCTTGCCAGGATTTCACAGTTTCTGCTCTCCAGGTAAAGGTTTAACATAAGGTAACGCAATCACTTTTAACAGGCACAGCGGAATGGCAGCTAGCCCCACACAGCAGTCAGATGGGATCATTATTTCTCTTCCCTCAGGTTTTTGGGGCAGGCAAGTCCTCCCTTGTAGTGTCAGAGCTGCAATAAACTCAGGGCAATTTGTGGCTGTTAACAGCAGTAGAACAGCATCAGCTCCATCACTACCCCCCACCATCCACAGGGGTCTCTTCCCGTGGGGTTCACGTCTCCAGCTTGTCCATCTCAACAGGCCCAGACACACGGATTGGTCCAGGGTGGCTTCCTGGGTGGGGACACTGTTGATGTTTTCTCAGGTCTGTAGTTCATATCAGTGTCCACCTTGGGTTAGCCAGGAAAATAGTGACAGGAATCACAAACATTTTTCTAGCCAGCAGCGAAAAATATTCCCTTATGGATCTTTGGATTTCTAGACTTCTGTGAAGGCAAGGCTGATCAGCCACCTCTGGAATGACTGTTAACCACAGGACTTCACTCAGACTACTCATGATGGAGAGGCACTGTAGGCCAAAATATTAAATGCCTCCCTACAAAAGAGTGTCTCTAGTAATTGTTAGTGCCAGCGTGTGAGAGCTTAGCTGAAATATTCTGTGGTTCTGCATCTGACATGGGTGTTCCTTGATATCCCTCACGAACTGAGAGCTGGTTAACCTGATCAGCACAGGGATCTTTTACTGTGTTACTGAAACAAGCCCCTGGCATTCCATGTGGGTGTGTGTCTATCCATGAGCTTCTGCAAGTGCAGGAATTAACTCCATTTCTGTATTTCCCTTCATAGGAAGGGCCGATTTCCTGCACTAAGTGTCCATCAGGACTTTATCTGACTGTACAGCACGAGAACTCTGGAGTTATGAGTTGTCATTTGGGAACTTCATGGTCTGCAAACTGTCAAATATTTCACTATTGCCTGTGTTGTTCTGTATTTGCCTTCCCTCATACAACTCCCTGCTTTCTCTTGGTTAAAATCCATGCTGCGGTGGCCTGGGATAAAGTATGTCAGCCGTCTCTGAGCAGGGAGTGAGTGGAAGCTACTCAGAGTTCCCCTTTCAGTGAGAGGGCTTTGAGACAGGAACATAAATCTTTGAAGTATGTGTTGAGCCAGCTGCTGCATCATTTAAAAATAGTCAGGTTGGTGCCAACAAGACAGATCACTCAACTTGGGGGCCATAAACAGAAATCAAAGGCACGCATTAGCAATGCCCCAGTGTTTGTGTGGTTCCATGACGAGCCCTCTGCCCCTTCCAGCACATATGTGATGGTGTTAGAGAAGAGCCTGCTGTCACTTCTACCACGGATCAATGTCACCCAGCCTGGGAAGGTGCTGTATGTTGAGGGCTGTGTGAAGGGGGAAGATATTTTCCAACTTTTTCTGTTAGATTGCAGCCAGTTTTCTCAACTTCACAATAAAAGACAGGTTTTAAGAGTTCTAACAGCCCCAGCAGCTCTGGTGACCTGCCATTTGGGTATTAAATACTTGAAAAGGGTCAAAACCTATGAAGTGGTCAAAGGGAACAGAAACAAGGTCAAAAGTTTAAGCCATGATAGGCACGGTAGGCAGGCAGAACTCATATTTTAAGGAGTCTAGACAGCATATTAGCAGAGAAAGCTTACTGTGTTGTGCTCTGTTTATGGGAGTTTTCCATAAACTGCAAAAATTATTAGGAATGCAGCATAACCAAAGCTTTGCCTTTCCCTGCTGAGAATAAGCTGCTGTGCAGTTTTATGTTCAAAGAGCATGGCACCTACATACACTTAATTCAAGTACAGGGGACACAGGGCCTTAGGGAAAAAGATGAAGAAAAAAAAAGGTTTATTTAAGATGTTTTTTTCCTGCAAAACCCCCCCCAGCATTAATTTATGTATCTGTCTGGAGACAGGTATAACCTAGCTGTTGGTGCTTTATAGCAGATTTAGGAGGCCACTGCAGCACTTGGGCACCTGTGTTTTTTATGTTCATGCATATATATTTTCTTGTTTTCAGAATGAAAAATATGCAGTCCTGATTCATTTGCTTTGCTCAGCTTGTTTCAAGCTTTTCTCTTTTTTTTCTCACTGAATAAAAAGCAAAGTATGTGGCATTTTCAGTTCATAAATCTTGCTTGCTGTGGGCTAAGTTCTGCCCACAGCTCTTATTCAGAGTAAGTTAATGAGGCCAACACATACCCCAGGGCAGAATTTGGACCTCTGAAGCTACCTGAGTAAGTGGAAGGATGGATAAAGCACTGGCTTGGGACTTGGGTTCAGCTCAGGGAGCTCTGCTTTGTGATGTGACCTCTGAGATCCTGGGGGACGTTTCTTACCATCTCCCAGCCTCCACGGCTGTGCCCCATGATGGTCCTGGATTGAAACACTTACATCCTTTATTTCCTTCAATTCACACCCTTACCTGCCCCTTTGCATCGCTACAGAAGTGGAAATGATCATTATTTTTGTCTGACACGACAGAAAATTCTTCAGGGCAGAGAGCACTCTTGTTCCTTTGATTCACTTCTACAAGAAAGTAGAATTGTCTCAAATATTCTGCTAAAAGCAGTGGCATCAACAAGTTGATTATGGCTTATTGTACAGTAAACTTCTATTACCTCTAATCAAGGAGTTCTTCCCAAAATAAGTTGAGAAATACTGTGCTTACCCTCTGGGGTGACCTGCAGATACTGAACTGAACGGAGGGCACTGAAATGGCTGCCAACAGGGGTGCACACCTAAAACACAGCTGTCAAGACAGTTTTATGCAAAATACCACCACTATTCTAGTTCTGTCTCACTGATCTAGTTCTATCTCACTTGGATAGACTGAGTGTCTAAACTGTGAGTTCCTTGTCCTCATGAAGTGGAACCTCCTTTCTGGACTCTGGCCTAGAAACCACCAGCATCAATCACTTATTCTAAGAAGAACAGCATTCTGTAGGAATAACTTCTGAGCCTTAGAACAGGAGTTTAAGATGTTGAAGTGGGATTTTCAAAAGCCCTCTCTGGAAGCTGTGCTGGGCCAGTGCAGAGCAGTTTTGTAAAGCCCAGGGTGAGTTCTGAGCCATGCTGCTCTCTTACCTGCAGATGTTTACATAAACTGAGCATTTTGCCTAATCTGGAATGTATGCAAACACTGTCAGGTTATCAGGTTCAGTCTGACTGTGGCTGGGTATGTATTTTTGTAAAAGTGAGGCCAGGAGGAAAGAGATGATGGAGAAACACTGACTGAGAAAGAGGAAGGCAGGAAGATTGGGAAAAAACAAAGATGTGGGAGCTATGTGAAAGAGCAAAGCAAGGATAGAGAAAAAACTATTAATTAACAATATTATCTATATGAAGTATAAAAGAGCCCAGCCAGCACCAGTGTTACGAGATACACCAGATCTTATACAAATGCTATGATACAAAAGAATCTCTTTCTGTAACACAAAATTTAAATTTGTATGATATTCCTTGTGTGTGGGGGGCCTTCAAGCATCACTGAACAAGGACTCAGCTGCTCTCTGCCAGGAAAATTGCTGGGATTTGAATCCCAAATAGAATTATAGTTTACAGTGATCCTTGCAACAAAGCCAAGGTGCTGCAGGATGGTCACGGGGGTGGGCAGGCTGAGTGCCTGCCAGCTCAGAAAGAAAAGTGAATTTTCTTCCTGAGAGAGTACGGATGTGTGAACTTCTAGCAAGGAAATTCACATGGAGCAGAAATCTCCCTGTGAAGATGAGATGAGGGAGGATTTTTAGCAATGTGCACTGATGAGTCATTGCAACTTCTATTAATATAATTGGCACATATGTAAATAAATTCACATGTGCTCCTCTGGAAAGTTAGCTCATGAGATCAGTCAGCAATAATAAACCACGAAGAAATGCAGTTTCATAGAAACAGTGACCCATGGCATTATTTTCCAGGTATTTTGGAAAGAAAAGGAACTACTTGGTCCTATGCAGTGGAATAAATGACCATGTGTCTCAGGAATTCTCTTTTAGCTCTTCACAGGCGTTTTCATGTGGTTCCATAGAAGAGTTTCCCGAAGAAATTTGTGCATTCTCTGATATCTTAAAGACAGCCTATGGTGTGTGGAGACATGGCCAGATCTGGGAAAGGAAATCAGCACAGCACCCTGGGGGTCAGTGGAGCTTCAATACCCATCGAGGACCTGCCCCTGTTCACCAGGGGCTGGATGAAGCCCTTTCGTGTTCCAGGTGGTGTTAAACATCAGCACCACAACGCAGGGCTGCCTTTCCCCCCTCCTTGTAAAAGTCTGAAACCTGCTGCCTGTTATGCCCTTAGCCACCCATTCACAGCTCAGACACCCTTGAGTCCAACATTGTACAAGAAGAAACTTGTATTTTCTGAACAAAAGCTGCTGCTCTTAGGGTGGGACTTTCCAGACTTGTGGGTTATCCTAATAAAACCCAGGAATGTTTTAAAGGCAGTAGCATTAGAGACCACCAACTATTTTATTGTTGAAGCCTAAAAGAAAAATCTATTATACCTGGGATTGACCCTGTAGCTGTTTCTTTTAGCAGGCTCCTTACAAAAGTAGAAGGGCTGCATTTTTACAAGGGCAATAATGCATTATTTTAGATTGCATGAGTCTGGATATTTACACACAACCATATAGTAAGGATGTGAGAAAATCAACTAGACTTGGTCCCACCACATCTCCTTTTTAACACAGAATGCAGAGGAAACAATATAAACAGAGAGGACCAAATCTTGCCTGTTCAGCATGGCTATTTTTACTTTTCTGAATGTTTGTCTGTCCTGTCCTCTTCGGTGTAACATGTGAGCAAAACATGCATAAAATACATCAAAACATGCATCCTTCCTCACAACCTCCCCATGAAACAGACCCCAGTTAATAAACAAACAGGGAATTTTGCAGGTTGAAAACTGAGTCACCTAAAACTGAAAACCCAAAACATCTCAGTGTGTCTCAGTGATAATTTCCATTGACTTAAATGGACTGACTGTCTCTGGTGGTTCTGGGTTTCCCATGCCTGAGGCTGTTTCAGAAGGTATCAGGTAATGAGCTGAGCTCTCTTGAGAGCCAAATCAAAAAATTTATTACAACACTTGTCCTTCTGAAGGTAACCAAACAGTGATGTGAAAGCAACCTGTGTTCCATGGCTGGTGGCTCTTTGTCCTAAGCACGTGGCTTTTAATTTTTGGAAACATTGGCGACAAGTTTGCACATGGTACCTCCAATTAGAGTCAGAGATCCAAATGTCTCATCTGGAGCCCTCGATGGTCACGTGGCTATGCAGAACCTCATTCACCAGCCATACCCCTCGCCAGTAATTATAGTTGGGTGCTCACTGTGTTAATATTTCTGCCACGAAGCACTGTCTGTGGAGGATGTGAACACACAACGCAGGTTTTCAGGGGCGAGGATTTAATTATCCAAGCTCTTGCCTTCTCAAAAGAGCAATGCCCACTGTCTCTCAGTGCAGGGTGAATATGCAACTGAGAAGGCCTGAGCTTTGCCATAAAACTCATGTAGCCCTGACACCTGAGATGCAGGGCCAGGTTGTCCAACTCCCAGACAAAGAACTGTTGTTCAAAATACACAGAGGGAACCTGGATCTCCACACGGAATGTCCACCGGGGCGGATGAGGTAACCTCATTCACACCCACCAGGCCCCAGCACTATTTGTGCTGTCTGCTGACAGGGAAGGCTCCAGGAACTGCTCTGAGAGAAGGACTACAGAGCTGGCTCCTTGCCTTGCTAGTTTAGAGGGAAGTTCCTGACAATTTTGCTGGTTTTAAGTTATACTTCAAATAACAGAAAAAAAAAAATTGAAAGTGTCACATACATTTTGGCCTTATCTTAAATTTGACTTAAATGTAAATGAAATACTTGACATGGGATTACCGCTTAAAATGTCCTCACTTGATTCCACCTCTACCTAAGAGGGAAGAAAATCAGATACAAAGAAACAGTGATCGAGATCCAGAGATCTAAAAATCAGCTGGTATGCTTAGTCTGACATATTCCCTGACCTACCCATACATTTATACTCCTGCTCACACACAGACAGAATTAATTCATCCCAAGATGCAATCCTGCATCTGTTTTATATATTTGACCAGTCACTTCAGAAATATTTTTAACTTGTGGGGAGCATTTACAAGTGTAAGAGCAGGGAAGGTGACAAATAAAGGTGAGAGTATACATTTGCCAGACAAGAATAAGGAGACATAACAACTATGGACAAAAATCTACTTCTCTGTGATCCATCCTGTACGTAATCCCCAGCAGGGATTCAGTGATTTCATCTGGAAAGTATTGAGAGGTTGTGAGGAAATCCTGCCTGTTTCCATGCACAGGTAGCAGTCAGGTTGTCTGCATCCACAGTTACAGTAGCACTGATTTCTGCAGCTTGGATTGAAGGTAATCTCAAAATGTTGTGTAAATCAGGCCAGCTGCTATTAGCTGCCCATCCAAACCAGCACATGACAATATGAAGCAGCAGATAGGAATGTGCAAGGCAGGATAAATTCTAAATAAAGGAGCCTACCACCTTCCAGACAAACTTTCTGTTTCCCCAGGTGAACCTTTGCCTTCATTCCTACTAATGAATTCCTAATCTTCCTACCAAAAATCAAAGGTGTTGTCCTCTCTCTGACAGCAATTGGGTCTTAAAAAGTTTCCTGACTTAATTTGCCTTCACATAAATGCAAGTTGAAGGTCTGTGTCCCATCTGAGCCCCTGCTCTCTCCCAGTTTCTTAAGCTGACAGGGATTTCTCTCTCCTTCTAATCCGAGGATCCCCACTGACAGGGCTGCAGGAGAGGAAAGGAGGCTGGCCACAAAATGCTGCAGAGTGAACTACTTCCAGCTTCCTCCAAATCCTTTTCCTAGCCCCAGAGGAATGCATTCAGGAGGCCAAATGTCTCAGGAAGCAGCTGCCACACTAAATACTTCTAGCTGGGGACCGGTCCCGAGACGGTGGGAAAGTTGAACTGGTTTGGAAAATGTTGGTGAAAGCCTTCAAAACCAGCTTAGCAGAGAGCTGCCCCCAGCTCGTGTTTCAGTGGCATGGAGGAGATAAGAATCCCCCTCACAGTGCAGAGGCAAGGGGCTTTTAGCACTTGATATGTCAAATCTTGTTTAGGGTAGATAAGCAAAATCACAGTGCTTCCTTCCTTTGGAACTGGGACTTTTTTTCCTCCTCCTGAAGGGTGACAGTCCATTTTATGCAGAATACCTAAGGGTGCAGTGTCTGCAGTCATACATTTGAGAGTTGTGGAGTTACAGGGGGGTTTAAAGCATGCTGCAACCTCTGAGATTGTGTTCTGGTACTGCTACAGGAGCAAGGCTGCATCCCACCATGGACAACGTGTGTGTGGGATACAAGGGAAGAAAAGCTGCTTGCTCTACCTCATATTTTATGTCCTTGGTTGGTGCCAGTGCAAATGTTGGGCTGAAAAAGGCAATAAAAACCTTGATTCAGCATATTTATACCCAAACTAGCTTATTGTCCAGTTACCAGAATTTTCTTTAGAAATAAGATTTATCCTTTGCTTTTCACATTTCTTTGGATTGATGATATGACTTGGGAGGATCATCATCACTTTTATTTTTTTGGAACACAAATTCTTGTAAAAAAACCCCGTATCTCTGTTTTAGAGAGAAACTTCAACAAATTTTTTTTTGAGGAGGGGATGAAATCTTTCCAAATTCTAATTCTCCTAATCCCTGAAGTGTTTTAGGAGGAGCAGACCTGCTGTCTGCAGTGTGTTGCAGGCAAGACCGACCTCTGCAGGACAAAGTAGGGCAGGTCTAAAGAAAATGAGGCTGAACGTAACTTGTAGGAGTACCACCAAAAAGTAAGTGTTCTCCCATTTTTATTTTGAGAAAGTCTTTCCTCCCTCCTATTTTCTTGAGTCAAACTCATAGTGTGTGTTTACAGAAAGGAGCAGGTGAAATTTTTGTGTGAGCTCCAGCCCTCCTCAAAGAGGGTTTCCTCTGCTCCCACTGATGCACAGAATGGCTGTGAAGGGTAATAAACTCTTGCCACTACTTCTGTTCAGGGTGAGAAGCTCCTTGCAAAGTGGTTGTTGGGGCCTAGGACACTTTGCTATGAATTTTGAAAGTTACACAGTGGTGAAACTCAACCTAACACTGAAAAAGGGATTAACGTTTTTCCAAGCCCCCTAGGACCAAACTGAGATGGGGGACAGGATGTGTGTGATGTGTGTGGCAGATTGGGAAGTGTTTTTCCTCCTACATGCTGAAATTGAGTTTAAGTAATTTTCTTTTTTCTTTTTTTCCTTTTAGGTGTCTCAGATGAAAAAGTTGCCTTTATTGTTTTAATGGCTATTCTGGTTCTTTTCCTTCTAATTACTTGCCAGCACCAGCACATGCTGTTCTCGTACAGCCATCACTGCAGACTCTTTGGAGACCCCAAAACAACTGAACAAAAGCTCCTAAGCCTGACAAGTTGCTCGGTGAGCAGTGGAACTTGTGAATCCAGGCTTCCTGTGCCCCTGCAGGGTGGATGCTTCGGTGGCCAATAACACCAGTGTCTCTGAAAGGGGCTGCACATGTGAGTTCTCTGATGGCTGATAAAAGCTGAGCTCACACCGTGGCTCTCCTCCTCTGAGGAGTCTCTGGCTTCGACCTCTCCCCTCTTCTGATGCCTAATGTGAGAAGCAGGAACTCAGTGTGTTTGAGTCCTCAGCCCTGCTGCAAGGTTTGGTGGAGATGGCCAGAGGGATTGAAGAGCTGCACAGGGGGAGAACAGCAAAGACTGAAGAACACACGTGCACACATGGAGTGATTTGGTGGCCCTTTAAGCTGTGCCCTGGAAAACCCAGCACCCCTCACCCTCTGGAGCATTGCTCCCCTGGGTGTTGGTGGAACAGGTAATTACACAGCTGGGTGGTGAACTGATCACACCTAAAAATGTGTGAGGGATTGGGTTTGGGTTGATAAGGCTTCATGACTTATCTTTTTTTCAGCCAGCACCATTTCCTCCTCTGCTTTGCTGTACAAACCCTTCCTGCAGAGGCAGGAGTGGGGTGAGGGGGTGCAAATATTTTGTCTTTACATTGGCAGCACCTTTACATTAAATGCACACCGAACCAGGCACAGACACCAAGAGAACACAACTCTTCTTTTTTAAGAAAATAAACCTAAAATTATCTATTGAAAAAAAAAAGTGGTGGGTTTGATACCTGGCAGGGGAAGAATAAATATAAAATCAATGGCCAAAACATGAAGATTTGTTTTTTCAGCAACTCTGACTTACACAGAGAAATATTTCTTTTTGCAAGTATAACAAAGGGAGCAGACAGAGCAAAGAGGTTTCTGAACTACATCAGATTCTCAAATATAGATCCAGGCACGAGAATTTTAACAAAAATTTCAAATTACCCTGTAAAAGTAGCAGTGGGGAAGTCACGGCAAGGATACAATAGCCCTGAGGAGATAATCACACCAAAAGCATTGCCTAAGGATGCTTAAACCCCATCAGCTGGTATTGGATGCTGTTCCATGGAGGAGGTAGAGTTTCTGTGAACACCCAACAGCTTTACTATATGTCCACCTTGCTTTTCATTAGATTTTTGTGCTCTTCTCCCTTTTCCAAAATGACATAATAGCATAACTGAAATTCCATCTGAGATCCAGATGGATCGTATGCCATTGTTCTGGCTATGGGAGTGTCAGGGAAAAGTTCTGTGCTTGTGAAAGTGAAATGCAGGAGATCTAATTTGGTTATCACAATGATTCTTTATGGCCTAAAAAAATCCATAAATGTATCACTGCCTGGGCTTTGGGTACTGAAAACACTCCAGGCTTTTGTTGAAATGGAGCTTCTGAGACTCGTTTTCTAAGTGCTGGAAAGTTCTCGATTTTCAGAAGTATTTTGTATGTGGAAGAGCCTTGGTTGCTGCTTCTGTTGCAATAGACTGGTAATCTTAATTTCTGTTCCAATTCATTGTTTTTCAGAGCCACACCTGGCAATACAGACAGACTGATTCTGGTTTGGATGCCCTGTTTCTGGAACTCTGCAGAGTTTTAGGACTTGCATCTTGAATGGCCAGGAAGATCTTAAGTACCTGATACTATTTCTTGTTCACTATCCCTCTTGCTGTCTGCTTTTGTCCTCGTTCTTACCATTGCTGAAGCTGCACAACCTGGAAGAGAAACATGAGCTCTCTCCCCCAAAGATCTGCTTGTTTCCACTTCACATTACATTCGTGTTATGACCACCAGCACACTGCATTCATGCTCCTAACTCTGCACTGTGCCATGGGAAGTAGCTAAGGAAGAGCTCAGATACAAAATACTATTTTGGGAAGAAGTGTTACTTCAGGTAGAACAGACATGACACACTCTGGGCACACGTATTTCCCCCTCCATAGGCATTATTCTGGAGTTAGAAATCAGGAAAGCCGACAGTGTTGTGGTTGGTGATTATCTGACACTGCCCTGCCATAACCAATGCCCTGGAAGAACACAGCAGTGCAATGCCCACCGTAACCTACACTGTTCCTTGTATTCCTGCTTTGTCCTTCTTTGGAAAACATAATTATGGACTTACTTACTCTTCTACAGTGTCTGTGCTGCAGAAACACACTGGAATTGATAAAAATGCCCATATTTTTTGACCAAGGCAAAGTATTAAGTAATTGATTCGGCACAAGATGTTGTTTGATTATACCCCAGTCACTGGACTCTCGAGCTGCTTCAGTTCCCTGCTTGCTTCCAGGAGGCTTTCATTTTGAACAAGCTCAGTCTCTGCTCCCCAGGCATCTGGCTTCAAGCTCTTCAGCATTTTCCTCCTAATCCCCTTCTTAGGCAAGCCCAGAATAAAGGAGTTTCTTCCAGCTCCTGGTAAGTCATAGGTAGATTTTTCTCTCCTGGTTGCCAAAACTGCCACAGTTCATCACAGGAAACAGCCCAGTTACACATTCTGACCTACTGGACCTTGGTTGAGGTACTTGGCCTGCACCTCCTACTTTGTTGAGTCGTGTGTGGGGAAAATGAAAACATGTCTGCAAAGTTGATCACAGAAATGGAAGTTTTCTTTGCTGAAGACACAGCATTTTTGCTATTTCACCAGACAGTTTAAACCAGCATTAGGGAAATGTGTCCAGGCGGAAGCGCCTCCAGTGCAGTCATCTGCACGGTGCTAATATTCTGCATTTCTTCACCGTCCATGGAGGGAAAGGCATATGGAGTTTGTGATTTATCTCATTCAAGACATCTGAAGTAATTCAGATGAACCAGACCTGGAAGTGACGCAGCTCATCTTCATTCTCTCCAGGGATTAAAGGGAGCTCTAAGTGGTTACAAAGCAGAGATCTAAGTGCAAAATCCATTCTAAGTCCTTAGAGAAATGAGATGCCTGAAACTCTGAACTTTGTTGATTTCAGGATTGCATTTCTTTCACCAGGTTCAGGCTGAGCTCTACTCATTAGGAGTATCTTAGGGCCATTCTAAAAATCAGGTGTTGTAGCTGTGACATTATCACCATAAGCTGTAGCTCAGAAACACCTCCAGATCAGCTAAAATGTGCTTTCCATCAACACCAGGCAGGGACAAGCCTCTTTCCCCTCCTTTTTGTCTGCAGGGAGGGCAAAGGGGAGCAAACTATGTCTTCTGCAATTCAGAAATGAACAGTCTCCACTTGTGTCAGTGTTCCCACATGACTTCCTTTCAGTACAGTGGGATCTCATGGAACAGAGGATATTGTTTCACACACATCTGTCTTTTTCAAACCCACGTCACCACAACAGCAAACATTCAGTTTTAGTGACCTCCTGTGCCCATATTTGTGTCTCACTAGGGAGGGAAAGGATTTTCCTCCCCTGGCAGGTGAACATCTAGGTGGTGTCTCGTATTCCCTCTCCTCAGAGGCAAGGCTTGCAGAACATGCATTAGGAAGGCAGCAGACTTCAGGCCTCAGGAGAGTGAGCCAATGTTATTAAATCTGTGCTTTTTTTCCCTTTTGCAACACTATTTTTCAGCCTGTGGTCTGTGTACCTCTGGGAGGCTGTAGAATACTCCAAGAGGCCCATGAAAAACAGCTAAGAAGAGCAAGCCTATTGTCAGTAGGTTTAAATCCCCTACACAAGGATACATACCTCCCTTGGAAAAAAAAAAAAGGAAAAATAGGCAGCTTGTAAATTGAAAACTGTTGAAAACTGCAGCTCTGTAATGTCCCAAGGAGTAATTTTTCTGAACACTTAGATGCGTGAAGGGTCGGAGGGTGAATTATTCTAGCTTGGCGGTTAGCAGTTGCTTTAATAAGCATTTAATTATTTTGTACAAACAGGAGAGACTGAAAATTTCCTACCTCTGAATATCCTGTAGTGCAGGAACTAGGGAAGTGTCTTGGAAGGTGAGAGGCTTGAATTGGGCAGGAAAAAATGTTGAAAGCTTAGCACACGTGGAGGGAAAGTTCCCTCCTCTTCTATACTGGATGTATAAAAGCAACACCTTTCCTCACATCTCCCTTCTCAATGTTTAGTGCTGTGTGGACTCTGGTAAATGTTTCCTTGTGGCTGAACAGCTGGAGTGGAAGAGCCTTGCTCTAAGAGTACACGTGCTTGGTGTTGGAGAGGTGTCCTGCAAGGGGAGGCTGTGAGGGTGCAAGTCTAGAGGAGCAGCCCCACCGGCACTGCAGCCAGGGTGCTGGAAGGCTGTGTGCAGGCTGAGCACCAAAAGGTGCTTTAAGATTAAGCCTTTTGTGGTTCACTCAAGGCCACAGTGGAGGTCCTTGGTAAAGAAAGGCTGTGAGGTTTAGCAAATACGACACCAGTACCTTCGCCACAGGGCTGTGATGTCTCTGTTAACACAAGAGCAGCAGTGACCAGGTTAGGCATGAGCAAGAGATGCTTTTTTCCCCCAGAGAATATTAAAAGAGAACCAGCACAGGGCAGTGCTACCACCAAGGAAGTTGTGCTGAGGGGGAAGAGGGGGAGGCCAAAGCCCTGTGTTGGATGTGGAAAGCAGAGAGGTGGTGCAGAAAGAAATGTAAGGTCAGATTTACAAATCAGAGGAGGGGTTACAAAGACGGTCACTGCTGCTCCATGATGGGCTTCCCGTTGGATTTCCAAACACAGCTCATGGCATCCTAATGAGAGGCAAGGATGGGCACATGGTTCTAGTAGAAATGACCCTCAGTTTAAAGAAAGGGATCAGCTTAAAAGGATGACCAGCGTCCTAGTCCTCGAAAGAGCTGTGATTGAAATCAAGACAATCTACTACTTCCTGAGGGCTTTGTCCTATCCTTCAGATATCCTGAGGACCCATAATTGGATTTTTAGCATAAACAAGCATGTTTCTTATTTAGGTTGTTCATGTGCTTTTTTCCTTCCCTCTTAGTCAACAGAATTTCTGTGGACATGAATGGGAACAGGAAGGGAATTTGTCATGTGGGGAAAGGCAAACTTCACAAAGTCCACAGAACTCAAAACTATCCACCTATTTTGGGTATTTAGAAAACAAAATGTTTACCCTCACAAACTTGTTTTGCCTGTAATTTAAACTCATTTTCTCTCCCATGCCATTTAAGAAGACTACATTTCAAAACCAAACAGATTTTCTAGGGAGCCCACTTATGCATTAAAGAAGGCTGACAAAAGCAAAGCACACACAGATCAGTCCTATAGAAAGGATTTCTGTATGCCCTGCCCTCATACCTTTTAATGTTTCTTCTGTTGGAAAGTGTTTAATATTTTTTTATTACATTGAGTATTAAATTATGTATTATATAAATTCAATAATACACATTAAATAATTATAAATTTGCATTTGTTATATTTATTGCTTGTATTTATTTGTATTTTTGTTTGTCTGTATTATATCTACTGAAGCTTCTGGTTTTTTCTCTCCCTTTCAGTTTGCTGTGTCTGTGTCAACTTCTCCCAGCAGTGCATGTGTTAGTGAGAGGTTATGCTCTGTTTAGAAAACATGAATCCAATAACGTGGAGAATAACTTTCAAACCTAATTTATTGACATTGTCAAAGAATTTGGAAAATTTCAAACTTTAAGGTCAAACCAGCTGAGAAAGCAAATATTTAAATATGCTAAATCTTGGAAGATTGTGGATTATTCTTCAAACTCCCCTTTCTTGTTGGTCTCACTTCGATGCTTAAAACTGAGTCAGTTTTGCAGGCAGGGTACTGTGGATGGGAGTAAGGTTCTTGTTTGTATTACAGTGGCAACCCAACAACTGGTAATGATAAGGGGATTTTCTATTATGAGTCAAGAGGTGCTGGAGGGAAGAGCCAAAGTTGAGCTTTCAGACCCAACTTTCCATGTTCTGACAGTTGTGCATTTGATTTCTCAATATTATGGTTTTCTGCTAGAGCAGAAAGACTGTAACGAAGATTTAGAAGCACAGTGATAAAATTGGTTTGTACTGTGGTCCCTGAGAGTAAATAGTGTGAAAACGATTTGGCCCTTGGATTTTAACTGAATTTAACTGAATTGAAATACTATTTTTTTTTTAAAGAACAGGGACATTTCTGAATCTTCTAATTTTGTAACCCACATGCTGTATTTTTGTGTTTGTTGTGTCTTCTAAGGAGCTACATTTTATTCCTTTATCTGTTCAGAAAGTTTTTGAACATTTCACACTCCAAAAATGCGGGGTGGGTGGTTCCAAATGCAATGCTGAAGAACAAGCCCATGGAAATCTGTGGATTTATTCTCACCCCATGGACGTGAAAAGTAGGTCCAGATTCCCAGTGGGTCTGAGTCAAAAGCTCACAAAATCATTCTGAGCTTTCCCTGTGACTCCAGTTATCTTTGGCTCATGTTCAGTGAATGGGGAGTCAGTTGACTTGTAATTCTGACCCCAACTTATTTTTATTTATGATGAGTGGACACCAGCTGCTTCTTTGTTGTCTGAAATATACTGTGTGCCCTTGAACTTTGACATCCTCCTTCCATGAGGATGATTTAGGCTTTGGCCAGGGTTTGCCAAAGCAGCAGGCTACCCCATACTTTTGGACTTCCGACAGACCACGAGGGACTAACCCCCCACCCACCTCTGGAGGGATACACGAAGTAACACGAGACAAACACAAGCGAGGCCTTATGGAATGGAAGTATTGATCGACGGGGCCACAGTTTGTGTGCTACCTCTGCTGATATGTTCAATTAACAGTCTTGTCAAGGAGAACCTGGCTTTGGTCACTCAACCTTACTTCATTTAAGTTGATAGCCCTTGATATCCAACAGTGGGATAAACCAGATTCCTCAGCTCTGTTTGTTTTGGCCTACCGTGTCTCTTTATGAGGAAAATGGTCAAAGTAAAGTGCTTCCTCTGTGTATTTTGACAGGAAACAGTACTAATATGCTTTCCTTTTGTCGTATGCCTTGCTCTTTTCTCCTGGTGTTGTTTAAATATTTTCAGTCCAATGACATATTTATTAACCCACCACTCTCTGCATGGGGTAAGACTTTGATTGGCCCATCTGTAAAGACTCTCGGTTAAGGTGGTTTTTTCAGCGAGAGTTAATAATATTACTACTATTCACGTAAAACTCTGAGACAATCTCTTTAAAAATGGAGCACATTTATCTAAAACAGCTGGTTAAGAGAGCATGAGGGCCCAGCTAGAGTCAGCAAGGTCGGGGGTCAGGGTTAACACCAATCTCTGTGGAACTTTGAAGCTGACATTTTACAGATTATATGTGTCTCAGTGCACAGTGGGCATGGCATATAAATTGGTCTTAGAGGCCCCTATTTGTTCCCTGCATTTTTATGAGCCCACAGAGTTGTTCTTTGAAGCAGCACACACAGAAAATAAAAACTCATTTTAATGTTGTGGAACTATTTGCAGTAAATCATGTTAACATCCTGGCTTTTCTTTAGAGAGATGCAGGGTGTTTTTCCGTGTTCTTGGGTGCTGTGATTGCCTCTGGTTTAATCCTGTATTCTTCCTTCTAATCTCACTTCATACATCTTCTCTTCTCTCCTGTCCCCAGTTTGAGATTTGCACAGTTCTCCTGCATGCCTGGCTGATTTTAAGCTCCAAGGACGCCTTCATTTTGCTTCATGCAGTGACTTAGTTATTGCAAGTGCTTGCTCCCTCCTCTATCAAAAATCCCCTGGCACTATAAACCCCTTGCTATTGTATGGCATTGCAGCCTTAGAAGAAGGCATCTGATTTCAAAGAGACCAAGTTCCATTCTGGAACTAATTATATCATTTATTTTATGATTTTTTTTTTAATTGCTAGGTGTTTTGACTGGAAAATGCTGAACTGGGGAGAGCCACAAGGAACAGACACTGCTAACAGAATCTGCTGGAGGTATTTTAGCCACCTAATTAATTTTCAATAAATGCTTCCAATAGGTAATTTGCTTCTGGCCAAATATAAATCAACTGGAGACAAATAGGGTTAAAATTAGAAATGTGTGATGGGGACAATGTTTATGGACAAAATAACCTGGCACTCCTAGAAATAACTTGCTGACAGTAATAGAAAATTGGACCACACAGATGTTAAAAAAACCTGAACATTGTGTGTCACATGGCCCTGGTAGAGTTCCTCCAGCTGGACACACAGCTGGCTCCTGTGTGTGGGTCTCCCCACACACAGCCTGTTCACCCTAGTCTTCCTTTGGAATGGATTGGGCATGACATGCCTCAGTCCTCCTGTACCTGGCATCCTTCCTAAGGCACCTTTTCTCCATTCTCTTTTGCAAAAATTGACTTTATCATCCTCTTGAACCTCCACAAAACCTCAAAGACACTCCAGGCAGTACAAATACCCTCTGCAGAGCTCCAAGCTTCCGTGTTTTCTAGGCTTAGGGGTCCTATTTTCAGAGGTACATAACAGGTGAACACAATTGACGAATAAAGTTTTCTGTTTTTTAAAATTAATAATGGTACTAATCCACACCAGCTTCTGAGATAAATCTAAAATTAAAGATTAAAAAAATAGAAACACTTCTTGCCTGTTTTTCTTTTTTAAAGTTTCCTCATCCCTTTCACATATTTTTCACTGCTTCTAATTCCATGAGAAATCCCATTCTCTTCTCCTCCAGAAAATGAAGTCAGTATCTGTCCCTTCCCAAAGGGACTGGTAATTCCACACCTCCCAGTTTCCCATGCCAGACAGCCCTTGGGCAAGGCTGTCTCATGGCCAAGGTCCCCCATGAAACAACACACTGCCCAAGTCCCTTCCTGCCCTTCAATCCAAACTGGAAAAGGCCTGACCTGGGCAGAAGCAGACTCTTTATCCATGGAAACCTTCACATGAAAAGAGGAGTGTTAAGGTTTGATGCCTTTTTATTACGGATGTTAAATCACTCATGCTTATAATTCAGAATAAACGAGACAACTTGGTTCAGAGGCAATGACAGGATCAGTGTTACTTGCTCCTGATGTGCCTGTGGGTACTGGGAGAGCCTTCAGAGCAGATGCCAGCTGCTCTATGAACAGGGAACTCTCCCAAAGCTGGTGCTCATGGGCAGACCAGCAGCAGCCCTAACGAGACGTGGTGGAGCTGCAGTGACATTGCCATCCAGAAAAACAGGCCACAGGTAACTCTGTGGCACGAGGTGTGACAAACATAGGCTGCTGCTAAATAAACATAGGGACAAGTGACCTTTGGAGGTGTTTGATTGCCCTTCTTGCTTAAATCTTTAGCATTTTCTGAAAGCAAAAGTCAAGGATGCAGGCTCGCACCCTGTATAAACTTCTCTAAACCTAAAGGTGACAAAGCAAACTGTGACAATTATCCTGCCATTTTCCTAGTCTCTGTTACTAAAAAGACACTCAGATGGTCCCAACATTTCCCTACTTTTAGTAGATTTAGTCTGGTCATACCCTATAGGTATGATCTCTGTCAGCTTCAGGAAAAGGGCTTGGCAGCAAGTTTGTTGGTTGATCTAGCAAATCTTTTAATACTGTACAATCATGAGGGGGTCTGGAAAACTTTGTTCATCGTTTTGAAGTCCCACAAAGTTTATTTCTGTCACTTTTATTTTTCTGTGATGGCCAGGGTATGGAAAATGGCAACGTATCAGGCTCCATTCCCGTCTCAAGCAGCCCCAAACAAGGCCGTGTGCTGGCTCCCACGCTGGTTTCCTTCTTTTTCTTGGCTGTGCTGGCGGAGGCATTTTGCTGACACTGAGAGAGGAGTATTTATTTAGTTTTATACCAATGGAAAGTTTCTCCATCTGCAGTGCTGCTCATCAGAGATCTTCGGGGGTTTTTTTTTCCAAATGCCTCAATGCCGGCAGTGTCTTCGGTCGAAGACATTCGCTCAGCGTCCCTTCTGCTGAGCAGGCAGACGAGTGGGTTTCATGACTGGACAACAGGATGGGCATGTCCATCCTGCTCCTGCTTCTCTCCAGTCCTGAGAGCCTGGCTGGTTGGTAAGAATGCTGTCACAGGAGCTGCCCTGGAGATTAGCCACTGCAAGGCTTCGTGTTTTGGCTGCGGCCACACCTCTGTAGAACTACATTGTGAAACTAAGCAGTAATGACAATGCCTGTCAGAATGTCCAGCTCATACTGCTCCTTCCTCCTCACAGGACACGCTGTTGCTCCATCAAAACCCATCCTGAAGAGCCTCTATGCTTTGGTTGCAACTATTTGTGAGACTACGTGGCAGGGTGAAATACCTAATACACAAATCCTTGTCTATTGACAAATTGTTCTCATTGAAAGCAGAAAACGCCTAGAGACCTTTCTATACGGCTTGAAAATTCTTGAGGAAGTGCTTTATGATCAACAAAACCAAACCAGCTGTTCCCATTCGGCTGGGATAATGCAAACCCAGCTGGAAAGTGAGCTGGACTGACCCCTGCCCTGAGGAGGCAGCAGCCCACACCAGAGCAGGGTGGTGGCAACAGCGCTGCAAACATCTTTGCAAGAAATCCTGAATTGTACAAAAACAGAGCACTGTTCCTTGATTTTATAATTCCACTTTTTCCACGTCTAGCTACTCTAAAGACTTTTGCATAGCTCCTGTCCCATGTGCCTGTCCAAGTTGGGTGTTTTCTGGACTCAGGTGTGCTGAAATCAGGTGAGTTTCCCTCATTTTTGATGAGATAACAAGAAAGGCAGGTAAGAGCTGAATTCAACAGGATTGTGCAGCTTGATGCACAATCTCATTACAAACCGATATTTTAAATGTGTTCCTCAGAGCAATATTCTAAAGTAGTTTAAAATGGATAAAGGAAATAACTGGGCAAAAATACTTTGTAAAGATGAAGACAGATCCTCAGCTGGCCTAAATGTCTGCAGCTCTGCTGAAACCAGTGGAGCCTTTTTATACTCTGGTATACTGGTGTTTCAGCACATAAAGCTGTCATTTTACGTCCATCATTAATTATGAGCTGTACTTTTGAAATCCATAGTCAGACAAATAATTCTGTTCTTAACATTGTGAGTAAATTGCATTTAGGGTTGCCGGAAGAGGGACCAGTTAATCTAAAGACCAATAAAAGAGCAATTCACATGAGGAAAGAGAATCTGGTTCCACACGGCATTTTAGGAATTTTAAGAATATTTTTCTTCTGTATCATGAAGCAGATTGATTAATTAACCCTGAACCACATTTAATAATCCAGCAATCAATTATGTGTTCCAGGAATTCTGATTTTATGACCCATCTCTCTGTACTAGCAAATCACCTCTATTAACTGTATTTAAGATGGAGTTATGGTGAGTTCTTTCAACTGCTAGAAGAACTGATGGCCATAACATCAGACAGATGGATCAGTTCTGGATAATAATCTTGAATTTTGGAGGACAACAGTGTTTCTACTCCTAGAATTCTATTAAGATAAATGATAACAAGTTTTCCTTAAGCTTGGTACTACCCAGTAGTACAAGCTAGTTAATGAGGGACTTAGAAGTTGCTGGAAATACTTTATTTTTGAGTTTATGGACATTTGATACAGTGCTGAATCCATATATTGCCTTTAAATCTAAAAAGCATAACAAAACTCTACATTTTCTGCATTAATCTAGATGTATTTAATTAGCAGTAAAGCACAGGGCTGGGAGCCAGGAGGTCTGGGCTGTAACTGCTGAGGGGTTCCTTTGCAAGCCTTGCCTTTGCCTGTCACCTGGGAATAAAAATCTCTCCAGGGAGCGTTTGCCACAGTGGAACTTAATTTACTGATGTTTTTAAAGCGCTTTAAAGGACTGAAATGGGAGGCACAGGAGAAATGAGAACTGTGAGGATCTATTGTACATCCCAGAACCCTGACTGTTAATGATGGCCTCATGGCAGAAAGTTTACAGAATAGCTTAGATAGCCATGAATTTGGGTACTTACCAAACACAAAGCCTGCTCCTGCTGAAATCAATAGAAGTCCTGTGCTAAACCTCATGAAAGCAGGACCAGTCCTTGTTCTCTGGGTCTGTGTCAAAAAAAAATGGTGCAGAGACACGCTGTCATGAAATTTTCTCACCAGTGCTGCCTTCATCACATTGAACTAGAAAGTGCAAAGGAAGAGGGAAGCAAGATATGTATCTCTCTAAATGAAATGGAATTTCATCTTTAATCTCAAGACAGGCTTTTCTTGATTGCTGGGCACAAATTCGTTTTACTTTGCTATTGCCAAATTTCTTGAGGTACTGCCAGTCAAAATTCATCTGAGCTCTCGTGTCATTAATGAACACGGTGAGTGACTGAACGAAGAAGGGAAATGCCAATGTACATAAATCACAGCAGACTGCCAGTTGTTCTCCATTTGCTTCCTCCTGCTCCTCCTCGCTGTCTCCCAACACCCATGATCAGGGCTGTTTCCTGATTGCTTCACTCGCACGGAGATGCGTCCTGATCCCGCCTTCCTTAAAGCTTAGTTTACACAAGCTTCTTGTTCTGCCAAGTAATCTTTGTTTCTGGGGAAAGCCCACCGGGAACGTTCAGGTGAAGTCAAATCCAGCGGCTTCCATCAGCATTGCAGAGGCGTGTCCACATCAGTGTGGAAAACCACCTGAAAAAACCCATGCAGCTTGGCATTTCAGCCACGTGAGAAACGCCACGAATCCACATCTCTGCTCTCATGGCTCTACCCCGGCACTGGGTCCTACCCCAGGCCAAAGAGTCTTTAAGCTCACAGCCAGCGGTGGAAAGTGCACAGAGAACTGGTGCTGCACTTCAGCCCAGGCTGATGAAGATGAAGAATCGTGCTCTGGGCTGCTGGCAGCTCTTTCCTCCTTTGGCAGAGAGCCACAAAAATGATGAGCAAAAACACCGAAAAAATGGTAAATCACTCAAGGAAAACTACATCTCTTTTGTTTTGTCCCAAAGTGTTTCATTATAATCATAAACTATAAGGTGTTAAAGGGGTTAACAGGCTCTCAACTCATTGTCAACTAATTATCTTTAAGGTGTTGTCATCACATACTAATCGCTGGGTGAATGCCAGTCCCACCACGGGGAGGTGCCCAACCCCAGGGTGACCTTCTCTCACCTAACAGATGCTTACTTCATTAACTTCAACCACCACTTGCACGGAAAAAAGCTTTTAGGGGCTTTCATCTTTTTAAAAGGGCAGGGAAAAAACCCTAATAAACTGGTAGCCTGGTTAGCAGTAGGGGACAGCTTTAGCTTCAGGCACCATGGGTGGCTAAGATGTATGAGAAACAGATGTAAGGCCTTTGGTGATAGGTCTGCACTTTCTATTTATTGACAAATGAAACAGGCAATAGAAGGCAATTAAAAGCCAATGATTGCACACAAACAGTGCAAACCACAACAGCAGAGAGGAAAGAAAAGCAACAGCACAGCGCAGCTCAGCTCGTTCAGAGCCAAGTGACATCGATTTGGGAAGCAAAAATGTGATTTCTTTGCAAAGAAAATGTTTTGAGTTTAAAGCTGAAGGGGTTTGATAGTTGTTCTTGCTTTTGTATTCTGTTTTTCCCTAAGTGCTGCCCAGTTACAAGGCACTTCCCAGCTGTGTGACTCTGGTTTTCTTTCTGGGGTTCAAAGAGGAGGTTTAGTATTGGTTTTGATTGATGGAATGGATAAGAAAGATAATCAAATGTGAATAGAGAGCAAAGAGACTTCATTGCTGTGACTGAAGGCGACAGTGATTTGACACCAAGTTTGACAACCTCTTTATATCTTAATGTTTTCTTAACAGGCAGTGGAGACCTGGTCACAAAAAGATAAATTCAAATTCCTGTACTCAGCTTCTCTAGAGAGACAGATTTATCCCTTTTCATTACTAATCTTCTGTCCTCAGGAAATCAGCTTGCAAGATAGTTTATCTCTGAAAGAACTCGGGGAGTGTGTGTTCTGCTGTAGGCTGACCTTCCTGATCCCAGAACGTACAGATAAGTAATGTGGGGAAGAGGAGATCTTTGTAGGCATTTTAACAACCAGACCTGGGATAACACCTACTTTTCACTTAATATGATGAAGGTGCAAATCCATAGGCCTAGTTTAAGTGAGTCTTTATTCTGCAAACTATAATTTTGCACCAGAGGCAAGCAGCAAACCAGCTGACCCTCCCAGGATGATGTTACGGCCGAGCAGAATCTCATTAAAAATCAATTCCTCATGTCCATAAAACAAGTTTATTTTATCTTGTGGGAGCCCGCTGTTAGCACTCATACAGTCCCATTGTGTGGAATTCCTGCCCCTAGTTGCATGCCAAACTGCACAGTGTACCACTAACGAGTTTCAATTTTATGCTAAGCTTCTCGATATCTTTGGTGTCATTTACCACAGGTTATTTTGCCAGCATGTGGTGTCTTATAACATATGTTATTAATAGTGATGACATGTTTAGGTTCTGAAGGTTTAAACAAGACCTCCAATATTTACATTTATAAAAGGGGGAAATGATGAGAGCAGGGCTGCCATTGGCCACTGAAGGCTCCAGCTGTGCAGGTATTGATCCTAACCCTCACAGGTCAAGGCTTGCTGGCCAACTGTTACAAAAACATAATGCAAAACACATTTTATAAGCACCACAAGACAAGCCAATACATGTTAATTATCTATTAATCTGCCCTTTTTGCAGAGGCTAACAGGAGGCACATGTGTTTGGCCTTGTGCTTTGCAGTACCTCACCCACCCAAGGTCTGCAGGGATGATGGCACCTGGGTGATAAGGGTGCCATGGGCTCAGGTGTCCTAATCACTTATACTGGCTTAATACCACTGATAATCACAGAACAGCCTCCGTTGGAAGGCACCCGTAAGGATCATCAACTCCAACTCCTGGCCCTGCACCAGGCCCTGCCCTAAAAATCCCACTGTGTGTCAGAGAGCGTTGTCCAAGTGCTGGCTGAACTGTGGCAGAGTTCAAGATGCCCAGAAGCACTTATTGACTGAGACCATGCCATGAAAGCAAGGCGAAATACACTCACATCTCAAAAAGAGAGGTTCGAGTTAATGCATTTTATGCCTTACTGCAACAGGCTAAGGATATGGCACGTGCTCTGTAAATAGTTTTGCTGACCTGTGGTGATTTAAACTTCTGTAACTTGATTGTGTCTCTGAGCCTTTCATCTACGGGGCTTTTACATCTCTCTCTGTGTTCTGGTTGAAAAATGGCATTGGGGATTTTTAGGCACTATTGTAATTAATAAATAATGCTTTCGTAGTAATTTAGAAATTTCACTTTCGAAAGCTCTGAAGAAAACGTCATATATTCAAAGTATTGCTAATCTTGCATGTGTGTGTTTGGGCAGAGGGAAGGAGGGAATTGCAGACCTTAGTACCAGACATAATTAGGATGATTAGTCAGGGCTGACTACGCTGTAAATTATAGGAAGCAAAGAATGGTACTTGAGTGATGCTTTGTGGTGCTAGGAAATGATTCACATCTAGGAAGGATGAACATAGTCTAAAATGAGTTATCATATACTGTATTTAGTTGTAGTGACAGAAGGAGTCTAACTTTTATTTTTTTAAAAGTTTTTGGTGCACCTAAGATTGCAGGCTTAGGATTTTCAAAAGGACGCTTCCAGCTTTGTTTAGGCAACCAACTAACTGACATCGTTCACTTGATTAAATTTCCCTTAAAATTCCAGTGGCACTGGTTTAGGTTTTTGGTTCATGAAAAACTGCAGGCATGGAAAAATGCTGCTTAAAGTGGAATTTCCTGTGAACACGGAATTGCTGTGTTTGGAACAGGTAGGTGTAGGCAGCAAGGAAGTGATGGTCACAAATGTGCCTGTGGGTGTTGAACAGAACCAGGCATGGGCAGGGGACCTCTTGGGGGAACACATCCACTTTTCACTCTCTACATAATTATTGTGCTTTATGTAACAGTGATGTTAGTTGTTGCAATCTCAAATGCTTCAATTAAAATACAGGTAATTAAAAATACGACATGACCTCATGCTGGTGTCTCTGAAATGAATGGTCATAGAGCACAGCCGAGAACTTGGTGACACATCACTTGTTTGGGTCACCAGGGAGCCCAAGATCTCTGTTCCTCCAACCTGTCTGGGCATAGGAGATGTCATGGTTAGTCAATTTATTTTATTTACCCATTATTTTCAATTGAAATTTCACAATAAAGAAATTCAAGGATAAAACAGAGCTGAAATTATCCTTATGGTTTTGTATAAGGAAACAAACAAAATTACCTAATACATCGCATATTCCCATGCCTTTATTTTGGGCGTCCATTCACCCAGTAACAGTTGTGTGAAATTCTTAGGGAATTTCAGCCAAATCAGACAAACAGAAAGAAGGTTTAAAATAAAGATTCACAGGGGATTCCTACAGGTTTTATGAAAAGAGATGTCTGTGTAAAATAAAAACTCCTTTCACTACTTCAAGGGAGCTTATAAAAAAGAGTGAGAGCGACTTTATGCACAGGCAGATAGAGATAGGACAAGGGGGGTGGTTTTAAACCAAAAGAGGAGAGATTTAGATTGAAAGAAATTATTCCCTGTGAGGGTGATGAGCCCTGGCACAGGGTGCCCAGAGAAGCTGTGGCTGCCCCGTCCCTGGAAGTTTTCAAGGACAGGTTGGACGAGGCTAGGAGCAACCTGGGATAGTGGAAGGTGTCCCTGCCCATGGCAGGGGAACAAGGTGATCCTTAAGGTCCCTTCCAACCCAAGCCACCCTGTGATGACTCCGTGAAAGATGTAAATAAAAGATCCCCCCTGAGAGAGAGGCAGCAGCAGAGCTCCTGCTGTACTGACAGAAATGGGAAATACATGAGAAACAGTCACACTGAACGCCCCAAGAAGAGAAGGAGCCTGTGTTGGAGTTCATCCTGTGTTAGAGTGATCCAAGCATGAGACACAGCCACAGGTTTCACAAGTTATGGTGCTTACAAAACCTCTTGGTTTTAGACCCTCACCCTCAAAAATTACAATTCAATTTGAATTCAGCATCATAAAACAGCATCTATGAAATGGAATACTTGCAGTATGGTCAGGACACTAAAGAGTGATTTTTATTCTGTTTAAAAGGCTTGTTTTCATGAGTTCTCTCAAAGGTTACACTAGGAAGAAATAATTAGTTGTTAAACTTCTTAAAAGTCATGAAAAATCACCCAAATTTTATTTTCCTTCTAGTTAATGAATTTCAAAATAATATTCATCAGAGTTTTTCAAGGCAAATGGGCAAGTTAGGCATGCATCTCCTGCTGGCTTTCAGTGGGGACTCAACAATTCACTGCCATATTTTTTCTGTAAAAATCTCCCCCACCGATACACAACTATTCATTTAGGCAGGGCTGATTTTGTATAGAAGGAGTGCCAGAACATTAACACAACTTGCAAATAATAGAGGGCTCTGCTGGGTGGTGAACTAAGTCCTGTCTCACCATGCTGCAGCCCTCTCAAAACAGCTAATCCCAGATTCAGGCATCCAGCACTAGGAGTGCAAATTGAGAAATGCAGCTGGTGACTTTTTGCTTCATTTTTATTTATCTCCTCCTCTTAGAAGTCTCCAGGGCAGCCAGAATTCCACAGCAAGGCCCCCTGCAGCAGGAGCAAAGTGGCTGGTGGAGTCGGAAAACTTTGGAGAACCAGGATGATTCGATCTTCATTGTTGAGCCTCTTGGTTCACATTTATTTCTGGTTTGGGAAGTGTCACTGCCCCAGTACAGCATCTCTTAAAGGTCACCTGTGGAACTTCTCAGAATTTTAAGAGGCCCCAGATTCCTCCAGTTCTTCTGGTAATGAAAAGATGGGACAGCACGGTGCTGTGCCCAGGAAGGCTTGGAAGGAAAGTGTGACCTGGACTCGGGTGTGCCAGCTGCTGCTGGGGCCAGGAGAGTGTGTCCATGGACACTGAGCTGGCTCTCCCACATCCTTGCATCCAATGAGCTGAGTGGGGTCTCTGCCCTGCTCTTACCCTCAGCACAGGCTCTTGCCTCTTCCCTGACACAGGAGTTACATGTACAGCAGCTGAACAGCCTCAGGACCAGTGGTTTTCTTCCTCTTTGCCCAAACCTGCCCCTTCTGAGGGCCCTAACCACGCAGGTCACCGTTCTGGAGGAGCACACAGAAGTTCAGGTTCTAAATTCAGTTATTGTTCTGAAGTTGTTACTGTTATCAACACCGAAAGCACACAGACCCAGATGCACTGCTCTGCTTTCCTCATTTTTGGGTGCTCTTTGGGATCAAGGCAGAGTTCTGGCAGGTCTGGCTCTTTCTCATTCTCACTATGTCTTGTCTTCAGGACCCCAGAGCCTTTTCTGCTCCTTTCTTGCATGATTGCTTTATCTCAGCTGGTCCTGAAATCAACATCCTTCAGGATAAAAGCATCTCCTGTTTCCTGCACACAGTGTCTTCCCCAGAACCTACAGTCCCTTTGCTCTCTTTATTTGCAATTCCCTGCCACTGTTTTCTGCTATTCCCTCTCTTCTCAGGTGGCCTTGAGCAGCCTCCGAAGTCACCCAAGTCCCCACCTGATGATCAGCAGCTGAGTCTTCTTCCCTCCCAGTCCCTGAGATGTTCATCATACTTAAGGAATGGGGTAGCAGCTTTCTCCTTGTCCATGGCTGTTGCAGTGGAACAGACTTTTGGCAACATTTAGTGACCCCTTTTTTTATTAGCCCTGTGCAAACACACTAAAGTTTCCCTCATCACCTCCTGTGGATTCTGGGACACTCTAAGCCTGAGAGAGCCAAGAAAGAAAAAGATTCCCTGCTCAGAGTAGGTTTTGTAGCCTCTCAGACATGCAGGGAGAGTCCCAGAGAGCAAGCAGAATTCACAAGCTGTGTGTGGAGAGGCTGCCCAACTTGTCACTTGACATGAAATTTTACAGTCTTTCCCCAGGAACGTATATTACTTTAACAAAATAAAAAGACTTTCCCCTTATCAAGCATTATTCTTTTACATTTACAGTTTGCCTGACATACAGGAGTAATATTCCATGGTTTGCTACAACTTGTAAGTTTATGACCCTTCTGTGGCAGATCAGACTAAACATAATTCATTCACAGCTACTTAGTGTTCTGGGAAATAAACCCCTGAACTTAAATAACTATAGCGTGACCTCTGTAAAATATTATTTATGGGTTAAGAACTGTTATTATGTACATATCAAGATATGCCAAAGGTTATAAAACAAACACTAGTCAGCAAACTGCACTGTTTACTGGCCGAGTCACTCGTGGCTTGCTTTCTGGTTATAGTCCTACAAATCCTGTAAATGGAGAAAAAATATGCCTTGGCTGCCTTGGTAATTAGAATGAAGTTGAAGCTATTGACCACTAAGGATTTGATAACAAATAATTCCCTGTCACAAACAGAATGCCAAAATATAACCAAGCAATCCGATGGAAACACATGGTGTTTTCCATTAAAAGAACATTGATTGCCACAAGGGTGCAGCCACTGTCACAATCAGCAGGGAAATGACAGCCCTTCATCTGCTTCTCATTCTGTAAATCAGTCCGGAGAAAGCTCCAAGCACGTATGTAATGCCTCCAGAAGGGGATTTCAGGTTCTGGTTTTGATATCTGCCATCCCACAGGGGGCTTGGGGAGCACGTGGGGGTCTGTTCATTGCTCTGCTTGCTCGTGTGTAACCTACCTGTGTCAGAGCACATCTTGTGCACGAGGCTCCTGAAATGTTTTACAGGCAGGGCTGTACAGACACATAAGTCAGAAATGTTCACATCAGTCAAAACCACATCATATAATTTCATGTGAGAAATCTGTCATGGTTTNAAAAAAAAAACCCCACAAAATAACGATAATGGCAATAAAAGAAAAAAAGACAAAAAAGGTTTGAATGAAACATTAACCATCAACTTTATCGGGACAAGTCTTCTAACAGTCACATTTAATGTCATAGGACAGACCCCTTTATCCCTTTTTCAGAGAGAAGTTCCCCAGGAATGTCAAAGGGATTTTAACAATTTCTGCAGTAAGGGCAGAGGTAAGTGCCTGCATCCAGGTTTTCCTGGCTCTCACATCAAGTCCAGTAGTGTTCAGCTCATAAAGATCCCTTTCAACTTGCTCTTTAGACATCAGGGAGGGTTTTAGGCACGTAAAGTAAATTAGTATGGGAAACCAAAAAATTTTTAGCCCTCTGAAGAGAAACTTTTTCTGTTATTAACTCAGGGTTTTTTTTTCTTTTCTCGTCTTACTACAAAACTACCACGTAAGAGAGCTAGTACCAAAATAGCCAACAGCCCTGTGGTTAGGACAACCCCTGGAGATGGTGAAGACTGAAATTCATGTTCTTTTTTAAACTTTGGATTTGCACCTTGGTGTGCCACATCCCAAGAGAGTGCCTTGCCTGCTGACCCTTCTCTGCTGACCTAAATCCCACGCTGGGCTGAGCCAGCCTTCCCCTTGGGATCTGGGTGCAAACCAGCACCTTTCCCATCAGAAGGCTTTGTTTCACTGGAGTTTCAACCCATTTTGCTCAGCAGTTCCCTTCTGCCCTTCTACTTAATGCTTCTTCCACAGTGTTCGCTGTGAGGGACCTCAGTCTGTTCCACATCCTAACATTTCCCTCGTGACTCGATCTCGTTACAGCAGTGACACTCTGGCAGTGACTCCAGGTTTTCTCACAAACACCATTTTCATTGGATTGAGGCTGTTAAAAGACCCCAGTTTAGTAGAAAGGAGAAACCAGGTCTTGCACCAATATGGTACAGAATGGGAGCAGGGAGTTTGCTGCTGTACTGTCACTTCTGGATGGAGTTGCATGAATTCCAGGATGATTTCCCTAACCTGGATAGAAAACTGGCTGTTAGCATGTGAGCCAAACTGCTCACTAAATCCTGAGCTTCCCCTAGAATATGGCAGGTGCAGACTTAGCCACCAGTCTCTGGGGATGTGGGAGGTACTGGAACAGGCAGAGTTTGAAGTGCTGGGTGTATTTTCCTTTGAAAAACTGAAGATAGGTGGCATTTCCAAATACTTGGTTCCTTTTGCTAGGTCACAGTTCAGGTTAATATTTACTCATGCCCAGTCTTTCCTGTGAGCTGCTTTAGTTTAGCTGAAGCAGGACTGGGGGAGGCCTGGCTTTCAGAAGAGCTGTGCATCCATGTCTGTATCCTAGGAGGAAAAACCCAAACCATGGGAAACCAGGGCACACTGTGAGCACAGAGCATCTGAGACAGTGTGAGCCAAGGAAGGAGACCCTGGCAGGGGAACTGGGTGACCTGTGTCCCAGTCCTGGCCATCCTCAGGCCACCACTATTCCCTCTTTGGTCTGTTTTCCTTCTTCCCTTATGCAGTGTCTGCTTTGAGTGAAAATTCTGTGAGACAAGCTGTGTGTTTCTTCCTAGGTGTTCACCAAGTTCCCAGCACAAGGCAGGCCCACGCTTATTTAACTCCCCTAAGGCACCACTAAAAAGCAAATAACATGAGAGATGGGAACATTTTTGCCCTTATATATTTAATAAGATTAAATATGTATTTTAAATGTGAGCTCCTGTGGGTCTCCTGTTTGTTTTTTTTTTCATTTACACCCCGAAGTAATTTTCAGCTTTGACTGCACAGGAGGCTTTAAAGGCTTTGGTTAAAGGAGTCCTTGGAAGAGGCTGGAGCTGGTAGTTGAAAGCACAGCCCTGTGCTGCTCAGTGCAGTCCCAGCCTGCCCAGGGGGCTGGTCTAACTAACCAGAATCAAATTAAAGCGCATCATAAAATTACAGCATGCTTTTCTGTAAAGTTTTATTTTTACTTTCCTGGGCCTGGCCTTCAGGTTTCATTAGGAGCAGCGCTCAGCAGAGCTCCCTGTGGGCTGAGGGTACCCTCTAGAGGAACAGGCACTGGCAGCAGAGAAACACGGATGCTCTGTCTTCCCAAGGGCATTTTTAAGGCTCATGAGAAATTAGGGAATATGAAATGCTGACTCTGGATCCTGCCCATTTGTGCTGCTCACTCTGTACAAGGGTGACAGGGTGCAGGTTTTAGGGGTCACGTTTAAAGGGAGATGTGTGCTTTTTCAACCCTCCCAAAATTGGAGGTTCGTGGTTCCCAGCCCTGGTGGGAATAGTGCAGTGCAAAAAGGGACACAACACTTGGTGCTCCTACACTCCTGTGCACTCCTGCGCATAGTGCTGGCAGAGAATAATTTAGGTTGGAAAAGACCTTTTAGGTCATCAAATCCAACCATTATCCCAGCACTGCCATGCCCACCACTAACCCATGTCCCCAAGTGCCCTACAAGTTTTTTGAACACTTCCAGGGACTGTTATTATTATTCCACACTTCCCCTAACAGCCTGTTTAGGGCAGCTTGACCACCCTTTCAGCGAATAAATTGTTCCTAATATCGAATCTAAACTTCCTCTGTTGAGGCCATTTCCTCTTGTCCTATCTCCTGTTCCCTGGGAGCAGAGCCTGACCCTCACCTGGCTGCCCCCTCCTGTCAGGGAGTTGTGGAGAGCCAGAAGGTCCCCCCTGAGTCTCCTTTTCTCCAGGCTGAGCCCCCCCAGCTCCCTCAGCTGCTCCTCATCAGACCTGTGCTCCAAACCCTTCCCCAGCTCCGCTGCCCTTCTCTGCACATGCTCCAGCTCCTCAAGGTCTTTCTGGTAGCGAGGATCCCAAAACTGACCCCAGGATTCAAGGTGTGGCCATGGGGATCCACTCAAGGCTTGTTCTCCAGGCTTTTGGGATCGTGCAGGCTGAGCGTGACAGTCAGGCTGTCAGTTCTCTTCAGTCTGGCCCGTCCTGCTGGGAAAATTGCTTCCACTGTCCATGGAATGGGGTAGGTCTCCCTGAGAGGAAGCCCCACCTCATGGGAGGAAAAGGAGTTCTTTGTTATGCAAATTTTTGCAGCCTTTCCCTCTTCACAGGGATATTCTTTACATTCAGATCTCAGCACTCTCCAGCTGAATCTGTCTCTTCCCTCCCAAACAATTTGAAGGAGTGACTTTTCTAAGCAAGGGCATTGGCAACACAGCTGGTTTCTCACAGAACTATGGAAAAGCTGACAGTATCTAATTGCAACACGTGTGCAAAATGATGCTCCCATTCCATTCTCCCGTTGCAAATGCCTAAGCTTTATATTCCTGTTGCTTCCCCTTACGGCAGTACTTCAGTGGCTCCTGGTTTGAAAACAAAAGAGGCAGCTCCATCTAGAGGTCTGTGACAAGGGAAGAAATCCTGGTTTTCATTGATCCGCTCTTGGAAGTTTCTGTTGATGCAGTGTTGTGTATGTGGGAGTGTTTTCTCCTGTTCAGCGTGGCTTCACCTTCTGGTTTCTAAATGTTTTATAAGTTCTAAGATTTTTGGAGCAGAGTCTTGAAGTTTTAGAGCAGTCCTGAGCTACTCTTATTTCCCCAGCTTGTTCAGAGCGAGTTGCAGCTCAGCGAGAGCATCCCTGTGTGTAGTTTGCTGCCTGTGAGCAGAGTTTGGGACAGAAATAGGATGGACAGGGAGGGCCTGAGCATTGTTTTTCCCTGGTTCTTTACAATCATCTGAGAATTTCTCAGTACAATATGTGAGAGAGGACTGTGCTCAAGCCTGCACTGGTATTTTCTGGCTGAATCCACACTCTGATCCCAAAGAAGGGAAGAGTAACACTGTGGGAACCAAGATGGAGCGGGATAACTTTTACTCATGGATGTGCATCAACAGAAGTGTTATTTTAAGAAATTAAGAATCTAAAAGACTCAAAGGGTCCTTGGGATGGCATCTTTGTATCTCAGAGCTCTTGTGCTTTCCAGAGATTTTAAAGATCTCAGTAAAAGTGCATACAGAGCTTATTTTCTTCCTCTCAGTGATGATCAAAGCACAAACACAGAGCTACATCCCCTGCACAGCATATCCCAGAGTGCAGCCCTGCCACAGCACTGCAATCCTGTGCTGGGGGCTGTGTTGGGGTTTGGTTCTGAACCAAGAGGAGAGTTCTTTGTAATGGACTGAAGAATAAAAATCAATATTCCTTAGATGGAATTCAAAGGTTAATAATGCCCAATACATCCTATGTGCTTCTTTTTCTTCTAATCGTCCAGTCCAGAAAATTGTTCCCTTCTCCCTTTGAGCATCCTTCATCATCATTATATCCTCCATAGTGTACTCTCATAAAAATACTTTTAACTCCATTGTTTCTAACCCTTCCCTGCTGCCTTTTCAACTTCCATCTGTACTATAGGTATTGAAAATGACAGATCTTGTGGTTACTAGAAAATGTACAGATAAATAGAAATTACTGGTCAATGCCTGCATTTCAGTGGAACAGAGTTCAGCACTTGAGCTGAAGAAAGAATAGGCAGTTCTTGGCAGATGGGACTTTGTTCTAGGGAGAAAAAGAAATTTTATGAGAGACATGGCAGGAAACTGAAAGATCAGGCTCAGTCTTGACTGAAAAAAGAACTTTGAGGGCTTGCTGATCCTTTGCCAGCGTTAAAGGAGTCAACTCATTTAAGTATTCTTAGCTAATATAATGAGTCTGCAGCATGTAGTCATAATAGCCCCATAACATTAATATATTTATTTTTTTTCTCCTCTTTAGTCTACTTACTGCCAAACAATGTCTGCTATTGTTTTAGCTCAGGTCATAGTTCAGTCTTTGGAGGACTTAAAAAAATGCAAAGTTGAATTATTCAAGAAAAGAACAACATCCCACTTCTTAAGGAATAATATTAATATTAGATAAACATTGCAGTGAGCAAGGACATCTTTAACTAGATCAGGTTGCTCAGAGCCCTATCCAACCTGACCTTGAATGTTTCCAGGGATGGGACATCCACAGCTTCTCTGTGCCAGTATTTAACCACCCTTGTAAGAAATGTCTTTCTTATATCTGATCTAAATCAACCCTCTTTTAGTTTAAAACCATTACTCTTGTTGCAACAGGGTCTTACTAAAAAGTCTGTCCCCATCTGTCTTCCAAGCCCTATTTAAGTACTAAAAAGTCTCCCTGGAGCCCTCTCCTCTCCAGGCTGAACACCCCCAACTCTCTCAGCCTCTCCTCACAGCAGAGGAGCTCCAACCCTCTGAGCATCTTCATGGCCTCCTCTGGACCATCTCCAACAGTTCAGCGTCCTTCCTATGCTGGGGATCCCAGAGCTGGATGCAGCACTCCAGGTGGGCAAAGACTCTGGGGTCTCCTCAGTGTTTGAACAGTCCTGCTGTTCCTCACAGAAAATCCCGGGGTTTATTACGTTCTGTGCTGACCAGAAGCTGAAAGAGGCAGAGATGCTCTTTTATTCTACCCCACTGCCAAAAGGTAAAGAGAATGCACACACACCTGAAAGTCTGGGGCCATTCCCAGCAAGCCTCTGCTGCTTACAGGCATCATGTCCACATCCTTGGGCTTCTTAAGTACTTCTGAATTTCTTGTCCAACTGGTTCTGTTGCACAACATGTTAGCACGTGCTGGCTTGGGAAAGAGGGTAGGAAGGAAGTTGTTATCAGAAGCTGATAGGAGGGAAGCTGTATCCCAAGTGCCTTGTTTATAGGCAGGAGCAGATAAGCTGACTCATATCTCTGAGTCCCCAGCACTACAACATCCTCACGCTCATACCACGTGAGACACAGGCATGGGCATACACAAGAGGCTTTAACCCCTGCCCCAGGGATGATAGAAGCACTTTCTAATCGCTGGTTGTACAAACCAGCACAAACTTGAGCCTGTTCTCAGCAAAATCTCCCACCTTTTTCCTCTCTATACTGGATCCATTGGCTGCCATAGCATCTGAATGGGCTTGCAGGTAGCACTGGGCTGCTGTAATTTGACCAAATTTGAAGTCCGTGCTTGTCCTCTGACCACTTTGTGTGTAGTCAAACCATGACAAGATCCCATTGCAGAAGCCAAATGGGAACAGGGTTGGTGGGGCAGCTCCAGTGCAACGCATTCAGATACTGCACTGCAAATCACTTTATTGGAAGGAGTGTGACCCCTCCTCTTCAGAGAGTTAAGCACCACATGTGCCACCAATACCCTGTGCTGGTTGTGGCCATACCTGATTGATCCAAGCCTTTAGTGAACAGGGTGGATCACCTATACCAGGTGTGCCTTCGTAGGAGAGAAGAACTTGAAAGTACCATTAATAACTGCAGCGTGGTAGAAAAAGACCGAGAGCTCAGAAATTGAGTTATTTCAATACCATTAAAGATACGCAACCCCACAGAGGGTAAAGCACAGGTATTTCTCATATCTCCACCTCTGAAGTGCTGATAGTTGTCTTGCAACACCAGTTGGGTCTAGCACTGGTTGGAGGGAGCCTGGAAGATCCTGCTCCCAAAGAGCCCTAACAACGCGTTCTGGGTGTCTCCTCCCTCATTTGTGCACCATGGCTCTGCAGCTTGAAGAATACTGCTCAGACTGCTCCATGAAAGCCACTTCCATGCCAAGCTGCTGCCAGTCCTTCATGGCATTTTAACACTGGTGTTGTTTTACTATTGCTTTGAACTGCAAAAAAGAGAAGAAAGCAGAGTGAAAAGTGGATCAGGAGCCTTCAGCACTCAAAATGTGGATGAGAAGGTCTTTCACATCTCGGTAATACTGGGCAGCATTCCTCATGTCCAGGCATTTGCAAGATTGTGGCTCTAAGCTTATTTGTAAACCACAAGGCCAGAAGAGAACCATGCAATTATCTGGACTAAATGTTAGTGAGGGACACAATCACCCTTGCTTGATGCATCAGTCCCCATGAAGAGGAAGTAAAAGATATTTCTAAACTTGAATGTTTGATTTCAGTGAATTAGAATGAGAGAACCATGAACGAAGCAGAAGATTTTCCAGCCTCCTACATACACATTACTGTATCTTTTATTTAAATCCCATTATTATGTATGTGGGTGGAAGCTGCTGCCCAAAAAAAGATACAGAAAAATCAGGAAAGCAGGGGTCACTGCAGATGCCTGGTGCCTCAGAGCTCTGTGGTTTAGAGGAGAGGCTTGTTGGGCTCAGGGGTAGGGGGCTGGCATGTGAACTGAGTGTCCACATGGATGCCTTGAACTCATTTCTGAGCGTGTCCGTCATGTTTGGGAATAAGTGAGAAACTAAATTATAAATAATAGAGCAAGACTGCTGGGAAAGAAATAAACCCCAGTAAACCAGAACAATCAGTTTGTTCTCCAGTGTTTCCTGTACGAGTAATAAAATCTAATAACTGAGTTGCTGTTAACAGTTAATGACCACTGCATTTGTTAATGGACCCAGACAAATGAGAGCAGTTTAATACAACAAACAGGCCATTAGCTGTATTAATGGTTGGCTTGTAGGAGTTAGTGCTCTTATAAACTATATTCTGCAGTTTATAATACCAGCACTTTATAAAAAGACCCGGTGTTTTCCAAAAAATAAAAAATAATAAGGATCAGGTGAGCTACAATTTAGTAGTGGAAAATCAGTATGCATGGCAACCCGGAAAAGCTGCTATTAGGCTACAATCTCTTTTTCTGTTTTGCACTGGAATAAATCAGAATCAACAGCAAACAGACAAACCAGGGCTGATTCATGTATAGCTTAAATGAGTGGCAGCTTTGCTTTTGACTTCACTAAGTTTTGGATTGATCCTGTAATTATTATCATTAGAGAGGAATTCGATTTTTTTTTCCTTTTTTTTCCCCCTAGACCACAAATGATTCCACATATGGGATATTCAGTCTTTAGCAGCTGTCATTGTTTAAAGGTTTAACAAGCAGTCTTATAGAAAGAACGATAAAAGGGAAGTGGTATAAATAGACTAAAATTAATAGAGGAACAAAATAGAGTTAGTTCCTGCTTCAATTGCCTCTACAGTTCTCTTAATGTTTGTGTTTTTTATGGTGTATTTAGCTGCAGTTTCAGTTACAAAAAGTGTCACTGGCACTTTTTTGCAGTGGTAGTTGTGAAAGACAAAGTTCTTCCATCGCTTTACAGACTCACACTGCTGAATGTAACCAGTGTCTGGTAGAAATCTGAAGCGGAGCAATTTAAGCCTTTGCCCTTAAATTGCCAAATGAGGATGATACTAAATTATTACAGAATTATAGGTTACTGGAGAAGGGAATAACACACAGTTTGGTACGAAAAAGAAATGGGGATTTTTACAGGGTGCATGAATGGGCTCTAATTTGTGTTTATCTGTAGTGTGAGATGAGGCCAAGCTTAAAGCATAACGTTACAACAGGACTTGGCCAAGCTCTTTGGCTTTGTTTGTGGAGCTGAACTGCAAGTTTTTCAGGCAGATTCCCAAAAACATAAGAGAGAAGTTGCATAAACTCATCCTTAAGGTTTCTGTGACCCGAAGGAAGAATGCAGAAGTAAACTCAGAGAGCTGTTCCCATCTTTGACCATTCACCCACCTGCAGGGAGTGGTGCCTACGCCAGTCTAAAGAGATGTCACTCCCCAGTTTTTTTACGTAGATATGGAAATTACAGTCTAGAGGAACATAAAATGCTCACTGTGTCCCTCCTAGATTCATCATACCTCAGCCACGCTGTTCCATGTCCTTCCTGTTGATTCCTCTCAGATGGCAATTTGTGGTTCAAGAAGCTTTCAGGCCAGGGTTTATCTCATGGTCAGTAGCCACTATCAAGTCTATCCTCCATGAACACCTAGTCCTGTATGAGGCTGTTTATATTTCTGGCCTCCATTTTTTTCCAATGAACTCCAAATTATAACCATGCATTCTGTGGAAAGGCGTTTCCTTCTGTATGTTTTAAACCTCTGACCTCAAAACAATTGCAAGTGTCCTTTAGGTCTTGGCTGGGAAAGACTGAAAAATCCTTTCCCATTCATACAGCTCATGTGGTTTATGATTGTACAGACCTTGTTCATATTTTCCTTTTCATTCATTCCTTCCCAGACTTACAAATATTAAGCTAGGCAGTCTCTTTCCCTTCACATGTTTTGTGCCTTTTATCACCTTTGTCATCTTCTTCTGTGCTTTTCCTACTTCTATTCGGTGTTTTTTGAGATGGAGGGAGAAGCAGGCTTGCACACTATAAATGGTATGAGTGTGTCATTTATACAGTGCCTGAGTGACGGTTTTGGCATTGCTGTCAGTTGTTTCTAACAATTACCAATAATTGTCCTTTTGGTTGTTGGTGAGCTCTAAGCTGTTTATTTTTTTCCAAGGGTTCTCCGCCACTACACTAAAACCTTCTCCTAGAGTGGAAGGTTAATAAGATTGCCTGTAACCTGGCTTGTTTATCTTATTATTTACCTATAATTCAGACTGCACTGCCTCATCTGCTTTATTTTCTATCTGTTGCCACTGCATGTCTCCCACCACTCTGCTGCTCAGGCACATCAGGAGATCTGTTCACTCTTCTCAGTGGGTTCCTTGAACAACTCTGTGTCATGGGCCGACTGCTTGGCCATCCAGCTTGGCAGGAAGCATTGGGAAGAGCTCAGCCTCCCTGAACGCTCAAGGGCTCAGAATGAATCACTCTACCATGCCTGGAGCCCAGTTTCTGAAGTCCTGCTGAGGAAGGGAAGAGAATCCACTCTCCTGCAGACCTGAGTGGCACCCAGAGCTGTGCGAGGAGGATCAATGCAGCCATCACCAGATGGTGCTGCTGCATTCAGCCTTGCAAGGTCATTGTGGGCAGGGATGTTTTGATTCTTGGAAGAAAACACTGAACTGGGGGTGTTTTTCCGCTGTATGGATGTCTGGAGAGCAGGCAGGGTATGTTCTGACTTCATGTCACTGCTCAGTTCTCTTTGAGAACAGGACAACTGGGCTTTGGCTGGGACTTCAGAATAGGGGTGTGTTCAGATGCTGCTTGAGATGATCTGTTCCAGACTGGTTTGAGTGGATAAACAAAATTAATTAGATTCACATCATATGAGTCCACAGGATTGATTTTTTCCTCCAGCAGAAAACCGGCTCGCAATGCTGCTCACCAGAAGTACTTTTAACTATGGCTCACCTGCTTTTTTCCATGAGTTTTACAATACTTGCTGGGGTTTTTTTTAAATTCTGGGTAGAGGAATCATATTATCACATGAGAGTCCAATGAACCACTGTATAGAAAAAGTCCTCATTCCTATTGCTATTATAGATGAAACTCCAGCAGGGCAAAGTACTTTACCTTGTGTGATTAAGCAGAGGAAATGGCACTGTCTGAGCCTTGTAACCAACAGATTTTTGTCTTCTCCCTGTTTCTGCCAGTAAATATGTGAGCTAATCATTACTTCTAACAAGTAATGCTTGGGATGACTTTCATCTCTGCCTGCTCAGAAAACTGAGGAAAAGGTAAAGGGAATTTTGACAGTATTGTGGGAGTCTGTGATTGTAATTCATGTTTATCTGTTAACTACAGTCTTCTACCTTCAAGCATTCTTCACTGCTATTGCACTGAGCCCTTTGAAGGGTTCTAAGCAAAGTAAAATCTGTATTTGATGATTTGGAATTCGGAGAGTGAGTGCTCCAGCCTTTCTAAGGCCTTCAGCCTTATCCTGTGGGCACTCATGCTGGCACTAAAGTTTAGGCTGTCTTTAAATTTTGTCTGCTAGTTCTGGTGAAGTCTTCTAAGAACTCTGGGCTGCCCATGATGGTCACTATGGATTCTACCCTGGCTTCAAGGGACAGCTCATAACTAGAAAGGACAGAAGTGGTAAAAGTACAAAATGACAGATACTGATGCCCTTGAAAAGGTAAATGAGGGACTTTTTTATTTTATGGTGTCATGAAAGAAGAAATGGTGAATCCAGACATGAAAGCAGTAGCAGATAGACAGCTGGTAAAAAGAAATATTTATTTCTGAGCAGCTCACTGCTGTGGGATACCAGAATCCAAGAAGGTATGAAGACCAAAACCAGGGAAAATAAAATTACCCAGAATGATCACAGGTAATGCTAAAATGCATTTCAGAAGGAACATTAGCACAAAAATCCTAAATCTTCAAGTCTTTTACGAGAAGACAGTACTCTGTGTTTACTTGGCCATACCTGCTGTTAAAAGATCTGGAGCTGGTCACTCCTGGAGACAAAATCCCAGAACCTGGAGTGACAGTTTCTGAGACTAAGCCTGTATTCCTCCTCAGGATGAGCTGTCCTAACCAAGCTCAAAAAAATTTTAAACACTTCTCCAGTTAATAGTGCCAGATCAAGGAACTTAAAAGCCTTGAAAGGAGACCTGTCAGAAGCCTGATTTAAGAGTCTACAAGTTCTTCTGGCAGAACAGTTGCTTCCATGTGAGGAGTGATCACATTACTGAACCTGTTCCACCTGCTCTCCCCAGAGGAGGCAATCAGAGACAACCTGCTCTGTCTGAGGCTTGGAAGGAGCCTTGGCTTGGTACTCCTAAAAAATTCGGGAGTTCTAGAAGAAGAGAACAACGTGGAAAAGGGGGCAAGGGAGGAAAGGGGGTGGGGAAAAAACAGAGGCAGTCTGCTAGGGAATGTGAAAGACGGCAAAGCTGAGGTGAGAGGAGTGGTCTAGAAAAGTAAAGCAAAAAAATGAAAGAAACACACCAAAAAAAAGGCTGCAAACTGTCAGCACCATGTTGGCACCATCCAGCTGTGGTGGGTCACTCAAAGGACCGCATGTTAGGGAGTGCAACCTAATTCAGATGATGTCGGCTAAACAGTGCCACCGGGAAGGCAGGATTTCTTTGTTCCCTACCCAGCTCACACCGCTTTGCTGTGAAATCTGCAAAGCAATTAAAACTAATTAAATTCCGACTTTCTTAAGTGTGATCAAACCCCCGAAGAAATCCACCCTAAAGCCAACCCTGCCGAATGCCAGGCACGTTAATCAGCCTCAATTAACCCCCAAAAGGCGGAGTTGTTACAATATGGCAAAGCCAACACCTCCTTGTGTTCTCCGCGCACGTTCTCCCGGCCGAGCGGCGCGGGAAGGCGCCGGCTGCCAAGGACGGGGTGAGGGCTGCGGAGGCAGCGATGAGCCGGGTCGCAGCCCCAACCCTTCCCGGGAGGCGCTGAACAAGGGATTGGAGCCCCGGGGGGCTCGCAGCCCCTCCGGAGTGTCTCGGAGCTTGCCCCCGGTGCTGCGTCCCCCGCCGCGCTTCCCGGGGCCGGGCAGCGGCCGCTCCTCACCCAGCGCCGGGGGCTCCGGGCCGCGCCTCCGCTGCCGCGGGACGGGCAGAGCCGTGCGCTCGCCCGCCCATCCCCGCCCTCGCGGCGCGGGTTCGCGGCTCCTCCCCGCCC
>VZRR01013236.1:299752-457101 GCA_013398015.1 Oreocharis arfaki | reverse complement strand
GCCCTCTGAGGAGGCGCGGCGGGGCTGCGCCGGCCCGGCAGGAGAGGCTGGGTGCCTCTCCCGGCGGGAGCGGGCTCTGGCTCTCCTCCCGGCTGCCGGGCGCCCCGGGGGCGCGGCCATGTCCGGAGCCATGAAGTTCAGCGGGTACCTGAAGGTGCGGATCGGGGAGGCGGTGGGGCTGCAGCCCACCCGCTGGTCCCTCCGGCACTCGCTCTTCCGCAAGGGCTACCAGCTCCTGGATCCCTATGTCACCGTCAGCGTGGACCAGGTGCGCGTGGGGCAGACCAGTACCAAGCAGAAGACCAACAAACCCACCTACAACGAGGAGTTCTCGGCCACGGTCACCGACGGCCATCAGATCGAGCTCTCCGTCTTCCACGACACCCCCATCGGCTACGATGACTTCGTGGCCAACTGCACCTTGCACTTCCAGGACCTGCTGCGCTCCGCCGCCCCCAGCGACACCTTCGAGGGCTGGGTGAGTACCCGTCCGCAGGAGAAGCCGGAGCAGAGCTCCCCTGGGAATGAATGAAGGGCACTCGCGGAGCCGGGGCTTGTCCTTGCATGCCTGTGCCGCAGACGCGCAGCCCGGTGTGTGTCTGCAGGTACACAGGTGTGTTCCTTCACGCATCTCTTTGTGCTCCTCTGCCTCACATTTGCTCGTGCTGCTGTTCCTTAGGGACCTTAAGGACAGAAAGCCTCGCTGTAGTGGAGGGCTCTTTGTAGACGAGCAGGGAGAAGACCTGTAATGCATAACGTGCAAACTACACCAGCAAATTCACACAAAGGTGCCCCTTCCTCCTTTTGCTCAGCACGCAGAGGCGCACTTGGAGACTTGGTTAACTGGGTTGGATGTCTTTCTGCCCAGCTCTACACATGCTTGCACAATAGTTTGATGCGTGCATGCCGATTTCTTTGACTTCTTAGCAGAATGACAGGACTCGTCTTGTGTCTGTTATGTGCACCGCTGCTCTGGGTCGACGCAGTTTCACTCTGAGCTAATTCTAGGTTATTTCCAGGTAAATGTCACTTATATGCAGCTCACAGAACCTCATTTATGGCTTAGTCCCCATGGTGAGAGAAACAGTACAGGCTCTAAAGTTGTGCCTTTGCTTCCACTCTTGTAGAGGAGGAGGAGGTGATTGCATTGATCCAGACAGTAGTTTTCTGGTAAGAGTTAGGTTAATTAAAAAAAAAAAAAGCATTTATTCTGAGGAAAGAATGTGCAGAAGAGCTGAGAATGTTCAAGGCTGTGATGGGTATAAACTTTTTGAGGCCAAGAAGTTCAGGATATGCGGTCAGATAACCACCACAATCAAACCAGACGTTGAGGAAGGAGAGCTGACAGTGTAGAGAACAGATAGACGTCTTGATCTTATCACTGGGGAGAATGCTGGGGCTTTCTGCTCTCAGCCGGTATCTGTGGCTGAGGTGTGATGCTACACCTTTGGGTGATTACAGGGAACGATTACTAGGTGTGTATTGGGGCAATTTTACTTAGGTACCTTATGGATAGGCATGAGGGTCACGCACTGAAGGTGTTCTCTCTCAGTCCGTGATGCGAATTTTGTGTCGGACAGGAGGGTCCCAGCCAGTCTCCAATGGCTTGGCTGAGGTGTTGCTCCTAGCAGCCCAGCCAGAGCTGAGGTCATGGGGTTTTCCTTGTGGATGCATGCCCGGCTTCCCAGGCTAACATGTGCCACTGGAAAGAATCTGCTCCTGGGATTTGTGCTAAACCAGTTTTAAATGCAGGACAGACCCCTATGAGCAAGGCAAAGGAGTGAGCTCGGGGTAGGGAGCTGTGGTTTTTTTGAGGGTTTTCTTGATGTTTGAATTGCTGGGGGTGTTTGCTGTTGAGAGAGGCCCTATCCTGTCGGGAGGCTGGAGTCCTGTTCACACTAGGGCTGGATACATGTGGGGTGGGACTGCTCTGCTGCAAAGGTGGTGGCCTTATTTACATTACTAAAATATCTGTCATAATGCTGTCTGTGGTGTGGATGCACGTACATTTCTTTCATTTAGTCCATCCTGCAGTGCTGATTTTAGGGCAGATGCAGTCTATGGCCTGAAATACACATCTGGTCTTTGTTGCAGGAGAAGTTTCTAATCCTTGCAGGATAGACGTGTGTTTTATGAACTCCTGTACCTATGAGGTGCTGGGTGCAATGGGGTGGGAAATCACTGAATTCCTTTAACTAGACTGATGTAAACTGATGTTATATCTGGGCATGTAGACAGAGGCTAAGAGCTGCTGCTCTCCCTTGAAATTAGTGTCTAAAAATTACAGCTGGGGTGGATTTAGCGGGGAATGAGCAAATGTTTGTCTTTTGTTGCCTTTCTCTCTCTCCTCCCTTCTGATTTGCTTTGTTAGCATCTCGCATAGCGTGCAGCCTGCATCACATGATGACAGGGAACAGCATCTTGCCCTGATAATTTAATATGTCTTGATAAATCCAGCAAGGCTGTCACGGGAGTTTGTGTAATCAGAACGATAGGAAATGCTGGTTTGTACTAACCCAAGGTCTATGAGCTGCTGGCATGATGCAAAACACCACAAGGAAATGTAGATGATTTGCAACACCTCCACTCTAAAATCCTTCATTTCTCTCCTTTTGCCATCCCCAAAACAAAAGCACAGATAAGCAAGTAAGGAATGAATCGAGTGAGATGAAAATTGGTGAATCCTCCTAAGTTTAACCTGGCTTTTGCTTACTTGGCTGTGCACAGTTTTTCATTTTGATTTGAAATAGAACTTCTATGTTCACTTTTCAGAGACAGGGAAAACAGTATTTTGGTAAACTCCAAATGTATGATAACGGGCAAACACGGCAGGGCAGTTGGCTGCCTCAGGAATTACCTGTTGCAGTCTTGGTGTCAGCTCTCAGGCTCATGCTGCTCTGTTTATAAACATGGATTTTCTCCTGCTGGAGGAAAAAAAAAAGGAAAAGAAGTGATTAGTTGTAACATTGGTCAGCACGTCTTGTGAGAACTGCAGGAAGTTTCAGCGAGAGGCAAGGAGGAGCAGCTGGTGGTAAGAGTTGGTGCTTCCCAGATGACTTGCAGGTACATCACTGCAATTAGGACCCCGAACACTTATGCAGATGAGTAAGTGTATGGACGTGAGCTGTCTCATCAGTAATGCTTATACACCTGAGTCATCCCACTGGGTGCTGGGACAGTGTTCTCTGTTCATGGTTTGCTTTAAAATTCATGTTTCGGAGACTTCAAAACTGACCCTTTTCATTCTAACCGTTTTGGTTGTTTTCCGAAGTCTTTCTGGTAAACCCATTAGCATGGTCTGGGTATCTTCTAATTTGCATATTAGTTGTTAAACGCATCTGATTAATTTTCCACAGATCAAATTTGTAAGAGCTTATTAACTTCAAGATCGCTCTCGCTGTTTCCCCTTTCTTATATTTGCTTGTCAGGTTTCAGCACAGTAGGTTTTATTAACATTGTCAATTAAATGCCATCTTGCCTTCAGCATTTTTGAATGCAGTCAAAGCTGGGAGCGATCTCCCCGGTGCCATGTTCTGTCTCTGGGAGGCATTTGCCTGTGTGGGTGTGGGATTGTGCAAACCTGAATTGTAGCATTGTACGCAGGTGCGCGTGACCAGGTGCAGGGCAGGAGGGAACTGAGCTGGCTGCTCTCTGAAGCTGTTTGCTGTGATTTACACCACGGCTGAAAATTGCCTCTTAAAAGCATTTAATTTTGCGCTAGCCCGTGCTAGGGTCTTTTTACTTGGCATATGCACCTTTAAAAGGTATTATCTCCTGTTTGACTGTCTCTGAGTGCAGTATAGAAAGCTGTCATATCAGTGAAACAAACAGGGTACCTAGTGTAGCTGAAATGGGAGATGTTTACAATACATAGGATTATTCCTGTGCATTTTATGTAGTAGCTGAAGTAATCTTTAACCTTGGGGAAACGCTCTTTACAGATACTGAATGCCATTGTTAGAAGGGAATTATTTAATCGCAGTTGTAAAAATTGTTAGTCCCTGGGTGGAGATGCCATAATTTCTAAGACTTTAACAAGGAGTAGAAATTTAAACCATGATCTTGAAGTGGCAAATCATCAGAGTACACTGAAGGAAATCACATAACAGATGGGCTATAAGATTAATGAGCCAGTCGCAACTTCCTGATGAGTTTGTTACCATTTGCTTGTGTGCAGGGAAAGATTAAGACAAATAATTCTTGTGCGTTCCTGCACTTCAGCTCTTTTGCCTGTATCCTTCCCTATGGTTTTTTTCTTTCTTAAGGCAGAAATAATTGCATTTTACCCATGTTTATATACAACTGTATTTGTAGAACGTTAAGTCAAAGAGTTAAAAAGAAAACTCAACTTCTCTCCAGAGCATCATGACCATGGCAGAGAGCCAGGGTGCTGCAGGTCAAGTATGATGTGGTTGCTGCTTCTTTTGACTCCTGCTTGGCTGCGAGTTCTTCAGGTGGGCAAAAGTCGCTTCAGGAAGCCAGAATACTTTATAGCTCTTGACAGAAGATTTTGTGGTGCAGTATTTTGTGTCTGCCCAACTGTAGAGATGGATTGCAGCTTGTAGAGCTGGATTAAGTGGTGTGTCCTTCCACAGGGCCGGAGCAGGCTGAGATGAAGAGCAATAGTTACCTGTCCATTTGACCTCTGTTTCCATGCACATGACAGTGATGAAACTAGTACAGATCTCTGATCTGCGTGAAGGTCACACTGCACATTAATTAAGCTTGAGTAAAATGAGCTCCTTCCCTAACTTTTTGGAAGCTTTGTTTCTGTAATTGTTATTACTGAAATGCAGTTTTAAAGTTGAATAGGACTTGTGGAGAGAAACACCCACTGCAGAAGGTAAGATGGGTTTGAAAGCTACTGGAATTTCAGCTTTTCTTTCTTTCCTTTGGTATACAGTTGTTCTTTGGCCCTGTGAACAGACCCCTCAAAATGCCAACAGAGTCCCATGCACCACGGCTACCTGGGAGTGCCCTGCAGCCTAAAACAAAGGTTGTAATAATTAAGGGAAAAATTGTTGCTATTTTTCAAGTGTTTAATAGTCTGTGGGGGTGTGATGCTAAAAACAGGTGTTCTGATCAAGTCAGATGAAACAGCTGACTGTCATGAAGAGCTGCACATGTATTGCCCTGTTTCAGCATCAGAAGTGGAGCTATTTGGAGTCCTGTTTCTTGCTCCTCCCCAATAGATGGCCTGTCTGGTAACTGTGAGAATCCTTGGAGAACATGGGCATTTTGCTTGAGGGTGTGTTTGGCTGGGAAGATTTGACCAAAGCATGAGAAGAGCCAGTTTCCAGTGGTTGGGCTCAGCAGGGGTGTGTGGGACTGGAGTTCATGTCCTGGCTTTGAACTGAGTGCAGCAAGATGTGGGTTTGGCTCTCAGGGTTTTCTGGAGTTGTAATGGGGCAGCCATATGGGCAGTGAAGTGACAGTGTTCCCATCCTCTTCAAAGACATTGTCACTGCGTTCATCTGGGGCTGTGTCTGGGGGGTGGAATTCTGTGCCTGGAGCAGACCTGGAATTCTGGGAGCGCAGGACAAGGCAGGACAGAGTCCAGGCAGTCAGGTGCTGCAGTGACCTTGCCACCAAGTGCAGTGGCAGTCACCTCGAGGTGACTGGAATGATGTACTGGAGTACTGCATCCATCCTTGGGGCCCCCGGTAAAAGAAGAGCATGGACTTTTTGGAGGGAGTCCAGAGGAGGCCACGAAGATGCTCAAAGTGCTGGAGCACCTCTGCTGTGAGGACAGGCTGGGAGAGTTGGGGTTTTTCAGCTTGGAGAAGAGAAGGCCAAAGGGAGGCCTTATAGAACCTTCCAGTGCCTAAAGGGGCTAAAATAGAGCTGGAGAAGGATTTTTGACAAAGGCATGGAGAGACAGCAAAAGGGGAATGGCTTTAAACTGATAGAGGAGAGATTTAGATTGGATATAAGGAAGAAGTTTTTTACAATGAGGGTGGCACAGGTTGCCCAGAGAAGCTGTGGATGTCTCATCCTGGGCAGTGTTCAAGACCAGGCTGGACTGGGCTTGGAACAGCCTTGTCTGGTGGAAGGTGCCCCTGTGCATGGCAGAGGATATGGAATGAGGTGGTCTTTAAGGTCCCTTCCAACCCAAACTATTCTGTGATTCTCTCAAGCCCTTGTTGATGTGGTTGGCTGGAGTGGGGAGCTGACTTTGATGCCATGGGTACCTTTACATTCCTGCTGGCGGTGTTGCTGCTGAATCAGTTGAAAGCCCTGGTTGGAGGGAGAAGAAGCAGCCAAGGGCTGATGCCCACGTTGCCTTTGGCAGCGCTGGTCGCGTTAGAAGCTCTTGGGAGGGTGTTTGCAGACCTGCACCTGCAGCCCTGTGGTTGCTCTTTGCAGAGAGGCTGTGAGGAGGAGGAGGGGGCAGCAGGGTGACCGCAGTGCAGGTGGGCCCAGCACCCCAGGAAGCTCTGTCCCCAGCCCTGCAGGCCTCGCCTCACCCTTTTGGTGGTTTATATTTATCTTTTTCCACAGGTCTTTCAGTAAAGCATGTTTTACCCAGGCTGTCAGAGGCTTTCTGTTTGGAGTGTTTTCTGAGTAATGATTTGGTTTCTGGCCATTTTGAGCTTATAGGCAATAAACTCTGCAGAATGGATTGTCAAGGGGGCCATTTAAGCTATTGAAATGCCATTAGAAAGTCTACTGATTTACAGGGTAATTCAATATGAAAAACATATCCCTTACTGAAGTGAAAAAGACTCCCACCCTTTCTTCACAAACTGTCAAAGCTCCTTTGGTGTTTTAGGCTTTAGCTATTGTGCTTTGCTAATACAACCAGGAAACTGGGGACCTTTTGTGTAACCATGGAGAAAAAGATGAACAGAAGAGTTACCTTGTGAAATGAGTTACTGGCAGCTTTTATAAGCATTCTGTATCAGCTATTACACCTTTTTGTCCCCCCCTAGATTTCATCCTATTTAGGCATGCAGTTAGGACATGTCAGACCGTGCTGCATATTTAATTTCTTCTGGAGACAAGGAGCAATCTTTGCTCTGATTTCTTGATCCACCCCTGTGCTTTTTGTGGGGCCATGCAGTGACCCAGGCTGGAGTCCTGGATAACTAACCTGGTGCCATGTCCTGATGGAGATCACTGAGTGGTTGTTTCTCTCCCAGGCCATGTCCCAGTGCTGGTACAAGATCCCTGGCTGGCTGTGAGGGAAAGACCACCTTTGTAATAATGATATCAAAGGTAACAACTGTGTACCTAAACCAAGGCGCATCCTGAAGCGTCCAATTAACATTGCTAAGCCAGACAAACAGCTGTATTTCTGCAGTGCCAATGATATTTTTTTATGCTTTGATATCATGAGATGTTCCCATCACTTAGGGAGATCAATTGCTGAGGAAACCATCCTGCTTTCATTTAGAAGCCAGCACCACGAGCAGATGTCAGCCAGCTTTTGTAGCGTTAGCGCGATGCCGTGTGGGAACGAGCATCCCTCAGCAGCTCCCGTGCTCTTGATATTCAGTGTCTGTCCTAGGCCCAAGGTGATGGAAAAAATTGCTTTTTCACTGCCCCTGCAAGACCTTTTGTGCCCTTGTTGTGCTAGACCAGAGGCATCTAATCGATGTCCAGATCTATCCTGCAGGCTGCCAGAGCAGTCTGACCGGCTGATGGCCCCGCTTCCTGCGCTGCTCTGTCCTGGGGCTCCTCCAGTGTGGGGCAGGTTACAGGCAGAAAAGTTGTTCTGGCAACTGCCAGGGGCTTTTTTTGGCTCTTGACTTCCTTGTGAGACTCACTGCATCTCCAGAAAGCCTCATGCTCTCTAGCACACCAGTGATCTGTGTCCTGATGGAGAGATGCAGCCCTCAAGACAGAGACAAGGGATGCCCGTGTCCTGTCTGAGAGATAGATGGCACACCCTGAGCTGTCTCCTCTGAGTGCCACATTGCAAAGCAATGAAGCCCAGCCTGCGGAAGATGGCAGTCCTGGGCTTCAAAGCCACTGGGTGTTTGGGATGTCAGGTCTGGGATAAGATTTCCGCTTGTCTTCTGGACCTCCGTGGCTCTGGATGGGAATTTCTGTGCTCCATCATGTGGTGTGGACCTGCCCTTCAGGTCAGCACAGCTCACACTGCACTGAAACCCAGCTGCTGTGACTGTGCTTACCCAGGAGCTTTGCCAGTACAGAAAAATGTTGGCAGAGGAGGAGGGAGGTATGAATCTGTTAGATGACATTACATAAAGTCTTTTTCTTGGTGCTCACCTGCCCAGTTTTGTAAGTATTGAGTTTCGTGAGTGAGTTGGTTGTATTTGTATCAGGGATACAGTGGCAGCTCTCCAGACTCCTTCCAGGAGAGATCTTCTTTCTGTGAAACTGGCAGGAGTTGAAGTATTGGTGCAGAAACACGAGTTGGGCAGCTTTGGTAGCTTGACTTCAGGTTGAGAGATGGGATATAGAATAAATAATCTATTTTTTAACCAGCATGCTATTTAGGACTTAATGGAATTTTTTTTTNGGTTTTATGGGATTTTTTTTTTTTTTTTTTTTTTTACTTTTTACTCCAATACAGATATTTCTATCAAAAGGAGGAAAGGAGGAAAGTACATCCATGCAAGACACATTTCTGACTGTGTGATTTGCTGTATGGGTATTGCATGTCTGCTGTATGTTTAAAAAAGATTGGTAAAATCCTTTGCAGTGTGAAATCACTTAACAAATCAGTAGAGCCCAGTAATCCCTCGGAATGAGGGGACTGAGGATGTGAGATACAGGCTGTGTGTCCCAGGACTTCACATCTAATAGTAAGAATCACAGCGACAGATTGTCTGATGTTGTGCATCCAGGAGCTGAGGAGAGGTTTGAGCTCCATATCTGGCACTGTGGTGTTTTTCTTGCCTTTCTCTCATATATTCTATGCCAGCCATTCTCAGAGACAGGATTTTGACTTGCCAGCTGGTCTCATTTGGTGTGAAAAAGCAGCTCTCACCTCTCTGCAGCTCTAGGGCTCACACTTCTCTAGCCTTCTCTTGCTCTCTGGCTTGCTCTGTGGTTTCTGTTTTGCCTTTGCTTGTTTCTTTTTTTTTTTTTTTTAATTCCTTATCATTAGTCTGCATTTTAGCAGAGCACGGTCTTTTGCATTTTTTCTCATGAGCACATTTAATTTTACTCTGTCATGTAAGCAAGACATCCCTTGTAAACGAAAGTCTTCATGTACATCTCCACTTGCTAAATTTAGTGTCTTAAACCTCCTATGATGCAGTGGGGTCTTAGTTTGGGAATCCTTTCATCATTTTTGGATAGAAAAATCTTTGCCATCCCTCACAGTTTTATAGATGCCGTCGTAGGTTCAAGCAGGACCAGTTGTAGTGGTGCTGAGTGCTGTGGGTGTGAGTCAGAGAGAGAAGGGCACTGTGAGAGGGATCATTTAGGATTGTGACAGTTCTCTGGAGCTGGCTGGCTCCACAGTCAGGATAGGAAAGAGTATGACAGTTTATGACAGTAAAAGTCAGCATGGAATGGCTGTGCTCCAAAGTGCTTTTATCTGAGAAAATAGTTGCAAATCAGTGCTGTCTCTGATAGCATTGGAGCTGGCTTGTCAATGTGTTAGTGCCTAGAGGGATTCTCTCCACCTAGACTGGTCAGTGTGCTCATCCCATGCGAAATGGATTCGGTTCTGGGCTTTGCTCCTTCAGAATAACAAAGGTTGTCTAAATCAGGAATGACTAATGAAAGACTAGCTTATCCTGTTTGAATTCCTACTTTGTCCTGCATTTATTTTCTTGGTAAACAAGGACGTATAACTTGTTGGCCTTTTCCCCAGAACTGAAGAGCAGAGGAAAAATAGAGTTCCAAGTAGTGCAATTTGGGATTGATTTACTGCATGTTTTCTTCTATCTCATATCCTTTAATTCTTTTAAATTTTACATGCTTTAAATGTTACCCTCCCCTCACATGTAAACTGGCACACACATGGAGCTCTCCATATCTCAGTTCTTTCTGGCATCAATTTTTAATAACATCAACGTGAAAGTTGCCTTCTTCCTTTCTCACTTGTTTTTAAAAAATTTGTCTGTGTCTTCTGTGATATTCCAGCAGAACTGGAGCCTGGTGCTTGCCTCTGCCGTTGCTTGTGAGGTTTACGTCAGTGGATTCCCCATGGCTTCGATGGAGTTATGCTGCCAGCTTTGCACTGCCTAACTGTGAGAAGAACTGGACACGTTTCCTTCCCCCTTCTTGCATGCAACAAGAGTTGATAATGATGGCTGGGTTGTACATTATTTATTGGGCACAGCGAGTGCCCATGGTGCTCTGAGAAAGAGGAAGGAATTGGCTTCCGTCAGTGAGTTTATTATCTAGGTCATTCACAGGCTGAGGCATCTCACATTAATATATTCAATGAAAATTTATTCTCTAAGGCAGTTTGCTCCCGAGCCTGGAAGAAAATATCACCGTGTGAGGAAAGTGCTCCCGTGAGTTCCAAACCTGTGGTGGGATTTCTCCTCAAAGCTGCTCCTCAGAACACACTGTTCATACAAAAGCTGTGGTGGTGCTGAATGTGTAGGATGAGCCTCCATCTCCTGATAGGGCTTGGTGGGAGTTTTGCTGCTGATAATCAGTTTTCTGCACGGAGCCCCACACTTATCACTTCATTTTCTGTTTACTCAGTAGCAGTAAAAAGTCCAGCTTTGGGTCTTTCCCAGGTACAAGACTGGCTTGTGAGGGAGGGTGGTTTACTGGAGATTGTTGAAAACGACCCTGCACTCAGTTTCCTTTTTTAGATGTTTCTGTCCCTTGTTTCTGCAAGGGACTTGTGATGTGGCAGCTAAGAAGAAATGCTGGTTTATTTAGTCTTCTTGAATGTAATGGGACGTAACTGTGGTCTGTAGCTACTCTACAAGCAATTAAGCTGTTCTCAGCTTAGAGTGGAGCATAACTGGGTGGAAGCCCCGTGGTGCTAGGATAAGCCATCTTCCTCTCAAAAATTAGCCCCTGTTACGATAATCGTGTCAGTACCTAATGATAGTAACTCATTTTGACCATGCTTCCAAATAATTAGCTTGAGTAATATCTAGCTTGTCTTGCCAACAAAGGTCTTGTTTTTCCCGTTTCCCTGATTCTAGAAAGGAACATGTTCCACTTCCCTCTTGCTGAATGGTTTATCAAAATCAAGATCTTCGAATTAGTTTTGTTCATGTCCAAGAAAAGAGCAAGGTCTAGAGCTGTGCTAGTGAGCCCAGACAGTGGGGCTTTGTTCTTTCCCTTTGAGGGTATGATGTAGGCAAAATAAATGGTGCAGGAATAGATAAAAGTTTCTTTGGCGCATTCCCACAGGTTGAGGCTGAGATCTCCTGCTCTACCTGAAGGACAGTGGAATTCGCCCATATTTAGTGTAAAGGAGCTGTCTCTGCCGGCCAAGACTCCCTGTATCCACATCCTTAGGGCTTGTCATCCTCTTGGAGTGATAGTGTTGAAGAGCAGACTCCTGGGTTCTGGAGGCTCAGGAATAAAGCATCAAAAATTCAGGCTATGCTGCACATCCTCACAGTGTTTTTCAGCCCCTTGTAGACAAAACAGGTTCAGGTGCTTGTATGAACCTTTCCATCTGGGCTAATATAATACGTGCAAAGTCATCCAGACTAGGAATGAGTTTGGTGTTTAAATGTGATGGAGCTCTTTTTCAGCAGGCCTGTGAATTGTGGGCTCTGGCAGTTTGCACAGGGCAGATCTAGGAGGGCACCCAGCAGGTTTTTGCCCTCCTCTGCCCCATGGGCAGTTGCTGTTCAGCAGGAGAGGTGGAGAGCTTCCTGCTTGCGTCTCTGCTTCTCGCCTACCCCATTTCACAGCTCAGCTTGCTAAAGAAACCATCAGTCAAACGCCAGACGAGTCAGTGTGGGGGGCTGCTAGCTGTGGTTTTGGAGTCGTGCAAAAGCAACCGTCCATTGTGCTGCCTTTGCAGAGGAGTGGTGGCGGCCGGAAGAGGAGGCGGGGGTAGAATTTTGGGGCAGCTGGGGCCCTTAATCTGCTTTTGGTCAGAGCTTGATGCCAGGATGGTTTTTCCCTGTATTTTGGTTAATGATTTATCAGTTAATAGAATTACCGAATGGTTTGGGTTGGGAGGGACCTTAAAGCTTATCAAAGTTCCAAACCCCCTGCCATGGGCAGGGATGCTTTTCACTATCCCAGGTTGCTCCAAGCCCCATCCAGCCTGAGCTGGAACAGTGCCAGGGATGTGCCACAGCTTCTCTGGGCAAGCTGTACCAGTGCCTCACCACCCTCAAAGGGAAGAATTTCTTCCTAATCCCTAATATTTACCCTCCTTCAGCTTAAACCATCATCAGCCCTGTCCTTTCCCAGCAGTTTCTGATGACCACTGTTGGACACGTACCAAGCCCCACTCTGAGGTTACCTGTGCTCCACTGAAGGGGTGTTGGGAGCCCTGGCTGCTCTCCTCTCTCTCTCGGGTGAGAGTTGCTGTGTGTGGTTGCACATCTGCAGGAGAGCAGGATGTTCGTGCTGTGGTGGGGAGCTGCCTGGGAACGCCTGCGTGCTGTGGCACGGACAGGACACGACACACACTCATTTTGGGTCTCGCTTGCCGCTGTGTGGAGCGAGGAGAAACCCTTTTGGCTGGTTATATTCTTTCTGGTTAGCACTATCTTGGTTAAAATTCTTAGAATTAAAAGCTTCAGAATTTTTGAGAAGAACCTTAGAATCGAAGCCATACCGAAAATCATCGCTTGGTTCATTTTAAAATTGCACGGTTCTGATTTTGTCAACGATAATATTGCAGGATCTGAGTGCATTTCTTCGAAGAGGAGCAAAGATCATTCAAGTTGTCACATGTTTTGGCTTACTTGGATGTGATCTCAGAAAGTTTCTGGTGTGCCCTTGCAAGTTTGTCATTTCCCTTTGTCATGGAGAAAGCTGTGTCTGTGATTAATAAGAGGTCACTGGTGTTATTTCTATATATAAATAAGGTTAGTGCAAAGAGACTTGCCTCAGCAATGCATATGCAGTACTCATTGTTTTTAAGCAATGCACTTCTTATTTTAGTAACATTTTGAAGCGCCTGTTCCTGTTTTGAACATGAACATTAAGTGAGAAAAGAGTAACTGAGCTTGCTGGTTTTAAACAGCCCTTGGTGTCCCCGTGCTTGGCTTCTGAAAGATTGCTCTGAAAACATCTTTGTGGCCTCAAAAAAGCTCATCAGCATTTTCTCAGTATAAGTTTTGCGGTTCATTGCTAGGTTGACTAAACTGTCTCTTCATGTTAATAGTCCTGGTCATAAGAAATTTCATTTGCAGAAAAATTTGCAGATCTCTCATCTCTGGAAGGGTTCAAGGCCAGGTTGGATGGGGCTTGGGGCAACCTGGTCCAGGTAAAGCATCCCTGCGTGTGGGAGGGGGGTAGGAATGAGATGATCTTTAAGGTCCCTTCCAACCCAAATCATTCTATGATTCTACGAAATTTAGGTTTGTTGTTTTTGGGGTTTTTAAAATTAATCCAGCTGCACAAAAATACGCTGTTTCAGTGCCTGATAATGTTTTTCACTGTCAACAATAAAAAGGAATATTTTTTCTTTTGAATATATATATATTTTAGCCAGTAAATAGGTAGTTGAAAAATTCTGTACACCTATAGCATTTCTTCTTACTCCGTCTCTGACAATATTAAGCAAGTGTTTCCACAGGAACAGCGCTCTTTACAATAGACAGTGTTGTGGCTTGCTTCAAAGCCACAGCCAGAACATGTAGGTGTTTGAAGAGTACCAGATCTTTCCATCTCTCGCTGTGAATTTTCCAGTGGGTCAGTACTTGTTCAGACTTTCTATCTCAGTTTCACGTTGCTCTGTGTGGTAATGCCCTAGAAGCCTTTCAAACTCTGCTGGGCTGCAAGAGGAGTTTTTTAGAATCACTAAAGTCGCAATTCGTGCTGCAGCCAGGATCTAGTCAGCAGCTCCCGTGCAGGATCAGTTGTTCAAGGCCAGGCTGGATGAGGCTCTGAGCAGCCTGGTCTAGTAGAAGGTGTCCCTGCCCATGGCAAGGGGTTGGAACTGCATGATCTTTGATGTCCCTTCCAAACAAAACCATTTTATGGTTTATTTTATGGTTCCATCAGACTCCTTTCTGCTGTAATCTTATCTCGGGCTCTTTCAATATAATGTAAATTAGGAGTTGAACAGTGTTAGGTGTTTTATTATCTTTCTTAGGGAACTGTGTTTGTAATATTTCCCTTCACTGAATGTGGGTCAGTCATTAGAGGGACTGGATCTCTTTCATTTGCTTCCCCCCAAGGTGCTTGCTGAGAGGACAGGAACTGAGTGGCTTCTTGCCTTTATATTACAAGGTTTGGTGAATCTTAAAGAAGGCAAGTGATTTGATTTTCTTTTTCAGAGGAGATAAATGCTGTCCAAGGGATTTCTGTCCTCGGCTGGTGAGAGTTAAGGTATAAGACTAAAATTGATGTGACTTTTCCCAGAGTGATTAAAGTCTTGCTTTGGGAATTAAGGGAATGTGTCCCCCCCTTAGCAAGGGCTGTTTTTTAGGAGGAAGAGGAGCGTAAGGTCCACATTAGCAGTGCCACCCAGGTGGGGATGTGCTTTTCTCCAGGAGGGAATTTATACTTTAAACACATTAGTATGCTGGAGTTACAAGCATGTGTGTTTGTATATAAAACACACGCCACACTCTGGCACAGATAAAATGCCAGGCCGTCCATTCACAAAGAAACGAAACATTTGTCAAGGAGGGAACATGACCACAGTTGTCCTAAATATGACTGGCTTTGTAAGTGAGCCTGTCCTGCTCCTGGCTTACCTGGGTTTGCCATGTGCTGGGGCTTGTGGCAGTCCTCAGCAAAAGCTTTGTTTGAAGAGAAGAAGGTTTATCTGCAGCTTTGTGGGTGATGTTGAGTTTTGAATGGGAAATGTGGTCAGCACCAAGTTATACTCTTGATAAACCTGTGAGCAAAACCACTCCAACTGTGTTCTGACCTTTTCCTCTCTATACCTTTTCTGGGTGTCTCCACCCTCTGTTTTTCTTTTTTTTTTACTCCAAGGTAAATCTTGGTCACATCGGTTCCTCATCTGAAAACCACACTTTGGAAAGGGAAAAAGAAACCCTAAAAAGGGGAAATACGTGACAGCGTGCTGCTGGAAGGTGCCAGCAAGCTGCCTGCCAGCTTGCAGTTGTACACAAACCCCAGGAGAGCCTCCTGTCCTTCGGAGGGAGGCGGGTGGCTGGGTCAGCTGAACAGCATGTCCCAGTGACACGGCACCTCGTCACCATCCGGTGGCTCGGCAAGGCTGGAGGCCGGTGCTGTTCAGCTCCTTCCTGGCTCAGCTTAATTGCTGGAGTCACAGCTGTGACTTTATGGTCACAAGTGGGTCGTGAGATCATCTCTCTCATGAGGTAGATGAGGAAAACTGTAATCACAGACTTGATGGGACTGAAAATTGCTTGGTCTTGGACAGTCTGTCTCTTGCTGTAATGCTTGGCCTCAGGATTTCAGGACTTTTTTTTTTCCTAATTATTTTTGGTACCGATATCCAACCCACTGTCCTTCCCCATGAAAAACCTCACCCCTGCACCCTTTTTTCTAACTTCTGTTTCACAGAAATATTTTGATTGTACTCTTCCTTCATCCCCACAAAAAAAAACCCCAAACAGAAAACCAAACCCATAAACAAAACCCAGTCTACGGATAGGATATGATGTAACTTGGAAGAGCAAATGTTGGCAATGGCGTGTCCTTTCTGGGTGTTGTCAGCTGCAACCTACATTCTTTTTGCTGCCTGAAGACTTGATTGTGGCTCCCAGCACTGGACCTTGTGGGATTGGAGCAGAGACATGAGCAGGAACATCTGGACACCAGGAACAAGCATCATACCTTCAGGAATGCTGGGGGAGTGCATGCCTTGGCACTCCTTTTTTGATAGTTTTTTTTTTTTTTTGTACCTTTGGAAACATCTAATTGGCTATGCAGCCAGAAACTGCTACTGCTTTTACATGATGTTCTGGGATGTGTGTACCAGGGATATGGAGCAATCCCATAAGTGGTTGGCAGGGAATGAGAGAAGGAGAATGTAGGGTAAAGTACTTTTAAACCTGTCTTTTCATCTTTTCGCTGTGTCCCAAGCAGGTTCTCTCCCGTGAGATGCCACTCATATTTGGTAGTTTGCTTTTCATCCTTCTGGCTCAAATCATTGGGCAGATCATCTTGCAACATGGAGAGGGGATGTGGTGGATTAACACTGGCTGGGTGTAAATATTAGTCCTTAATAGTTTCAGTGCTAAGAAACTGCCAGGTGAGGAAGTGAGAGGAGGAAGAAGGAAGTTGCTGTGATTTATTCCAGATCTGAGAAGAATTATCAGAGCAGAGGTGTTTAGGCTTCCCTGTGGCATTACAGCCCATGTGAGGATTGAAAGTTGCTGGATTTAATCTCTCATTTTTGTATCCTCACCAAGGATGAGTAATGGGGTTTAACACTTTAAATGGCAATGTGAGCTGTGTTGGGAGCTGTACTTCTAAAGGCTGGCATGCCCCTGAGACATGCCATTTGAAATCGTAGGTTTTGCCAGAAATATTGCTGATAGCTTGATCCTGCACATAAATTAATTCATTGTGATTCTGACAGGGGTGGTGTTGTGTGCCCCTCAATGCACTTAGCTCAAGGCTTTAAAGTTACTGAAGAGACTGAGAGTTCTGGTGCTTTGGAGCAGTTGACTCTTCTTGATGTCTGGACTTCTGTGGAGTCCAGGCACCTGTTGGTTTTGTGGGTTTTGCAGAGTCTCTGTGGTACTTTTCCAAGCAGTGTGCCTGCTGTGCAGTGGGCTAGGTCTGGTTTTTGAAGACCCCAAGCCCTGTTTCTACCTCTGCTCCTGCCATCCCCGTACGTTGCTTTCCTTGTCTGTAAAACTGATGGTGTAAGATTTGCTCGGCAGCCAGAGGGGCTTTGCTGCCTTTGGTTGGAAAGGTGGAGATGTGTGGGATGTGTTTGATGTGGGTGGTGTGTTTGGAGTGTACGGTCTCGTGTGCAGCTCCTTCCCTCTGTCCCATGGGCTTCAGGAGAGCTACGGCAGCACCGCTGCAGGAATGTGGCACCAGGATGGCAGTCTGGGTGACAGCCAGCACTGTGGGCCTTCCTGAAACTTCCACCATCCACTTTTTAGGGTTCCAGCTGTCCCCAGTGTAGTAAAGATCAATAAAGATCTTTTCAACACTTGGTGTCGAAGGGAGTGATGAAGGTGCCTGTAAATCAAGCCCTCTGCAGAGCTGTTGGTTTGCATCTGTGCTGCTGTGTTGTGGAACCCCATCTCCCTGCCATCGAGCTGCAGGCATTGAGATGCTGGTCACATCTCCCTCCAGGATCCTTCTTTTTTAGTTTTAGGGTGCTCATTATTAGTGATCAAGCATCATAAATAACTGAACTTTTCCATCAAATTGCCTTTTGCTGCACCACCAGGACTTAACTTTTAACTGTTGTTAAAAGGATGATATTTGGCTTTTCAGTATCTGACAGAAATGGTTGGAGTAGGAGAAAGTTGTGACCTTTCCCCTTTCTACCTGAGGTGTTGAGAAATTTGATGGATTGTATTTGGAGGACTAATGGATTTTAATGGTCTGTGATCTCATCTGCTGTGGCCTGGTTTTAGGAAGAAGAGAGAGCTATTGGACAAAAATGGAAAAGCAGCAGTACACCAAATGAATTATATGTAGTAGGAAGATATTTTAAAAATAGTGACACACCTAATGGAGACTCAAATGAGAATAATTTCTCAGAAGCTTAGGATTATGCAGTAAAACCTATGAATAACAAGAAAATATTTCCCAGCACTGAATAGTGGAGAACAACACAAGTAAATGAGTGAGCAAGGTAGTGGGGAGACAGCTGCAGAGGCGGTCTTTGCATAATGTGGCTGCTGGTTTAGGGGTCCCTGTTCCTTGGGTTGGGGCCATGAACAGGGTATTGGGGGCTCTGCCTGCCACTGTACAACCCAGTGGATTCCCCCTAAGTTACCCTTAAGTGCTGTCCTGCTGTAGGTGTGCAGTGATGGTCCCTGGGCGACCAACAGGAGTGCCCTGGACGCAGAACCTCAGACCGTGTGCAGAATGTGCTGCTTAATGTAAAGTCATAAATGATTCATAAAGTCTGCCTAGATTTTTTAGGGAGGTTAATTAAAACTGAAGGTGAATGCTGTGCCTTGGAAGACTTCTCAAGACTGAGAGAACTGTTGTTGCTTCTCTGCCCAATCTTTTTGTTTTTCCTTCTGTATTTCTGCCTGGTGCCTGTTCTGTTCCTCTCTGGGCCAAACCCAGGTCTCTGGTGTGCACTGGCTCGTGCATGGGCTACCTGGGCTTGCTTTTTTGTTGCCCCTTCCCTCCTGGGGGACACTGCCTCAGCATTAAGCTCAGCTGTGTCACTGCTTTGCTTGGAGAAAGCTCCGCTCAGCTCCTCATTGTGGTGGCCCTTGGAATGTTTCCACAGGGGAAGTGCCACCGACTTGCCTACTTGGCAGCAGTCAGTGAATTTATATCTTTATTACTGCAAACAGAAAAAGTGGCACAATTTCCTGGGTTTTCTGCCAAGTTATTTTGAGTTTGTGTAGGAGATAGAAAATATGCTTGTTGATAGTATCAGGATCTCGGAGATAGAAGAGGGCAACCCCTGCATTGTGTGCTCAGTGATAGACCTAAAACGTGAGCTGTCAGCATCATTCCCTTTGCAACATCAGCTGTACAGCTGTTGAAAGATTTTTTGTTTTGTTGGTAATAACTGGATACTGAGGTTTATTGATGTGTTGTTACTGTTCATTGCATGGAAATAGAAGATTTTTGTTGTTTGTCGGTCAAAACTCCGAAGTCCCCTCAAAAGCAGAGACCCTATCCCACTTTGAGCCTCCTTCACCTGCAGTTGCACACACACAGGTGCTTGCAGGCAGATTTCTATACATTGCATATGCAAAGCTGATAGCCTGATAGCAGCTACTGAATGTGAGCATGGGTGTATTTGCTGTAAGCAAGTGTTCAGACAGCTGAAAATGAAGCCCTGCATTGGCCATCCTTTAATTTAGTGGTCCTGCATTGATGTCATTGTTTGCCTTTGGTAAATTAAATTAATCTGTGATTTTCCTTCCCATCTCTTAAAACAAAAAAACAAAAAATGAGCTGTAGGAGAAAGGCAAGAGGGGTTGGAAGGAAAATACGGTGATGGACTGGCCATGGTGGTACTTGGCATGGTGTTACAAAGAAGTATGGTGAATAATTAAGGTTTAATTGTGCTCAGCAGAGCTAAAGCTCTGCTTGTATGTGCTTGTGGTAGGGGAAGGCAGCATCCGTCCTGCCCACGCGGTTCTGGTTTCACACGGGCTGTGGGAGGGAACTGCGGGGGCAGATGTGGTGTCCTGCCCCTTCTCTCTGCAGGGGCTGCTCGGGGAGGCTCAGAGCAGCCTCTTCTCTTTGCCTGGCATCTCCCCTGGCCACCGTGTGCCATCACTGGGGTGGTTCTGATGCCTTGAGAGGCTACCTAGAAACAGAGACTAGACAGGAGCAAGGGAATAAAGGTGGATATTTATTTGAAAGGCCTTCACAGGTACACCCTGGGGAGCCAAAGGCTACATCCAAAAAGGACCCAAGATGGACGACAAGTCACGGTTTCCTCACACTTTTATAGGTTTGGTTCATCTGCATATCAGCATAAATTTGCCAATTAAAACTTTAGCTAATGGCGTAATTTCTCCAACCTTACCCCTCCTTCTTGAGATGTTGGTTTACACATTTCAAGCCTTAGGACAAGTCCTTGGAGAGCAGGCTTGGAGAGGCTTTGTTATGACTGCCTGGCCTGAGAGAGCAGCAGCGAGGAGGCTGCAAGAAACTTCGGAGTTACACACCAGGCAGTACAGGATTTGAAAAACATAAAAGTTAAAACCCAAGGCATCAGTTCCAGCAGCTTTGGTGTCCGTGGCTCTTCGCAGAGTCATCCCACTCTTGGCATGTTCTGTGCCCTCAGAAAATGGACCCTGAGTGGTAGGGTCTGGCCATCTTTCATGTTTTCTTCTCTGCCCATTTAGCAGCCTAGTCATTTCTAGCCCCACACTTGTATGAGGCTGTGGATTAAAGCTCTCCTCTGTTGCAGACTCCGGAGTCTGCATGGCATTCTCAGACTCTCCCACCCCCTCCAAATTTGTTTCGAATTTCAGTTAAATTTCTGAAGGAATGGGTTCTTACTCAGTGATGGTACTGCTGGGATCAGTGCCTTGTCTTCAAGAAACTTCAGTACCATGGGATTTATAAACTGGCAATTGGATCCCCTCCCCCTGCCACATAGCTTGGGAAAAAAGGTAAAAAATTCCTCTGGACAGTTGTTGTTGTTTTTCTTTGAAAATGTAAGGAGAACAAAAACTTAATAGTCCCTGAACCAGTCGTGTCTGTGTTTCTCTTTTTTTAGCTTCATAACACTGTTGTTTTTTTCTTTTTTTCAAATATACTAAAGAGCATCTGCCTGCAACCATTACTTTTTAAATCATTCATTGGTTTAGAGGTGAGATTTCTCAAAAGTGATATAAATTGGTGTAACACCGTTGGGAGCAGGCTCTGGCTTGTGCTTTTGAAAGTTTTTTGGGTTTTTTTTTAAGATTTGAAACCTCCTTTTTTAATCCGTATTTTATTTTTAGCTCTTCAAGCAAGTTTTCTTGGCAGGAATTTTCACAGGATAAATAAATCCTGTTCCTGCCTGAGCAAATCTCCTGTAGAGGTGGGTAATCTCTTGGATGAAACCAGACTAAAATTGATTAAAGAGTCCGGGATTGGCTAAGATTCATTAGTTATGCATGCTTGTTCATGGCTGGTGCACAGCTTATAATTAGGCAGCTTGAATGAAAACAAAAGTAATATTTTAAGCAGCTGTCCTGAAACAAAAAATTAGAATGACAATATTACAGTAACAGCTGGAATAACTGGTTATAGGAGTTTTGAGAGAGACTGACTTTTCCACCCATGTGTGAGTTTAGCTGCAGAGTATTAAACTGGTGTTCAGGTGAGCTGTGAGGGCTTCAGCACTCAGGGTATGTGGACCTGCTGATTGCAGGTGGGATTGGCAGCCTCTTCCCAGTGCTGTCCATGTCTGCCCCTGGCACCTGCAGTGGGAATTACTGCCCTGGGCACTTGGAGCAGTAAGAAGATAACTTGGTACCCTGTTGTGTGTTTGTTTTCTGTTTTTTTCTTTTTTTAGGCACCCTAATTTGAATCTTAAAAAGCGCATGCTGTGCATTTGTAGGAAAAACACTTCAATCTCTTGGCTTGGGAATGCAAAATCCCCTTTGCACTAGACAGCCCTGAGGATTTTCGGAGGTGTCTGACTTGATAGACAGGTGTCTGTCAGCCTCAAAAAGTATGAGAGGGACTGATTAATCCAGACACTATGTGTTTGGCTGGGAAAATTGCCATTTGACCTGTCCAAGGAGGTGCTACCTTATTAAAATGCAGAAAGATCTGACATTCCGTAAGCATGATCTGGTAAGAGCTTTAAACAAGAAAGATGACAAGAAATAACTAGAGGCATGTGAAAAACCAGCTTTAGCCTAACCCAGACTTTCAGCTCCTTTGACTGAACAGAGCCTTGGGAATTGCCTCTACAAGTGACTGATTACATATGCAGTTCTGTTAATTAAAATTAAAAATTATGTAGGAAGTCAAAAGATATAGCTACTTGTTTAATTAAGCTAATGAAGTCCCTAGGTAGCTTTTATATTTGCTTTACTCGCTGCAAGTGTCTGGCCTGTTTTGTTTTTGAAGCCATGTCAGCATTGACATGCCTTAGAAATAAGGCTGTACTTCTAGGATGCTTATGGATTGTGCCTGTGGGGAAGGAAGGATGGGGCAGCAGTGGGAGAAAGGATGTTCTAGGCTCCAGGGTAGACACAGTCATCTTTTGTGTCTGATCCAAACACAATAAAAAGATTCCCACTGATTCTGATGTACCTCAGATCAGACTTCCCAGACTGGATTATCTGTTGTGGGGATGGGGGGGGAAAAGAAAGAAAAAGATCTTGTAAACTTGTGTTTGCGAGATTTAATGCTCTTGCCAGGTGCAGTGTTGAAGATGTCTTTTCATCCCAGAGGCCCACCTTATCTACCTCATCTCCATTTTGGAGAGTGAGCGACTCGCAGGCAGGCACCCTTTGGATCTGCCTCTTCCCATCCTTTCCCAGGGGCAGGCCGGGCTCTCTCGCAGGCCAACTCACTCTACCTGCTCTTCGAGTTCAGTGGATGCTTCAGCTGGGTGTTGATATGTTGCCTGAGAGATTACCCTCCTTCTGAATTTGTTTTCCAAACCTCTTCCATCGATGAATCATGCACGACCAGTTTTTATTATATGTGTGAAGGCATGTGATTAAGGAGCCCTGTTTTGGTCTCCCTGCATCTGTTCCGCTCCTGAACTGGCTTATTTTTTGTAATGCAGAGAAGGGGGGTAAATCACGCTTGCCCTGTTGTTGGGAACAATGTCAGTACAGCCCTTTTCTGGGGAAGGTGTGTGAGGTGGTTGACTGGGGCCCCTCCTTGTGGGAAACCAGTCCCTGGCAGCTGCCTTTGAAGTCACGTGGAACAGCACGGTCCCGGCAAGTTCAGGCATGGGGCACCATGTGAGTGGTTTGGGTTAGCAGTGGAGTTCCTAACTCCCAGCACACTGTCCTGGCAAGGGCTCGTGCCTCGCAGTGGAAGTGTAATGAAGCCGTGGCTGAACTCATCATCTCTACCTGCTTGCTTCCAGCTCACTTGCCAAAATCCTCCAGCGCTTGTTTTCCCGGGTACAGCTGTGGAGTTCAACAGAAGTTAAAGTGTGTCCTTAGCTCTGGGCCAAAATCCTGTGCTGTGCTCACAGATACAGCTGAGCTCCAGGAGCTGATCTTTTCCAGTCCTTGTGCTGTGGACAAATGTGCTGCCTTCATTTCCTTGAGGGTGCCTAAAGGATTTACTACACTGATAAGCACACTTTCCTCTCTCAGGGAGCTAAAACTTGGCCAAGTTACCTCTAAACCAGCCAGAAAGTCTGTTTTTCCTCCTGGTTCTTCCCTGGGAGACCAGGCTGAGGATGAAAGTGCTGGAGAGAGGGGAGGGTGATGATTGTTTATGGGTCTACCTGCCAGTGGTATGATGCTGCACGCCACCAGTTTAGTTTTCTGAGATCACTGCACCTCACAGCAGTCACAATATCAGGCATGCATAGAATTTCATACTTCTGCTTTGCTTCTCCCAATACAACAGGACTTTCCTTTGGCTTTGATAATAAACCTTCCAGGCATAAGCCTCTGGTTCCCTAAAATAAGTTATCCCATGCCAGATCTTGGCAGTAGGAAACTTTTCTCCGTATGTATTACTCTTTGATGATTGTGTCAAGTACATAGGGATGGTTACATTCCTGTATCACTTATCTCCTGTATTATGGTGTAGGAGTTCCCCCTGACCATCATCTGTGCTGCCCTCAGGCTGTTGAGTTTCTCTGAGCTTCTTCTGCTCTAAGAAAGAACATCAGCTGCATTGTTGACTCAAACTGATTCCATGGTCTACTTTGGACTTTAATAACTCTGTCAAGATTAATACTGTGACACCCTGTTTCTCTGTAAAAATGAAGGGGTTTTGCCTTTAAGCAGCCACAATCAATGCTGGGAAATAAAAAACAGAGAAGAAGTGAGGAGAAAACTTGGCATCTGCATGGTAGTTGTGTTACACCCACACTGCTGTTGGGAGGCTGGATCCTGAGGGTGTGTGCTGGTGCTGGGAGGTACTGGCATCACTGGAGCTGTGCCAGTGTGGAGTCAGGGCCTGGGCTGCCAGCCCAGGTAGGGTTATCCCTTCCATGGCTGGAGGGCCAGTCCTTTGGCAGCTGCTTCCTTTTGAAGTGCTCAGGTCTTATTAAGTAACAGAACACGGTGAGAAGCCCTCTCTGTCTGTGAAAGTAGGTGCTGGTGATGGAAGCTCTTTGGTGGCTGGAAAGATTGAAGGAGGGCTTCTATGAGGAGCTCCTCCTTTTGGGGGTGCGGTGGGGTACCAGACTCTTGATCTGTGGGTGTCTGGTTTTGGATGGTTCTGGGCAATTTCTGCTTGCCCAGCTCTGGCTGCAGTTGCTGGGTCGGTAGAGCCGTCCCAAAGCGTGTGCTGTTTCTGTGGCTGCGCTGCAAGGGTGAAGGTGGTGCTGAGGGTGTGAAGGTGGTGCTGAGGGTGTGAAGATGGTGTTGAGGGTGTGAAGCCAGGGGCACAAGAGGCTGTGCTTCAGGGCTGGCTGAGGTCACCCCCAGGGCTCCAGTGAGGCGCTTGCTGTTCACACCCAGCTCAGCACATGGAGCTGCCCCGGCACCGTGGGTCCAGCAAGTGTGAGCAGCTCCCAGGCGTCAGCTGCTGCCAGCACGAGGCCGCTCCGGCGGTGTGGCCGTGGCTCAGGGTGTCTGTGTGATGGTGGGAAGCCTGTCTCGTTAGGCAGGTGCTGCTCTCAGGGAGCTGCTGATGTTTCTCAGCCCCGCTCAGGTCTGTGGTCAGACATTTTGCTTTTAGTTTTTTAGGTTCGGTGTTATTTTCTGTTTTGGGCGCATTCCACACGTGTAAGAGTTATCTCGGGTACTGTGTTGGCTGCTACTTAGCTGGTCAAATTCATCCTTAAAGGAGATCACAGCAAGTCCAAAAGCCAGACTTTTCCCTGTGGTCTGTTATTATTTAATTTCATTCTATCTTATAATTTGTTGTTGCTGTTGCTATCAATTTAGGACTAGAGAGACTCTTAAGACTGTCTGGTTTAAAGTCTTGTCTAGGACAAGAACTCCCTATTGGTCCTGCATCTAGCAGTGCTGGTGTGGCAAAGTTTCAGCAGCTCCTGGCATGCTGGGGCTTTAGCCTCATTTTGGAGCCTTTCAGGTGTAATTTCTAATTAAATCCTCCTTACATCTTCTGAGAGAAGATCTTGAGCATAGCTCAAGTCCTCTTGGCCGAGTGCTCTTGGGCTGTGGTACAGCATGAGCACAGCTGCTTAGTAGGTGTAGGGGATTTGACTGGTCTTTAATCTTGGAGTCTGAAGGGGAGAGAGATTGTTTAATAACTCTCATAAATCTCCTGCTATTGCTTTCTGAATTATTTTGTTTCTGTTTTGTAAGACTGCTAGGGGCAGAGGGCTGTGCTGTGCTAGGGGCAGAGGAATCCTGTTTGAAGAGATGGGGAGCAAGGTGTGTCAGGACTTCGGGCCAGTTTTTGTCTGTGCCCTGTGTCAAAGGTGGGTGATATCTTTATTGGATCTCCTGGCCTCAGCCCAGCTGCTTGAGTCCTGACCAGCATTTGCTTTTAAGGCTGAGCAAGGAGTATAGATGCACGTTCCACCAGGGATCCTGTATGTCAGAAGATGGGAGGAAGGATCCTTTTTGTCAATGTGGAAGCAGGAGTCTGACATATCCTGCATGGAGGCTGGCAGGAAAATGATAAGCACTGAAGAATGATTTTGGAAACCTAAGTAAGTAAGGATTTTTCCATAAAACCTGAATTCTTGGTATAAATCGATTTGCTTAATTATATAGTATTATATGTTATTGCATATTTTGGAAAGAACCATCTCTTTACAAACTTGCACATCTCTCCAGGGAAATGAAATTTAGGTAGAAATGATACATGATATTTCTGGAGTTGAAATCTATTTGGGGAATGTCTTCAATATTAATGGAGACAGAGGGCTGTTCAAACACAGCTTCCTAAAACCAGTGTAATATGCAGTGCAAACAAGCACAAAAATTAATATTGAGTCAAAGCTAAATATTTGCTTTTAATTTTCCCTGTGAGATTGATTTTAATTTAATTTTTTTTAGTGGACAGTATAGTGTCCACAAAATCAGCATTTTGGTAGGGTTTTCCCAAGCAGTTGTAGCTTCCCTGTTTTTTGTCTCACTGCTAAAAGTGTGTGCGTGGCACCTCGGAGCTGTAGCTGGAGCCGTGTGAATGGTTTGCTCATTCTTTTTCCTGAAAACATTTCTTCTGCTCATCCTAACAAATTCCCAGCAGTTTAAATAACAATTTCTCTACTTCTGCAACAACCCATGGGCTAGGGAAATGCGTGGCTGTCTGTGCTGCCCCTTCACTTACCCCAGAAGGCTGTTTTTTCTGGGCTGTGTCAGCATTCCTGGGAGTGGAGGTGCCAGCAGAAAGTGCTGCTGTACCTTAACCCCGCAGAGTCAGCCCAGTTCAGACACCTCCTCCCACCTACAGCTGTGCAGGTGCTGCCCCTCCATTTGTAGCTTGGCTGTTTGGCTCCTCTTTAGGGTTCACCTTTCTGTTTTTCCAGTGTCGTGACGTTACTGCCTTAAAAGGGCCGTTTGGTTTGTAGCAGCAGTGTTTTTTGGAAACCACAATGTCTGGGTCAGGGGGGGTCCGCAGCCCTCGCTCTGCGAGCTCAGGTTGATGGCTGGAGGTTTATTTCAGTGCTGTGCTGTGTGTTTGCACTGGAGAGGAATCAAAGGGCTGGCAGGGTACACCGTGTGTTACCCCTGAAAAAGGAGGCGGCCTGAGCTCGTCATCCTGTGGTTGTACAGGAGGAACAGAAGGGGTTTGGATGAGCAATCTTTATTCATTCCCCCAGAGAGCTCAGTTTTCAAAATTCCTGTTCTGCACAGGTGATCGATACCCACGAGGTGTGAAGCTCCTCTTTGCTGATTTTAACCTTGCAATCTGTGGGAACTGTCGGGGGCTGGGGGGGTGCCTTGTTCTTTCTTTCTTCTTGTTTTTTAACTGAGGTTTCTGTGTGACAGCCTGACTCAAACTTCAGGAATGCTTAGCTATGATTTTTGCTGGAAAATAAAAAAAAAAACCCAAAAAAACCAAACCACTACAAGCAAGACCTTTATTAAAAATGTATCTCAGAAAATCTACTCACCAAAAAATAAATGCTTTCTTTCAAGGACAGGCTGACTGACACTGGGATTGAATCTCTGATCCCTAAAATTATGTTCTGTATTTCTATCTCTATCTAATTTAGATTAAATGACAAGAAGTCCTTAGGTAACAGCACTAAGAGTTTTCTATTTCCTATGGCTTAAGGCCAAAAGGTGATTTATGTAAGAAATCAGCATTTGCCTCAGCACTGATGGTATTTTGAGAGACTGAAACAATTTCACTGAGATAAAATATAATAGGGAGGAAATATCCATATAATTCTCGAAACAGATGCACATTGATCTTTTCAGAGAATTTAGTGTTAGTCCTGCTTCATTTATCTCACAAATTGGAACACTATTAACTGTATTTTTTTTTAAACTTCTGTTTCCTCTAGCAAGGTTGAAATTGCTCAGCACTTCTAGGAAAAAGAAGGAATCAAGCTCCTTATTTTTTATGGAGCCCTGAGTGCTGAACAATTTGGGCACTGGATGCTTTTTTTTTTTTTTTTTTTTTNTTTTCCTTTAGTTTTCATTTAAAGGTGTGCATGAGAATATATTCAGGCTCAAATATTATCAAATGTTGGCGGGATTAGTCAGGCAAAATCCCGAGAAGAATTTCTGCCTCAAAAAAACCAATCTTCTAACATTTCCTTTCCTCTCTTTCAGGTGGATTTGGAGCCAGAAGGCAAAGTGTTTGTTGTCATAACTCTTACAGGAAGCTTCACAGAAGGTAAGGGAGTTACTTTGGCTTGTTTCCATTCAGAGCTGGACTCTGGTCTGTGTTCCTGCCATCAGTTCCAGAGCAGTGCAGATGTTTGGATTCTTCAGGGGCCACATGCTGCGGTGTGCCTGAGATTTCTTGAGTGACGGGGGAAATCTGGAAGGGGCTGTTGGTGACAGCCGGAGCTGCGTGTGCCCCGTGCTCTGATCTCAGACCTGGGGAGCCGGTTCATGCTCGCTCTGGGTGATTTCCCTCAAGTTGTCTTTCAGACAGATTGTTTTTGTCACTCAGGTGCTTTTCACCTGGGTGCCTCTTGAAGGGCGAGCTGAGGAGAAAGTGGAGCATGTTTAAAATAGAACATGTTTAAAACATCTGGATGGTTTTTATTCCGTAATGGTTCCCATCTACTTCATGAGCATTTGTGTTTCCCAGGCTCGCTTTGCACAGGAAACTTGCAGGTTTTTAGTGTGACAGCTGCCCCAAAAAAGTATCTGGGCAGCTTTTTTTTGGTAACTATATTTTATAGGGTGATGGTTTTGATTTCCCTGTTGTTTGTTGTGATACCAGTCATGAGCGTGGATGTGAGCTGTGCTGCAGCAACCCAGGAAATCTTTGTATTTGTAACCAGACAACAGGGAGAGTGGCAAGGTGTGCTGGGGAGGCCTCGAGGAATTTCATGCACGGGTAAAAAGGACATTAGAAATTGGCTTTAATTGCCTATGGCAGAGCCAGGGATGGAAAGAGAAGAAAACTGGAGGGCTTTTACTGACTTACATCCCAGTTTATATCCACATGCAGGAGTGTCATGCTTGGCCATTTAAAGCAGGGTTGAGCAGGGATAATGGACATGAGCATAAGTCCAGAGTGTGTTTCAGATCTGTGCTGGTGGCTGAGCATGTTGCTAACAAGGTCTCAGAGATGAGAAATGGAGAACTCAGATGTTTGTACAGCTACTGCTTTCTGAGGGAAATGGGAAGTGTTGGAAATAATTCACTTCTCTTTCCTCTGTTGTTCTTGAGGATGTGTAGGCTTACAGAACAGGAAGATCAAAGATGGCTCTTGGGTTTTTCCCTTGTCTGGTTGTTCCCATGTATGGTCACATACAGAGTTTCCAAGAAAAGACTTAATCCAGGGCAAGCCTGATTGCAGATGCTGACTCTTCCCAGTCATTGGGTAAAGGAGGCATTCCCGAGGAAGGGGTTTCCTTCTGATAAACAGTGAGGTCTCATTCATAACATCATGTTTAATTCTGCTTTTGTCTCTTCTGCTGGAAATGTGGAGGCTCAGACTTGTGTTTGAAATTTTACAGTATTTTTGGAGAGAAGTCTGAGAATAATTCACGACTTGAAAGCTCAAAAAGCAGCTTCCCACTTGTTCCTCTGATCTGGAGGGCAGCAGCTGCCACATCCTCCCTGCTCCCTATGACTTCTAATGCCTAGATAGTTGTTTTGTTTATGGAAATAGCCAAATTCACGGGGTTTCAGGCACCATTGTCTACCTCCAGTAAAGTAGAAGTCCGAAAAGTGGGTAAAGAGAGGGAGGAAATAGGGGGGATAACACAAAAAAATTAGCAAAACCCAAAAAACACCAACCAAACAGTAAAGACTGGGTTTTCAGGCCCACCTGAGACTGTCCTATTTCGTTGTCTTAGACTGCTTACCCAAAATAGGCAGTGCTGGTGGTGCTTGGACTTCACCTTTAGGAGTGGAGGTTTTTTGGGTTGATCGAAAGTTCTTCTGAGCAAAATCTAAATTTGGTTCTGCTCTCCTACAGGAGGGATGGGGGAGCAGGGTGTCACTCCTGTGGGTCTGGCACAGGCATTTGAGGACTGGTTAGGGTGTGAGGGCAGTGTAGGACACACACAGCTGGAAAGAGGTTATTTCTTTGCAGGTTCCCATGTGGCTCTTCTGTCCATCAGTGCTACCTGGCTGTTTTGAAGCAGGGAGACCTGCCTGTTTGATGTGTTAAAAATACATGTAGTTTTTCAGAAAAAGAAAGCAGCAGAGCAGTAGGAAGTGAGGGAGGCCTAGAGAAATTATACCTCTCTTTATTTTCCCTGCTTGGATATACTTGCTGAGCTAAGCTGTCTCTGATTAAATTAACTCCCCTCATTCAGCTGACATTTCCTGTGTAAAGCAACCAGTGCAAAATTAAAATGAAAATCTCCTTACCTTGGGAGGAGATTACCTCTCACAGAAATCGCAGAATACTCTTGAGTTGGAAGGGACCCACAAGGATCAGCCAAGTCCAACTCCTGAACTGCCCAAGGGTGACACATCCCTGGGTCCTGGTGGCCCTGGCAACCAGCTAGGGTGGAGGGAAGCATCTTGCCCAGCCATCTCCCTCACTGACCCAAGAGCTGTTTCAGTCCAGGCTGTTTTATAGAGAAGGTGAGGACTAACTTCTGCCTGCCAGACTTCAGGCATTGCTTGGGGATTGATTTCCTGGCCCCTCTCAAATGAATTTATTTACTCTTTTCTGTTGTGTTTTTTTTTTTTTTTCAAATTTCACCCTGCCTGATGATAGGATTTTTTTTCAAGTCATCAAAATTATGATTCCTTTTAAAAACTTCCTTGTTCTTTTTACTCTGGAGATAAATATGATTTTTTTTCCCCCTGAGGGTGTCTTTAGCATTTCTTACCTCTCTCTGTCTCTGTTTGTGCCTCCTTGCCTCTGCTCTCTTAAAAATAATGAATGTGCCTCCTCTGAGGTGTGTTTTTGCTGTGGATGTGCCCCATCCGTGGATGTGAGGCATGTTGTCAGCTGAGGAGCTGGGAGCTGGAGCAGGGTGCAGTGTGTGGGACCACACTCTGTGCTCTGCCCAGCCCTGGCAGCTGCAGGAGCTGTGGTTCAACAGAACCCGGAGAGTCCTGCTTCCCTACCTCCCTGTGATCCCATGTGTGTGCCCAGATCACTGAGATAATCCACAAAATCTCAACTCTTGCAGGCCTTCTTTAAAGGGAAAAAATCTGCTTTATTGCTCTCTAAATCACGTAGTGCTCTTGGAGTGCCCCACAGGGGGGCATGGTGACGTGAATTCAGGCCTGTTCTCTGCTGCTTGTTGCTTTTCTCCACTGAATACTGGTTTCAGCTGTGAAAGGGCAAACCATGAATTTACATTCTTCTTGGGCAGGATATGACTGATTTGAAATAAAAAGCCTTGCAGTGAGTGTGGGTGAACCACTGCTGTGGTTGGTGTCTCTGGACCCCTGGGAGAAGTTAGAAAAGATACCCAAGAGCTGGTGATGGTGCCTGGGCCAGGCTGTTTGGCTGCAGCAAGGTCAGGCTGGACACTGGGAGGCCCCAGATGTGTGTCTGGGTGGATTGAACCTCTCTGCTTGCAGCACTGGAGTCCCAGAGCCAGCCCAGTCCCCTCTCAGCTTTGCCTGCAAGGTGTGCTGCGTGCCCTCAGTTTGCCACCTCTCTTTCTGTTTGCTCTGTTTAAGTCTGAGCAAAGCTAATTAAATTAATACAAATGAAGCAGTTGACTGAATTAATTAATGAAGCAAGCCCTGTAGAAAATAGACTGCTTCTATTTTAGTGCTCTGAACTCTTGCAATTTGCCTCTTTTTAATTTTTTTTTTTCACATTGTCACTCAAAGTGGTAATTCTGTCTTGAAGTTCAGTTTTAATTTTATCATTGTGAGGTAAGTAATGGTTGTTTCTTTTCTTTCAGTGTCAGTAAAGACAATGACAAATTTTAGTTCTGGGCAAGAAATAGAACAATGAGAATAGTGAAAAGCCAAGTGAGTTGGCAGAGTGGATATAGCACCCAGTGTTAAATAGTTCACGTTGGTGGGGTTTGCAGCAGCAAGGAATCATAGAATCATACTGGAAGGGACCTTAAGGATGTTCTAGTTCCATCCCCCCCAAGGGGGAAGCTGAACCTGCTTACCTACAGGTAACCTAAGAAGCAGGTTCAGGATGCCCAAACCTGCCTCTAGACCAGGAAATGTTTCTCTGTTTTGCAGCTGGTTTGTTCTCAAACATCAAGACTCTTGGTCTTTCGCTGTCATTTTTCTTAGAATACGTTTTTCTAACACAAAATGCTTTTTAAGAAATAACTTTTTTTCAGGCAGGTGCCACAAAAGCTCTGTAGCCTTAAAATCTCAAGTGGTACATAGGTATTGTGCTAACAAGATCCTTGGCTCTGCACTGTTATGTAGCTTCTCAGCCCCATAAAATTTCTATTGACAGATCTGTTATCAGGCTCTTGCATGACAGGGAGGAAGAAGAGTTTCACCAGTCCTCTGTAAACTGCAGTAATGACTGCTTTCAGCCCATCTTTTATAGATAAGGGAATAAATATTGGAAGCTAGGAACCAGGAATAAAAAAATGCCCTGTTCTCATCCCATGTTTTTTTTGGGCCACTCTTTGGTTTACTGGCTCAAGAAGAGTTCTAAAGCTTGTAGGAGACACCACCTAAAAAAACCTTCCGGTCTAAACAGGCCATATCAGTGCAGAATAAGATAAAGAAAGTTCTGCTGACTTTGGTTCACAAGTCTGAGGACATGGAAGTCTTTAATGTCTAGTCCAAAGTCTTATGAGGCAGAGACCAGCAGGAGACATGTACTTCTACACTCGTATTTTTTTTTCCAATATCTACACTTTTTTCCAAGCTTTTTGCTTGTCACACCTGCATGCTGTAGGCAAGGGATTTCCAGATCCACTCTGTGTTGGTTCAGCTCTGCATTTTCAGATGGAGATAGGTCAGAACAGTGTTGAGTCCCATGGGGGAGAAAATACACCTTAAGTGTGCCCTGAGGAGACTGAACCCTTGCAGGGACCAGGAATGTAATCCACAGATGCTGTGCATCTTTGTGTGGCAGGCAAGTGAACTTCAGTGGATCCCCAGCCTTGCTGAAAGATGTCAGTCAAGTTAAAAAATAAAATGTCAGTCAGGTTAAAAAATTAAATGTCAGGTTAAGAAATAAAAGGTTTCCAGAGGCTGATCCTGAAGTCCTGAGCAGGTGTTGCTCTCCTGGAGGTCACACTCTGCACACCCCAAAAGAGGTTTGTCAGCCAAGCCAGCGGGAGCAAGACCAGCTCTCTCCTTGTCCTGAAGCCTTCACGAGTTTCTTTTTTTCATTTTCAAAGTGAAACTGTCAAAATGAGCACATTACATTTCACGTGTAAATATTGCAGAGAGAACCTAAATATTCTTGCACCCTGGCACTCTGATATCTCACATATGCCTCTCTACCATTAAAAAAAACCAAAACAAAACAAGGCAAGTTCGGTAAATTCTGAATTTTCACAGGGAAAAAGGATTTCAACAGGAAGGCAAACAAACAAAGCTGTTTATTCCTGGTAGCAGGAAGAACGAGACCCTGGGAAATGCAGTGATTTGCTTGGTGTTTATGGAGGGGCTGTAATGGAGAGCCAGGAGGAGAACAACACCCCAGCCTGCTACGTATCCACGAGACTACTTTTATTTCTCAGAAAATGATCCATGTGAGCCCCACAGCTATTGCAGTGTGTCTAATGCCAAGAGGATTTTGTCAGTAAGTCGTGACTTGCCGAGATCTGCCAACTGCAGAGACACTCAGGCACTGTAAAAACACAACAAACAGCAATATCAGGGTTAACTTCACTTCCTCAGTGGGCTGTGTTTTGTCTGGGCTCTGAAACCTGGAGATAAATATGCAAGCTTGCAGTCAGCCCTGGGATTTCAGTGTTCCTGTCTGTAATGAGGAACAGAGGTTTCTTTGCTCTGTTTTAATGTGATTCCTGGAAGAGGTGGCGGTGGTTCCCAGAGGAGCTTAAATCTGCTTGGCCTTGGAGGACAGGGCTGTGCTGGAGCCGGTGTTTGGGCTGCAATGAGGCAGGATGGTGAGTGTGGGATGGAAGGAGGTGAGCATGAAGCTATAGGAGGTGAGTGCTGGGATCCAGGGGTGATGGCACAGCCCTGATGCTGTTTCACGGCCATCTGTCTCTGGACCCCGTGCGGTTGAGGGCACCTGGGTGATACCCTGGACTGGGATGAAGGGGGTTGCCCTCTGCACCTCATGGCTGTGCCTAAATTTCTCTAGACCACAGTTTGTGAGGTGTCTGACTGATGAAATAGGTAAATGGTTGTCCAAAAGCCCCAGTGCTTTACCAAGGGTCACTCTGTAAATCTGTACCAGAAACTGCAGGGAAAAAGTACCAACAAAACCATGCTGTTTGTTTTGTTATATATATAAGTATATATATAACTTTGGCTCCACCAGCTATCAAATTAGGCTGTATCCCATGTAATATCCAAGTTTCTCAACTCTGGCTGCTGGAGGAGGCTCCTGATTGAGATGGTACCACCACAGTCAGGGGTTTTCCTTGTGTCTGGGTGCCTGGCAGCCCAGTCTGTCCGGCGTCCAGAAGTCCTTAGCACCTGAAGGTAACAAGATCCTGTTGTGCCACAGTGTTTAATTACCTGAATTTACCTGGGAGCTGTTCAGGCATCGTTAGTGCTTCTGGGGAGACCCAAGGTGTTCCCTCTGGCACTGCAGACAGGAGGAGGACCAGCAGCAGTCTGCTGCACGGTGGGGGTGTCGAGCAGTTCAGTCCTGCACCTCACTGGAGGGGGGCACATATCCCAAATAGCCAAGGGCAGAACTGGGTCTTCAGCCTCAGGTGAGCAGGCATGGAGCAGCAGGAAGCAAAGCTCATCTTCTAGTGGAGCTTTAGGAGGTGAATATTTGAACTTGCAATTTACACACCTCTGTTTTAGGTTGTTCCAGACCATGCACAGCATAAAATAATGAGTTTCCTTCTCCTCAGTGCCAGCTGTTTTTGTTTCCTGGAGTGCTTCAGCAGCAATGATTCTGTTTGTTTTCCAGAATGAAATGATGAATCAAAATAGAGCTTTGAGCAAAGAGATCCTGACATTGCTTGGCCAGGGTGACCTCAAGCTTGGCAGAGGCAAGAGAGGGAGGGATGAAAGCTTCTGCTGTCCCTGTCTGCTGTCTGGGGAAAATCTACTCCTTTGTGATGTGGGATAAACTGCACGCCGTCAGCGTGGCTCGGAGTGCTCTGGACACCCCCTGCACTGAGCAGGTTCCCACCTCAGTGGCTGCTCCTCCTGGCACTGCTGGTGGTTGCAGATAAGGGAATTTCATTACTGAGGTAAATTGAGGCAGTTTGATAATTGAGGGTAAATCTGTCTGTCTGAGAAAGATGCTCTTGGGTTTCCCTGGGGCTGCCTTGAGTGAGGCCAGTTCTGCACCAGCTGTTTGGACTGGGAAACTGGAGCAGGGCTGTGGTTGGTTTTTGGGCCAGAATTCTGCCTGACTGAGCTCAGCCCTGCCCTGCGTGCTGCAGGGGAGTTGGAGAGGGAACCCTGGTGGTGGTGTAGAGGAGGGAGGCAGGCAGGAGGTCTGGCTGAGCAGGTGTCCTGCTCTCCTTGCCTCATCTGCTGACACAAGGGGCAAGGCCAGTGAATGGGAACACTGGGAAAAGTTGCTCGGAGAAGAAATAGAGCCATAAGGATCTGGAAGAAGGACAGAGATAAGGCATATATGGAGAGATAGAAGGAAGCAGGAGACTGGTCTGGGGAGTGGTGACGGATGGGTGCAGCAGGACTCATTAGGAAAAAGCAGCTTAAAGAAGCCTAAAATGTTAAAGGAGGTGGGAAGAGGAGAATATGGACAGAGGGATTGTAGAGGAGCTGCAGGGGACGAGGAAAGGCTGCAGCAGCAGCAGCATAGCTGTGATCATCAAAGGCAGTTTCTTGCTAGAGTCTGGAACTGTTTTTAGTCCCAGAATCTCAGCTCTTTTCTGCCGTCTAGCTGCCAGACTTGTTGAGTGTGTGTATTTGTCTCTAGCACTGATCCACACAGCACAGTCCTTTCCTGGGAAATGTGTGTTCCCCTGTTGGTGCTCTCTTCTCTCCCTGGAGCTTGAAACCACAGCCTTGCTGCTGAGCCAGGACTGGGGAGACTGCTCCAGTTCCAGCAGATGCACTTGCTTCCAATAATAGTTTTTTTTGTTTATAAAATGTAGGAAATTGCCTTAGAGCCAGAAACCTTTTATTTGAAGGGTATCACTACAAAATCAAACTCCCAAAAGTCAGGCAGTGCTGAATTTTTGTGTCTAAAATGTGTCCTTCCTATAGTTCCAGGTACAAACTTGCAGATCACACTTGCAGGTCAGCAGGGAGAAATGTAGAAAAATGTTTCTTGTCCAGCCTGCCCAGCTTAGAGTTCTGAGGTGGTGGGTGAGGAATCCAGGAATCCAGCCTAGTCCTACACCTGTTTTTACTTGCCTTGACTCTGGGTCTGTATTTCACTTGTGAACAGGAGGCAAAGTGGGAAAAACAAGTCCTTCAGGGAAAGGGTGCAGTGTTGCATCCTAAAGGCCTGATGCACCTGAGGGCCATGGCAGAGAAATCCCTGTGTCCCATGATCTGGCTGGAAAATGGCAGTGAGGAAGGGAGTGCTGTAAGGAAGGCAGGGTGCTGTGTGGGGGGAGAACTGCTTTAACCTGTGCAAGGGCTGTTGTGACCGTCAGACCACAGGCTGGCTTTCATCTCCTGTCATTTGAGCCTAAACAAATTCCCTCCCTGAGTGTTCCTTCCCCATTGAAGGACTGGGAAAAAAGACAAAAAGAGGTACAGGTTTTAGGTGTCTGTCACAAGCTGTTGTAGAAAGTGACTTTTTACCTGCTCAGCCACCTCTGCTTGTTTGTTAATTGAGAGGAGTGAGATGGGAGAGCTCACAGGGAGGCAGGATATAACCTACTGCTGCTGCTCTTACACCTGCTGGAAAGGGCCACCCATTTGGGAGAATGAAATTGGTGGGTGTCACATTATGGAGCTGCTGAAACCAGACTGCCCATCCCTGGAAGTGTTCAAGAAACAACTGGACGTGGCACTCTGTGCTATGGTTTTGCTGACAGTGTGGTGTTTGGTCAAAGGTTGGACTTGATGGTCTTGGAGGTCTTTTCCAACCTTTATGGTTCTACAATCCTGAGCCAAGGCAAGCAACACTCTCTCCATGTGGCAGCCAGAGTTTTTAAGGCTGTATTTTTTTGAATTCGGGACATCCGCTTTTGAAATCCCAGAGACATATTTCAGAAGTGGAGAAATATGTATTGCAGGGTGAAAACCATGTTTGGGAGGAGATGGGGAAGGGGGAGAGATCAGGTCTGGCTGTGTTAGCTGCTAGGAAGCTGTTGGGGACAGCTGCGTTTCCTGGAGGCACCGCTCCTGGCCTGCAGCCCTTGGGAAATCCCTCTGGGAAATCCCAGTAATCCCCTGGCACTGGGAGGGGCAGAGCACTCGTGGTCCCTGCCATCTGCAGAAGTTTCAGGATGGATTGTGCGATCCCCAGCCTGAGCAGTGAGCATTTCCTTGCTGCATTGCCAAGGTGGGGATGTGTTGATGAGAAGAGGTGCTGCTTCTTGGCAGAGCTCTTCCCGATGAGCTGGGAATACAAGAGGCTGAATTTATTTTTCTTGACAGATGCTTTGCTGCGGCAGCGTCTTACTCAGCCCATGGTGTGTGGGAACCTGCGTGGGAGAGCAACATGGTAAACAACCTGCTTTTTAAGGCTGTTGTAATTAAAGGACTCATTAGCAAGCTGCCACATGGAAATCTCGAAAGTTAGCTGTGTGATCAGAGCTGAGTTTGCTGCCAGACCAGCGGCTGTGGGGTGACCAGTCCACCAGGAGGATCCAGGTGTTGTAGGGTGGTGATTCAGGTGTTGGTCATCCTGCCTGGTGAGCCCCAGTGCACCTCCAGGGTCTGGGGAAAAGCTGAGGCATCTCATGACAGCAGCTGGAGGCCCCAGTGGCAGAGAAAGGGGAATGTTCGACTTGTCCTGTTGAATCAGCTTTCCCAGGTACTTTGGTCCTGACCAGATTGCAGTTGTGCTTTGGGATACAGTTTTGCTTTCTTGTGCAGTGCCCTTGGTGAGGACGGCTTGAGATGTCATCGTAGGAATGGCTGCTGTGTTGAGGAATGTGATTACTGTTTGTGGAGATGCTGCAAAACTTTGGGACCCTCTGGACACAAGCTGCTTGATATTCCCATTTCAACTTGATATTCCTGGTTCATCCTGGAATCTTTGTGTGTTTTGTCTTTGTGATCCATAAAGAGTATTCTCCTGCTCCTCCTTCTTTAAGATTGATGTTAAGTCTGTGTCTCCAGCAAATGGCAGTGCCTGAACATAAAGGTGTGAGTTTTAAGCAGATGTAGTTGATTGTCAGACGTTGTATGGACACCCTTGTTTCAATACCAAAGCAGCCGACTTCTGAAGCTGCCCCCATGCCCCCAAAGGGGGATGTCCCCAGAGCATCCACTTTAAAAATAGCTTTAAACTGCACTTGGTTAAAAATAGGTTTGACTTGGATCTCGTGCTTCCCTGTGTGGGCAGGGCCTCCTCAGAGCGAGTTGTGATCCCTGCTATGGAACCACCCACGAGCGTGTGAGCTGCTGGTGGTTGTGACACGCAGGAGCCCCAAGGGAGGGTTCAGGATCTCCCTGCTGCCAGTTCTGCTTTTCTCAAGGATTTTGCACAAGTGATGGGAGCTTTGACTTAAAAATGCTGTCACTCTGTTACTGCTACTTCTGCTATGCAGCCAGTGGGGTTTGAGATCTTCTAAATCAGAGGGCTTCTGGCACATGAATTAATCATGGAAAAGATCAAAGTTGCTTTGTTAGTTTTATTTTCCCGTTTTTAATGAATAATGTATTTAAATGCTTTCCTTCCCTATCAAATCACATCTCAGTGCTTTTTTGTTGAGTTTAGTCAGTGGGAAGGACTAACAGGAGGTTTTACCATGGAAATTCACTTGCTTAGGCACAAGGAAATAGTGATGGTTGTAACAGTGAGGGGAGGAGGGAGAGGAATCAGTTTGTTAAGGCTCTAATGAGCCATGCAGTAGGAAGTGTCTTGGGTTTTGTTGGGGATTTTTTTGCCTGTTATGTAGGTCAGTGTGACAGGAGTGGGTTATGGAGCAGTTGGATGCTGGTAGGTCTGAGATGGCAGAGAGGGGGCTCCATTGTGAGGAGGGAGCAGTGGGGCTGGGGTGACTTTTAGATTCTGCTTCTGCTGGAAGACCATGTTCAGCTACAGCCAGAGGGAAGCACCTGTCTTCTGGAATATGACCAGACTAATTTACTTTGCTTTTTAAAATTGTGTCCTGCTGAGAAAGGGACAGATAGGAGGTGGCATTCTGGTCACAATGCCAGTGTGGGGCTCTGACTGCCTCGATTCAGTGCTCAGGTTTCTCTTGTCTCCCTCAAATCCATCTTCTAATTTTTGAATAAGATCTTTCTCTCCTGGAATCTCCTGTCTGTGCAAGCTGAGGCAGTTCTTTGCCATCACTGCCCAAGCTCGATCTCTCTGGCAAACAGATATATCCTGAGGTTTTGCAAATGAATGCACCAACTTGCAGAGATGGAATGGTAAGGTCACTCACTATAGAAATGAGTGGAAAGGCTTTTCCGTTCACATTTTTCAGCCTTGTGCAACATGCTGTGGTGCCTTGCTGTAGAGGTGTCAACGTCCACAAGCAAATGTCTAAAAACAACTTTTCCTAGGAAGAAAAAAAACTTTTCCAAGAAAAATCATGTAAGAGCAGAAGTGGAGAAGCTGCTCTGTGCGTGTCTGAAAACCTCTGTGGCAATTGGGATTAAAACTCTATGCAAAATAACCTGTATGGAGTTCATAACTGGTCGGGAGACTTGAAGAGGCAGCAGAATACTTTAGAGGTTCTCAAGCTGCCTTCTTCCTGCTCTCTCATGTTCTCACAAAAGTTATGCAAACAGAGAAAAAGCAGCTGTTCCTGCCTCAGCCCCAGCACTAGGCTGTACCCTTGGCTTTGCAGCCATCTCCCCTCCTGAAGAGGCATCATTGTGTAATTCTAGAAGGAAGCCTGTGATGGGCTTTTGTAGCAATAGCTGAACAGTGCTGTGCTCAGCAGTAATGTTGTGTGAGCCTCATTGATCCTGTTCTCACTGCTGCCACACTGAAACATCATTCTTCAGCTTCAGTCCTCAAATGCTGTTAGTCACTGAGAGCTGAGATGAATTTATGTCCTAGATCTGGCAAGAAAACAAGGAAGATGGATCTGCCTTGCTTCAGCACTTGGATGGGAAACAGAGGCCTCACCTCCAGTGCACAGTTCTGTCTGATTTGATGCGGGGATGATTACGTGTTTGCATTTCCAAGACTGCTGATAGTGCTGTTTCAAACTCATGAATGGAGAAAACTCTTTTTGGATTCAGAACATCATTGCTCCTTCCTACTCTTTCAGACAATATTGACAGGTTGGCATCTTAAAAGATGAGCTGCCCTTTAACATGGCTCTTCTGTGAAGTCCTGGAAGGCAGCATCATTCTACCAGCCCTAGCTGGCCCTTTCTCTGATCTTCTTGGAAAACTTTATCCAGTTTCAGAGGGCAAAGCTGGATCAAACCTAAGTCCCAGCCTGTGTTTGATGTGCCACATGTTTGCTTTGCAAGGAGCCTCTCCTGGGGTCTGAACCAGAGTGCAGAGACCGTGCACAGACTGGCAAAAGCAACAGAAGGAGCAACTTCTGCTGGGAGAGAAACCCCATGTGGTTACCATGATCTTTGTGGAGGTGGCTGTTTTCCAGCTGGCTGAATTGTGCATCCAGCTTGACTTCTGATGGGACCTGAAGAAAAGCTTTGTTAATGGGAAAGATTAGGCTTTCACTCTGCAGCACTAATATTAGGGAAGCAGAACAGGGTATTTAAATACTTTTCCCTTTTCAGGGTCAGGCTGTCAGCTTCTTCTTCAGTGCTGTGTTGTGTTTATAACATTTTAATTAGCAAGGCTTCCCACGGTTTTGACCATCCACAGGATTATGGTGATAAAACTCCTGCTTAGAAGATGCAAAACCTTAGTAAGGGATTTTTGTCATAACTTACATGTTTTCCAGCCGGGGAGATAAACATCTTGGTTTAGCCTCAGTTTACATTTAGTAGATGTGAGGAAGCCCGCTGTTAGGTAAATATTGAGAGAACACCTACATACTGATGGCTGGAGGGGGTGGGGGAGTGAATTCATTTACTTGATCTGATTTATGTATTCTTTTCCTAAAACACCCACTACTACTCACTGTTAGGGCATGGGGTAGATGAGCATTTAGCATCATCTGAGATTGTTTTTCAGTGCTGCAGTGCTTGCGAGAGGTGAGAGGTCCCTCCATCCTCTGTCTTGCTTTTTACACTCCAGTAAGGTCAATGGTTGTGTCTCAGTTTGAGGGGAGCTCGCTTGCCATGCTCCTAGGGGAGGATAACATGTATACTGCTCCTGGTACTGATAAAAAAAGGCTTAATTAAGTTTTTACCTATTAACATTATTGATTTAAGGCTTTTTGCATCGCTTTTTTGAATATCTTTATTTCTTTCAAATTAAAATGCCACTGGTGTATATGGGAGTGTAACACTAGGAACTGTCATGTGTGAGGAGGTACCTGGATGACCTTTGCTGTGCTGATGTTACAGCTGTGGTTGATAGTACAACAGTGAGATTGATTTCCAATAGATGAGACCTGACGAGCTTTAACTACTCGAGTCAAATAGTTCCAGACACACCACTTCATCCAGCAGCTCTTCCTCTTGTTTTCCTGCTGATGTTACGCCACCACTCTAAGGATTTACCTGACATAACCCCCTGGAATACAAACTGGGGCGGGGGGGAAAGGAGAGATCTCTGCCCAGGAGGAGCAGGATCAGGTAAGCTCAGGGGGGAGGTGGGGTGGTGTTAGAGGCTGCAGAGTGGGTGAGGATGTGCTGGTGCTTGCACGTGTCCTCAGATGACTTGGAGGGTTATTTATTCTCCTCTCCCGCTGCATGTATAATTTCCACTGCCATGAACACGTGCTCAGCGGGAGCGGAGAGGGGAAGAGGCTTTTTAGTGTTGAACTTTGTAGTTTAGTTTTGCACATAGGCAGACACAGTAAATACCCCATAGTTAGAGATGTCCAGGTTTAACCACGGATGTGGAAACTCCCTTCACTGAGCAATTACTTGTCTGCTTTTATAGCAGTGTTTGGACATTTGAACCGTTCATGGTGGTTGTTGCTTTACCAGAGATTAGAGGCTTTTAAAAGTCTGGGTCTCTTTAACGGTCTAGAATGGCTTTGTTTTGTAAAATGCTCTCTGTGCCCAGAAGGAAAATATATGTCCTGTAGGAAACTGGCCAGAATGCAAAACATGAGCTGGGAAAATGTCTCTGGTGGCTTTATATCCTCTGGCACCAAAGATGAGAGGCACAAGAGGCTGCTGCTATGGCCGCCCTCTCACAGAATCACAGACTGGTTTGGGTTGGAAGGGACCTTAAAGATCACCTCCTCCAACCCCCTGCCATGGGCAGGGACACCTTCCACTGGACCAGGCTGCTCCAAACTCCATCCAGTGTGGCCTTGAACGCTTCCAGGGATGGGGCAACCACAGCTTTCCTGGGCAACCTATGCTGGGGCCTCACCACCCTTACAGGGAAGAATTTCTTCTTAATAACTCATCTAAACCTATTCTGTTTCAGTTTGGATCTGTTCCCCCTTATCCTGTCGCTACATACCCTTGTAAACAGTCCCTCTTCAGATTTCTGGTAGGCATCCTTCAGGTACTGAAAGGCTGCAATGAGATCACCCCAGAGCCTCCTCTTCTCCAGGCTGAACAATCCCAATTATCTCGGCCTTTCCATTAGCAGACTTCAGTGCTGTGTTGATGGATGGTTTCTGCCCACAGCCTCTCACCCCGTGGCACTGGGACATGTTGAACAGATGTGATGGGTGTGGGCTCAGGGACTGCCGTCCTGGTGGTTGGGAGGAAGGAGGTTTTGGTAGCCATGTGTTCCACCATTTCAAAATCACTTGCAGCTTGTTGGAGGGCTGGACTTGCCAGCTCCATGGTGTGGTGTGTGGGACGCATGAGCACCCAAACCCTGCGACAGAGGGATTTATTCTGTGGGATGTGATTGTATATGTAGATCCACTGGATCACATGGATGGTCTCCTGCAGCTACAGCTGGGCTCAAGGCATGGCTGAGGTTGTGCTGGGCTCTCCCTTTCCTTTTCACTTGAGCCAGCACCAGGAAATGAGAAGGATAGTGCCCAAAAGAGTTGATGGCATATGGAGAGTAATCCAGGCCTTCCTGAAGCCTGCTTAGTAACACTCAGATTTCTTATAATGTAAATCGAGGTGAACATAAGCACGGATGAGGATCACCTGAAAGATGTGCAGTATCAGCAGAACGTTAGCAGGGTCTGACAGCCAAGTAGTGTGAGAAAATGTGAAATTTGAGGAGTGTTTTAAATATGAGTAAGCTTTTAGTAAAGGAAAAACCCCAACTTGTGGCATGTGCTGTAATGACAGGTGGGTCTGCGAGATAGAACTGTTGTGCTGTGGGATGTTGGTGTCTGGAGAATGGGGGATGGAGACCGAGTACAGCTCAGGAGAGAAGGCTTCAGACTGGCTCTGGATGTGATCCACCACTGCAGGCAGTGTGGAGACTTCCTCTGTTGCCCAAAAAAAAGCAAGTGCCTGTAATTTTTTGGGTTTAGTGAGCTGTTTCAAAATTGCAATCTGTCTGAAGCTGGGCAAACCACAGGGATGCGCAGCGGTGTCCCATGGGTGGCTTTGCAGGCTGTCGTCAAGTGTCCCCTATTCCTGGTGCCAAGGATTGGTTTCTTCTTGCCACGTGTGGTCTGCACTGCGTGGGAGAGCACCGGGGAGGTGATTACCCCGTGCTGGTCCTTGATGGGAACCATAACACAACCAGAAGCTGCAGGAGCTAAATTGGGAACATATTCTTTTAAACTCTGCTAAGTGGGGGCTTAAAGGGCATCAGCTGTTGGGCTTCTAATGGAGCAGCTGGCATGGAGCAAGGTGGTAACTGGATTGCTTCTTTAGGTGATTTACTTATGTGCTCACCCCCGCTCAAACCCTGTGCTTCCCTTTCCATGCCTCAGAAATTCTCCCCTACATGCTGAGCACCAGTACAGGACACTTTGCCAGTTGAGGTGTTTGGCCCTGATCCTGGAAAAACACTTAATTGTTTGCTTAAACCTAGATCAAAGAGGTGCTCTCTTGAATTTGAAGTTGGGCACATTCTGTAATACTATAAGGAATTTTTTATTTATTCCCACATGAAGTTGCAGGAGGCTCAGGCTCAGCGAAGCAACTGGCTCTTGATCTTCCTTTTTGAGGACCTTTTGGTTGACCTCTTGAGCTTCTTCTCAGGCTTGTTTCCTGTGGTAGATAACAAGGCAGTTGAACTTGTGCAATGATGGTTGAACGTTTGAAATGGAATATTAAACCTCCGCAAATCACATCTCACTTCTGGAGATCAAAATGACATCTCATGTGTGGGAAAGAGGCAAATTATCTCCCAGCTGCAGAGCTCCTCTATCTTGCTGTCATGTGTTTCTGGTTGCCCACTGACAGAGGCAGGATGCTGAACTAGATGGACCAATGTTCTGATTCAGTCTGGCAATTCCTGTGGTCCCCCGAGTCCTGTTGACCTCAGTGGGAATTAAACACATGTTTAGGCACTTCCCTACGAAGGCAGGCTCTTCTGCACCAGTCTCTGCCCAGCTGCTTGGAGCTCTGCACCGAAGAAAGCAGGTTTCTGTTAAGTGCTTGGATCAGCCTTACCACATCCTTTTTTCTTGTTGGGTGTAAATGGGAAAATCCTAATTTATAGCATGCGCTTCCGTTAAAAAAATAAATGCAAGCTGTCCTGAAGTCAAGCCGTGCTCCGTGTCGCAGTGATGCCATTGGGTAGGAGGTTTCCATCTGTGCCTGTGGAAGGGACACGTGCACAGATGGCTGGGAGAACGCAGCAGAAAAAAACCCCTTCAGCTTTATGGCTGCCTTTGCTTCTAAACCTGTAGCAAGAGTACCAAGGGGAATAAATACATCCTGTGGCTCCCAACCCCTTGAAGTGGCTGGGCTCAGTACTGACAGGATGGCTTCCCTTATCTTGACTCCTACAAAGAGGACTGGGAAATATGCCTGTGATGTGGGATTCCTGCATTTCAGGCCTTGATGAGGTTGACAGCTTCTCCTCTATTTCCCTCCCCCCAGTGGTTAATCAGCAAAGCCAGTTGAAAGCAGGGAATTGCTCTGCCCCCTTTTTGTGGGAAGATAAGTGGGATGGTGACAGCTGTGTTTGGGTCCAGCTGCCGACCCACAGCTCCGGGAGTTTACAGGCTGCCTGTCCTTTCCTGTGGCATTATATACATGCAGAGGGTTTGGCAAGAGCTGGCTTTGGTCTCCCATCCAGTCCGCACTCGAAACAAGAGTCCTGAATACAGAACATTGGTGCACAATCACCTCTGGCAGACTCCAGTGCGTGTTTCCCCCCCACCACCCATTGTTTTCAGGGGCTTTTACTTTGCAAAGTAACTAACTTAAAAACTGAAAATTTCATTTCTTTCTTCTGAGGCAAGTGTGCCCCAGATGAGGCTTTGGTCTGGGAAAGCTCAGCTGAGTCTGACCAGGTTTGTGTGAGGATCCCAGAGACCAGCTGGCTGGCATATGCAATTTGGCTGCTGCCAAATGGGAATGGCTCTCTTGATCTAGAGCTCAGTTCTGCCTTCTGAGAGACACTTTGTTTTGTGTAAGTTGAGCTTTGCTAGGAAATTGTTATATGGCTGAACTAAACTCAGTAAAAAGATTAAATTATACTGACAGGTAATTAAATTGTGACATTAAATTGCACCAGAGGAGGTTTAGACTGGGCATTAGGAAGCATTTCTTTTAACAAGATGTGGTTCAGACATTGGAACAGGCTTCCTAGACAGGTGGTCAATGCCCACAGCCTGTCGTGTTTAAGAAGCATTTGAACAGTGCTTTATATTAAATTTTGGTCCATTCTGAAGTGGTCAGACAGTTGGACTAGATGATTATTTTAGGTCCCTTTCAACTGAAATAGTCTACTCTGTTCTAAAATTAAATTAAATTTTGGGACAATTCAGATTTGAATGCCAGCCGTACCAGGGTCCCTGCTTTCCAGAACTATCAAATATTATCTAACCTTTGGAAAACAAACTCTTTAAAGAAAGCTGAACATGGCACATATCAAAAAACTAACCTTTGTTGAAAGAGTAGCCTGTATTTTTTTTTAACTGATACAGGAAGTGTTGGAAGTGTGTGAAAATGCTGCTAATAGTGATAAAGAAATGTAGCATGAGAATACCAAATGTGGATGAACACTGTTCACAAGGCGAGGCACTGCTTTCACTCAGCAAGTGTCGTGCTGGTTGGTTGGTAACATGTAGTCGTGTTTTCAGGAGTTACTGTCCAAAAAGCTGTGAGTTACAACAACTCATTAGCCTTGAGCTTCTGGTCTGTTTACAGCTTGTGAGTTAATAGCTTAGTGGCATGTCTCAACATGGGAAGGTGTGAGAGGGAGGGGAAAATTTTTGTAGATGAAAAATGTAATTTTGAGCTAAAGGGGACGTTGCAATTAAGTTCTGTTCCTGTCCCAGATGCCATCCTTGTTCTAGACCACGGTCCCCTGACTTCTAAACCAGGGCTGTAATTGTGGCTTTTGAAAGTGTTTTGTTATAGAATCATTGAATGGTTTGTATTGGAAGGGACCTTAAATATCATCTAATTCCAGCCTCCTGCCGTGGGCAGGGACTCCTTCCACTAGACCAGGTTGCTCCAAGCCCTATCCAACCTGGCCTGGAACACTTCCAGGGATGAGGCAGACAAAGCTTCTCTGGGCAACCTGTGCCAGAGCCTCACCACCCTCACAGTCATTAATTTCTTCAAAATATCCAATCTAAACCTACTGTCTTTCAGTGTGAAGCCATTCCCCCTTGTCCTGTCACTCCACGGCCTTGTCAAAAGTCCCTCTCCAGCTCTCTTGTCTCTCTCTTCTGACACTGGAAGGGGCTCTAAGGTCTCCCCAGAGCCTTCTCTTCTCCAGGCTGAACAATCCCAGCTCTCCCAGCCTGTCTCCACAGCAGAGGGGCTCCAGTCCTGGCATCATCTCCATGGCCATCTCTGGGCCTGCTTCAGCAGGTCCGTGTCCTCCTTAGGTTGGGGACCCAAACTGAACACTGTAGCAAAACCAGGAGTAATAACTGTGTGTGATGATCTTAATGTTTTGTTGTCCTTTTTTCTCCATCTCCCCCCTGCACAGGGACTCTGCAGAGGGACCGGATCTTTAAGAACTTCACTCGGAAGCGGCAGCGGGCGATGCGAAGGCGGGTGCACCAGGTGAACGGGCACAAGTTCATGGCCACCTACCTGCGACAGCCCACGTACTGCTCTCACTGCAGGGAGTTCATCTGGTGAGAACAGCTCAAACACCCTGTCACAGAGCTCCCCAGTCCTCTGTGTTCTGGGGACATGGCACCCCCAATCCTGAATCGGTCACTTAGCACTTTACCCAGGGCCTCCGATGTGATGCCCCTTGGCCATCAGGTTTGGCAGGGTATATTTATGCTGCAAGCTGGAGTCTGCTGCAGAGAGGCCAGAGGTGATGTGTATCTTGGGTGCTGGAAGCAAACTGGGTTGGTGTGGGGATGGGGCAGAGTCCTTCTCTTGTAACCACAGATGTTATTTCAAGGGAGGAAAAAAATAACGAGGCAACCTGAAGAAAGACCCCACTCACTGGAGTGGAGCATTGAGATTACACTGAGAAAAACCAATTGCTTGGAAGTTTAGAGAAAATTCCTGAGAACAGAAAAGCCATCAGAGAGGTGTGAGGTGATGCACGTGGAGGAGTGGGCAGAGCAGGGAGAAAAACATAGATATGTCTCAAAAGAACATGGAGTGGGAGAGATAATAACAGGGTGTGGGCTGCTGGGATCAGTGTAGTATGTGTGGTGTGTGTTGTAATGAAGTTGAAGTATTTGAGAAACGAGAGTGAGGGGGAATATGGGAAATCCAGGCATGTTGGCAGCCTGCCCTGTGAGCCACGGCCTGTGCAGTGCTCTCCTGTGCCCTCACACCCCTGTGCTGGATTGCACCACTACTGCTGGGCAGCTCTGCCGTGGGATCTGATAATTTGGGGTCCTCCTGCATGTTGGCTCTCTCTTCTGTAAGCAATCTGCAGGACGACCGTCTTCCTGCCGTTAAATTGTGTCCGTGTTTTCTCTTGGCCAGGGGCGTGTTTGGGAAGCAGGGATACCAGTGCCAAGGTAAGGTGCTCTTTTCCTGCATGGTGTGTGTGTGGGGTGTGCTGTTTTGGGAGTGCTTTCCCATGCTTCCGGGGCATCCTGCAGCTGTGAGCTGCTCTGGAGTCACCACTCCTCTTCCTCCCCAGGCAGCCAGACCTGTGCCTTTGAGCTTCTGTCAGGTTTGTGTGGCTGCAGGAGCAGCCACTGACATTCCTGCCCAAACGCCTGGTGGTTGTCCGGTTGCTGTTTCATCCTGTGCAAGTCCACTGAGTTGCTGGCTGCATGCAACGCCAAGCTAGGCTTGAAGCACCCAGGGTCCCTTCAGGACAGTGCCCAGCTGGTACTGGGACACAAAGTACCCTGCTGGAATGGCTACCCTGTCCCTTTCTCTCCCTATGAAGTCCAGCAAAGTAGAATTAGGGAGTCTGTGACTTCGTGGGCTGGCACAGCACTTCTGCCTGAATGCATGGTTTGGCTGACTGGCTGTAGAGATGCATGTGGTTCTTGTTTGCATTTAGTTGTTGTTCTGCCTTTCCCTTTTTTTTGCCTTTCCCTTTTTTCCCAGAATTACCTGCTTCATGGTCATTCAGTACAGCCTAACACAGCCTGTTCCTGTGCAGTGGAATAGGGCACTGGTGTCCTCCTGTGAAAGGAAGCTGCATGTAAACAAAATGGATATTGCCATAAGTGAAACACTCTTCACTGGATAATTACTTCAACTGCATTTTTTGAGTAGCTTGGGAAGCTACGCTGTTGTTTCTTTGTCCATCACCCGTATTTGACACAGGCAGCTGTTTTCTAGGCTGTGTGAATGATCCAGTGCAGAATTTCTGTTGCAGTAGGTTGAAGATACATCTCCAGATCTGTTTGTTAATTCCAAGCCACTGATTATTTTTCACATCTTTACTGTGTGCTGATGATGCAGCTGAGCCTTAAGGAACCCAGCTGGTGGGTTGATGTGTTCTGAGTCTTCCAAGGGCTCTTTTCAGCGTGCCTCTTTTATTTCCTAGTGTGCACCTGTGTTGTACACAAGCGCTGCCATCACCTCATTGTCACAGCTTGCACGTGCCAAAACAATACTAACAAGAATGATCTAAAGGTAAAGTCATGTTGGTTATTTTGGATCATCATACTTTGTCTGGGGTTGTCTGGGTTGCTGGGGTTGTCCTGTAGCAGAATGTACTCTATGTTATCTTTTATTCATAAAGTGAGTTTGAAAGTGAGAAAAAAGTGGTAGGGACCTGCATAAAGGCCATGCAATGTCATCTTGTTGCTCTTCTGTCAATGCCATTAACTGTTTGGACTAGCATGTGGTATAGGAAGTCAGGATATCTTCATTGCAAGACGTCAAAAAGTAGCAAATCCACTGGTTTTCTTGGAAATTTTCTTGCATGATTAACTCTGGTGCAATCAAAATTTGCTGCCCGGTGCCTAATGTGGATTTCTCTGACCAACCACTGGTCTTTGTTTTGCCTCTTTTTTTCTTTTCTGGTTCCCTGAAGGGCCCGTTAATTGTTGCTCCACACCTTTGCTCTGTGAAATACGTTGCGATAAAGAACCCTTGCACAACTTGTGTTTCTGAAGGTTTTCCCTCTTGCTGGTTTTGGCTGTGTTTGATGGGAGTAACATCCCTGCCTAACACTGCCCTGTGCATTTAATATCTCATTTCTGGAACTGGAAATGGTTCAATAACTGTTTGAGGAAAAATCAAATCTATGTATTCACGAGGCAGCTCTGTGTTTTGTGGCATGCAGTTGCCTTTGTTTGTTATTTCTTGCCTCCAAAGTGCTGAGCTGAACTCCTTAAAATGACCCCTTGACAAGCTGGATGAAAATAAGTTAAGAAGCCTAAGGGTAAAGTACAAGTTAAATAGTGAATGTCCTCGCTCCTCCCTCGGGATTATGAGGGTTTTATAACACATTTAAACTACTTTAAAAGAAGGCAAAAGTGAGGAGGCACCACTCACCTTAAACCTCTTGTTCCAGTCACACCCCTGACTTTTCTTTAATAGATTTGTGGGTTCCGCCTCAGCTTTCCAGGATCTGCATGTTGAGAAACAAAGTCAAAAGTGATGAATTTGCTAAACCAGACTGGTTTCTTCAGCTACTGGAAGGTTTTTTTAAAGGTGTCCTTGAGATCTGAATGATTTGCAGTTGTAAAAGAACGAGGTTAAAAAGGAGATGAGTGCAAGTGATAGAGTGAAATGTGTGCCTTGAAAGGCTGTTAATTACAAGGAGGGTGAGAAGAGGAATGAGAATTTTAGGAGGAGCTGTGAAAGCAGTTCTATATTAAAATTAATAAAATCAACAGTTTGACCTAAAATTATGTGGTTTTGCACATAGTACGCAAGTCAAAAACTTCAGAGCTGTGTGATGAAAAAATGCTGTAGCTCACACTGCAGTGGGATTGGTTTGTTTTGAGGTAATCTAATTCTAACTTCTCTTTAAGAATTTAAAATTGGCTAGGCAGCCCTTTATTTTAAAATCTGTTTTGCCAGGTAGTCTGGCCTGGCCAGCAAGGAAAGCGGGGCTGGCTCACAGCAGGTGAGGCTTTTAATTCAGTATTCACTTGCAGTAAACCTCAGTGAGGTGATGGATCGGGACATTTTATGACCTGAAATCATTTTCTTAGGTTTGCACTTAAATGCCTATATGTAAATGAACACTAGCTTATATCTATGTGTTTGAATTTTAAACCTGTGCTTTCCTTTTGGTGCCTCAGGTGACTGAACAGAGGTTTGGGATCAACATTCCTCATAAATTCAGCGTCCACAACTACAAAGTCCCGACGTTCTGTGACCACTGCGGGTCCTTGCTCTGGGGGATCATGCGACAGGGTCTGCAGTGTAAAAGTGAGCAGCTTCTCACTGTTGCCTTTTCACAAAATACATTTATTTTTAGACTATTGGTGCATTGTGTGGGCTTGATTTGTGCAACCTTCAGGAAAAAGCTGAGTGATGAATATTCATCTTTGTAAGAGTTAAAAAAAAGGCTGATCTTTTTAATCTCTGGCTGCCAGAAGGACTCTACCTTGCACTCTCAGCACAGCTTTTTTTAACTTGCATTATTAAAAGTATTCTGCTTCCTGCATTCTTATTTTCCCTTTACCTGAAGGTTTTTCCTCAGCTAATGAGATAAGTCAGTGAAAAGGCATCTGAGGGGGGAAAAAAAGGTCATTGCTTTAGGCTGGCTACCCTGCCTGTTAATTGATGACTAAGCATGTCCTGGTGTTATGTTTTTGTTTCAGTGATCCAGACTGTAAAATCCTTGCCTTCACCTCCCACAAGAGGGTGTGTGTGTGCCCATGAGTTAGAGCAAGAACGATTTTTATTTCCCACTGAACACTGTCTTTAGATACATGAAAATGCAGGGGATGTTTGTTGTGAATTCTGTGGCATTGTAAATACTAATTGTACTTACAGGCATAGCTGCAATGGTAATTATGCCCCTCAAAAATACATGCTTATGAAAAACTTTAGGCAATGTGGCATCCTGCTTGGAGAGTTTGGGATCTATTCCTGGTTTTCAGGAGTTTATTCTCTTGTAAGAGTCCTAATTTTGCTTCTACTTAGATCAGTGGCAAAGATCTCTCTAGGTTAAAGATACAGAGTAGATCCAGATTGGTGTATTTCCTGAAGTGGGATTACTAAATTGTTTCTCAGCAGCAAACTCCTCTGAGTTATTTCAATTGTTCTTTTGCTTTTACTTTCCATTGCTGCTGTCAGTCTGTAAAATGAACGTCCACATCCGATGCCAAGCAAACGTTGCTCCAAACTGTGGGGTGAACTCAGCAGAGCTTGCAAAAACCTTGGCCTGCATGGGACTGCAACCGGGAAGCATTTCCCCAAATTCGGTGAGTCTTTTATCTTTTTTCTTCTCTATTGAAAACATTTACAACTGAGTCTTTATATGGGTGCAGGAGAGGGCAGAGGTTTCCCATAGGACAGACGGTGTTGGGTGGTGGACTGCAGGGCTGTGGCTTGTGGCAGAGGCCTCACCTGGAAAATGGATGTCTGACATCCAGGCTTCCATCTATAGGTGTTGCTTTGCTATGTGCTTTTGTTTCACAGTGCTGTGACTCTTCAACACTCTTTCATCTGCTTATCATAAATGAGAGCAGGGTAAGACCCCCTGACTAGTTAGTGATCCATATAATTCATGCCATGCATTTTTTAATTTTACTGCAAGTGCAAATGCTGTCTGCATACACGGCTTGTGATAGAGCAGAAGAACTCAGGAAGAAGCCTAGTTCTCTTCCCAGCTATGTCATTTTTTCTGTGTGATTTCGGGGAAACCATTTCACTCTTCACTACATCCCTAGCCAAAAATCTGTCAACACAGATCAGAAAGAAAATACTAAAACCCAAACCATAATTTCCAGACATGGTAAATATTCTCATACAATTAGCCAGCTACATTGATCAACCACATCATGCCATATCAGCCTAGCAGGCTCATTAGGCTGTGCTGCCCGTTTTGATTTCAGGTGGTTCATAGCAAACTCTTACTCTTCCCCCTGTAGCAGTTCAGGGGGAACTGGGAGTTACAGGGAAATCCCATACTCCCTTCCCTGTTCTGCAGAAATCAGCACTTGTTAACGTTTTTTGTTTGCATCATCTGCACATCAAAAGGAGATGAAAACAGAAAAAAAAAATCTATGCTTGGTGTTTAACAATCTCTTCTTGTTGTTCATGAGCTAAAGGGTCTAGGAAAGTGTTCAGACTGTGCTGTAAGGACAGGCCTGAATGGCTTTAAGCTGAATAAATGTGGATTTAGTTAATAAATTAAGAAGAAATCCTTTACTGTGGGGCTGCTGAGGCCCTGCCACTGGTTGCCCAGAGAAGCTGTGGATGCCCCATCCCTGGAAGTGTTCAAGGTCAGGTTGGATGGGGTTTTGAGCAACCTGGGATAGTGGAAAGTGTCCCTGCCCATGGCAGGGATTTGGAACTAAATGATCTTGAAGGTTCATTCCAGCACAAGCCATCCCGTGCCTCTGTGGCTGCTCTTGGTTCTTTGCCCATGGTGATGAGTTTTCTGTGCAAGAGAAGCTTTGCTGTACACCGAAGTAGTCACAAGATGGAGCTCACGAAGTCCGTGTGACTTTGTTCAGACCAATAAACTGAATAAAAGTGCTCGTTTGTATGCACAGGGATACCTGGAGAGCTGTGAGCATAGGGCACTGGAGGCTGGCTTGATCTTTGTGTACTTCAAAATTATGAGCTCTGGAAATGTGTGTTAATACTGGTACAATTCCTGAATATGTAGCACCTCACTGCTGGCATGGGAATGAACAGCTTTCCATTGGATGTGGAGCAAGTCAGGAGCCCAGATGTGGGAAAGAAACATGTCTTGAAGCTGGGGTCCCATTGAACTGGGCTTTGAGTAAAAATCTTAAAATCAGGAGGAAATGTAGGAAATGCAGATGAGATCTGCTGGGGTTCTAAATCTCACTAGCACTTTAGATCAGTGGCAAAGATCCCTCTAGGTTGGAGATACAGAGTAGATCCAGATGGGTGTATTGCAGAAATTAAGCAGTCCTCCTTACTGTGCTGGTAGATAGAAGACTTGGATTTTCCCACTCATTCTCTTTTTTTTTTTTTTTTGTGGGGAGTGAGGATGGAGAGAGTCAGCCCTGCNATTTTCCCACTCATTCTCTTTTTTTTTGTGGGGAGTAAGGATGGAGAGAGTCAACCTTGTCTCTTGACTCTTGGGGATGGTCCTGTGCAGGGCCAGGAGCTGGACTTGATGATCCTTGTGAGTCCCTTCCAACTCAGCATATTCTGTGATTATCTGTGATGTGCTGGGAAGTGGGTTTACAACCTGAAATGCCCAGGTCAGGAGATGGTGTTGACATGTCAGCACAGCCCTGAGCAGTGCTGAGTTTGGCTGGTCACACGTGGCAGCTGTGTGATGCTACCGACACACTTTCTGTCCCAGTAGCCACGAAGTGCCCCTGGACAGGCCCCAAATGCCCTGGTTGGTGGGTTGACCACCTGTGAGCACCTCTGAGGTAGAAGTACAGTTCCTGTGCAGACTGACACTTCTTTGTTTTCTTCCACAGAAACTGGTTTCGAGATCTTCGTTGAAACATCAGGGAAAAGGCAGCCTGAAGGATGGCAACAACGTTAGTGAAAGTTCAGCGAGCAAACTTGGGATCAAAGACTTAACCTTCCTTCGTGTGTTGGGGAAGGGAAGCTTTGGAAAGGTGAGAGTTATTCATGGCTCTTCTGTGAGAAACCACATTCCTTATTTAAGAAGCCCCAAGGTAGGTGAAGTTATTTCGTAACACGGCACACAGGCTGCCCAGTGGTACTCCTGAGCAGGTACTGAGTGGTGCTTGTTTTGTGCAGCAAAGTTGGTTACAGAGAGCAGGGAGAAAAGGGAAGAGGAAAAAAAGCTGACAGCAAAGTGAAGAATTGGCTATCACAAAAAAGAAGTTAGCACCTGAGGGAGCATCTGCATGCCAGGGCCCATACCAGGAGCTGCAAGTGTGTGTGTTAACACTCGTTTGGGCAGCATTTCTTGGAGCATGTAAAGACTTTTCCTTTAAAGGCAACAAGGCGGTTGTTTCAAATGTGGTGAGATGGTGGTTTGCCATGAAGCTAATGTGAAAGAGTGTGTTTGGGTTTTATATCTGAGGAGGGAGGTGGGATGGATGGCCCTGCTCAGGCAGTTTGTGCTGGCACAGTGGGTGACCTTCGACCAGCCAGCGCTGTGCCAGACAGGAGCAGCGTGTGTGGGTGTTTCTGTCCCGAGCAGCCTGCTGCAGGCAGTAGTGTGTCTCATTGATTGTACACTGATGCCCATGCTCACAGGCTGACTCACTTTGGTCCACAAGCCTGGTCATGAGATAAGTGACCTTTCCAGCCTGGGGAGGTGTGAGAGGCTCTGTGCTGCTCAGAGGGCTCAGCCCTTGCCATTCACACTCGCTTTTGGTTTAGGTGATGCTTGCCAAGATGAAGGAGAGTGGGCAGCTCTATGCAGTGAAGGTGCTGAAGAAGGACGTCATTCTGCAGGATGACGATGTTGAATGCACCATGACCGAGAAACGCATCCTCTCCTTAGCAAGGAACCACCCCTTCCTCACCAAGCTCTACTGCTGCTTCCAGACTCCTGTAAGTATAGCCCAGGCGGTGGCCAGCCTTCCTCCTGACACTGGCTGGCATGAGGAACCCTCATTATTTGGCCCCTGGCCTGTTATAAATGTCCACCTCAGACCCAGGAGAAACCTCTCTGCTCAAGGATGAACAGAGCACTCTGCCATGTTCCACCTCTGACATCTGCTGGGCATTTGGCAAGCAAAATCCTGGCTTTTTCTGAGCTCCCTGACAAATTGGTAAGGCACAAAGCCTTTCTTTGGGTCTTCCCTAGAAACATCTCTGTGCCATTGAATGTTTCTGAGTGCAAATGTCTACACACCTGAATGTCCTCTGGTTGCTCTTGGATCTCAGGCTCTGCTCTGTTGCTGCCTGAATTTTTAACTGGACTGTATTTGCATTGAGTTTTCTGCAAACTTGAAGATTTGCACTTGGAACCAGGAGTAGCCTCCAGTCTCTGACAGCCTTTGTATCCTGCTCACAAATGAATCAAAGAACCTTCTGAGGTTCCTGGAAAGGGTCTGCATGACATGGGTGGACACTGAGTCAGATCCATGCATGGCTGGTATTTCTTTCTGTGTAGGGAAGACAAATGGCAGCATTGCTGTGCCTTGTGCCCTGTGTACCTCAGTGGAGGACAGCACATGTGCTGAGTGCCTGGCTGGGAGCCTCATTTGGTGTGAGCTGGTGGCTGGGAGCCTCTTGCTGGTGTGGGTGGTAGAGGGAGGAGTGGCTGAGATGGAGGTAGTGGCCACAAGGTGAATTTGAGAGTCCCTCAGCTAAGCTGTTATTAGGACCAAAGCATTTTCTGCAGTGTAGCTCTTCAAAACTGCCTGGGCTCCTTTCCAGTTGCATTTTATTCTTTGCTAAAGGGCAGTAGAACTTGTTTTCCTCTTAGAAGAGGCAGGAGAAACTTGCCCTTTTAATTGCGGCTTTGCTCCTCCTACATAAACCCAAAATACTTTAAAAAAAACAAAAAAAGAAAGAGCAGACAAATGTATTCAGCCACCCACCCATTTCTCTTTTCACTGGGGTGATGCAACAGCCAGCTATGGAGCTGAAGAACTGTGCTCATTTAGGGTGGAGCCCTTGGGTACACTCACCTAATTGAAATTGAATGGTTTGTGTTGGGTTTTATTTAATACACAGCTCACATGGTTCACAGAGCAGCTGTGCTGTATAGCAGAAATGAAACTTGAAGCTCACTGCTGTCACTAGTAGCCAAGGAAACTTTTATTTCATGATATTTCAACTTGTAATGGCTTTCCTGAAATATCGGAAATGTTCAGTATTGATGTGTTCTGTTTGAGGTCAAATGTGGGTTTTGCCACTCATTGCCATGGCCTTTACTATGGCTTTGCTGACTGAATTTGCAGTGTAGATGTGAAAACAGCAAGTGTGCTCCTGAGCTGTGCAGGGTGTTTCCCATGAACTTAGGGAAGATTCAAGGCCACTGTGTGAGCGCCGTTTGTCGTGTTCAAAAAACTTGAACACAGTCTGCTGCAGGCAAAGTCTCCTGGGCTGGTGAAGTAATTGCAGAGTCTTTTGCAAAGAGGAGGAAAAGGGGAGAACTCAGCCTGTTTAGACTAGCAAATTGAAGGCAAAAAGAGGATCTGATTGATGTCTGCAGATGTCAAACACTGAGGAGGGAAACTAAGCTGTCAAGATGCTGGCTAAGATTAAATAAGTCTAGACTGGCCATGGGTACAGTTAGACTGGAAATTAAAAGGATGTTGCTAAACAGTAGAGCAGCCTGGAACAGGAATTTCTGGACCAGCTTGTCATCAGAGGAGCAGAAGGAAGAACCCCTCAGCCCTTGGTGCCCTGAACACAGAGCTGGTCAGTCCTTGAAATGGTGCCAAGGGGAGTGGTGCTTATATAGCAGGACTCTGCTATTTCCAGTCTTTCCTGGGTTCCTCTTTTACTTGAATCCCACTTTGCTTCATTGTCTGGATTGTCTGTAACAGAAAACCACTTCCCCTCTGATGATAAACAACACCAAAAAGGGAAGTGTTTGCAAAAAAAATGTAGATGGTTCATGATGTCTTTTGCCCATGGTCTGCACTCAGTGACACCCACTTCAATCCAGAATAACCAGATTTAAATTGCTTATAAAAGCACAATTAAACCCCTTTGCTGTAGTAGAGAAATGGTTGCAACACCAGGGTATTCACTGGACACAATCCTTCCACGAGGTCTTAACCAGGCTGATACAAACTTGGGGTTTCTGTTTATTCTTTGAATGGCCTGGGGATATCCCCTCCATTAACAAGACCTTGGCAGAAAAAAAAAATTATATATATATATATAAACCATTATATATATAAAAAGAGTAACCACTTATTCAAAATGTCATCCTGCAGCCATATTTAAAAATCTATGGATTGGGGGCATGGTAGCACAAATATCCAGTTTGCAATTACATGGAAACCACATCACATCTATGACAGTTACAGCCCAGACTCTTAAAATGTAGTATTAATGGTTCATGTTACAAAAAAAAAAGCACAGCTCCAGTCTGCCATGGAGATCCTGGACACATAACGACCTACCGGGCCTGCCTTTAGTAATTTTTCAAGAACTAGCTATTTTGAGGCTTCTTACCATTTGTCAAGGCCAAGTCAGAGCCTGGTCCCATAGATCAGGACAAGCTGGGACTGACTGGCAGAGCAGCAGCCCAGCTGGAAGGCAGACAGAGCTTATGGTAGGTGCCAGGTTCAGTATGAGCCAGCAGTGAAGCCCCATGGAACGTGAGCTAAATTATGGACTGGGCTGCTTCAGGAGCTCGGGAGAGTCATTATCCCTTCTGCCTGGCACTGGCGAGGCTGCACCTAGAACGGGGTGTCCAGTTACAGCCTCCCCCCTCCCAGTTCGAGAGGAGATCGTGGAAACTCGAAAGGAAGGCTCTTGGAAATGCCTGAGGTGGAAACTCAAAAGGAAAGCTCTTGGAAATGCCTGAGGTGCTGCTGCAGCTTGAGGACAGAGCACTCTTAGGGTCTGAAGATTTGGCTGGATCCAGAGCCAGAACCAGAATTCTGGTTCTTCTACAATATCCCACCCAAACCAGCAAACTCTTCCCCTGGCTTAAGCCTGCTTAAGCAGCCTGGGGGTGACTTTAACAGCCTGAGACATGTCTGTGCTGCATGGTGTGATGTCCTGTGGTGCCAGGAATGTAGCATTATTCCAGGGATGCCCCATCCCTGGAAGTGTTCAAGGCCAGGTCGGATGAAGCTCTGAGCAACCTGGTTTAGTGAAAGGTGTCCCTGAACAGGAGAGGAGGGTTGTAACTAGATGATCTTTAGCATCCCTGCCAACCCAAACCATCCTATGATTCTGTAATTAGCTGAGCAGGCACAAGTACCTCAAACAGCAAAGCATTACCCAAGTTCATCTATACTGCTGCTACTTCTGCTTGCCTGTTTTAGAGCTGGCTGAGGTTTTTCTGAGCATACATTAGCCACTGATGGTTTTCATAAAGGTTTTCTGTTCTCTTATGCTGCCTCTGTGCTCAGTGTGAGCCTGCTTTAGTCTCAGCTGCAGCGTAAGTGATGCCCGCCAGCAAGGGCATCTTTGTTTGCCCGGGGTGGGCTGAGGCTGCCTGACCTCCACGCAGCCTCCTCGCTCAATCAGGGCTGAATCCTGCAGCCACTAGGTGGTAGGAGCTGCAAGGGCTGGCTCTGCCTGGTGTGGGTCACAATTTTCAGAGCCTAAAGATGAAATAGCAGCAGCTCAGCGGGCTGGCAGAAGCTGGATGTAGCCATCTGTGTGCCCAGCACTGGGCTGGCGGGTTTTGGACTTGCACCTCCGGATTCCTTTCCTGTGAAAGGCAAGGAAAGAGTCCAACTGCTCCATTGCAGGGGGGCAATTAAAGTCCTGCTCCAGCTACATCTGTGAGAGGTCTTCCTTGCACACCACTTCTCTGTTTTTTAAAATTTTTGATTTTTTTTAATTGAAGGCCTTGCCTTGAGTGCTTTCCACCTTGCCTAAGCCATTTACCTCTGCTTTTTCTGGGGCCTTAGAATAATTCTTTAGTGTCAGAGAGGATTATGCTTCCTCTCCAGTAATCTGAGAGTTGCTGACAAGTGCTGGGACCTGTGGATAATTGTGGATCCTGCACTAGGGGTCACAAGCACCAAAAAGTGTTTGTTTTCATTTACCTGACACTGGTGTCATCCATCACCTCAACAATTCTGTCCTAGAAGGGGTGAAAGAGGCTGTATGTATAAATAGCTAAGTCAGTAATGTAATCCTGGGGAATGTGAATCCTGGAATGTTTTAATTAAAATCAGTTTGCAGTAAGTAGGTCCTGTCTTCTTTAGGGTTTAGGAGCCATCCTTCCTGCACAGGTGGTTTGCTTTTAAATCCTTTTGTCTCCACTCATATGCATGAGAATGAAGAGGACTGGGGGAGATCAGCTTCCCATGCAAATAGTGTAGAATAGCTTCTGGGTTTTATGTTTATTGCCCTTATCCCTTTTCTCATGACCAAAGGGTCCTTCCAGGGGACTGTCCCCCAGGCAATGCTATTCCCAGCACTGTCCCCATCAGCCAGCCTGATCGTTATACGGATTTGCTTTCCCTCTGGCTCTGCTGACAGTTGCTGAGGCTCAGAGCCTGCCCCTGTTTTTCCAAAAATAGTGAGACACAAGAACTTGGCAGAGGGATGTGATTTTTCTATAACAAGTGTTCTTCAAGATAATAACAAGCAGGGTGGTATTTAAGCCAGGCAGGACTGGCCTGGGACTCCAGGACAGTATTATCATGGAACTGGTCCCGTTTTACGAGGGCAGCCTGTGTTTGGCATGCAGTTTTTCGTCCCCTTTACTGGCTGCGGGCTGATCAACATGGAAGGGGGAGGTTTCTCCGCATCTCCACTGACTCTTGGGGCACTCAGGCAGTTCTGCCAGGGTCGGTGTGGGCATCTTGTCATGGGTCACCCAGTTGTTTAGAGAGATGAGCCTGTATTTCACCTCCTAGAAGTGTTGGAGCTGACCTGCCGCCTTCAACAGGGGCATCATTTTCAAGTGAGGGCCCATGAGCCGAAGTGGTGAGACTGAGAGGCGGCAGCTCACCCACCCCTTGCCCCCAGGTGCCACAAGGGAGGTCTAAGTGCCCTTGTTTGTCCAGAGAAGTCCTTGGACATGATCCCTCCAGGGGATCATCAGCATCAGCCTGGTTGTCCACCAGTGACTCCAGTGTCACCACATGGGTAGAGCACAGGGCAGAATGTGGTGTGGTGGAAGTGAGGGAGGCTGGAGAGGCAGTGACAGCTTTCCTGGGGCTCTGGGAGATGAACAAGTGCCCTGACACAGACTTTGGAGAGTGCTGATGGGCGTTTGGGAAGCAGTGAGGCCTCTTTGATGTTCTCTTTGAAAGGCACTGAGAGGGAGCAGAGAGGATGGCTTTGATCCACTCCCAGGCTCTGAACCCCCAGCATTCCCTCTGTGGCATGTCGTGGAGGCACAGCTCCATGTGTGCCTTCATGTCACAGCCAAATGCACGTCTTGGATGCTTTTCTGCAAGCACTGAAACTTTTTCTCTTATTCTTGAGAGTTGAGACCTCTGTTAGCCCCAAACCACTCTGCTGGAATGCTCTGCAAGTCAGGCTTGAAGGAGCTTGAGTTATGCTTTACCTGGGGTGGTGGGTTGGTTTTTGGGGGTTTTTGGACAGGGAGGTACAGGAGAATTTCCTCTCCCACCTTCAGTCTCCACTGCAGCTCCTGCAGGTGTGTGCACTGTGGTGCCCTCGCGTTGGCTTTGTGACCACAGCAGGTACAGCCAATTTCTGCTTTCTTCTGGCTCCTGTCTAGCAGAATAAAGGCAGGCTGGCCAAAAGTGCATCTTTTTGTGGTTTGACAGTATTCACATCTACCAAAAACCCCTGATGTGTTTGCTGGCAGGATGGTTCCAGTTGTCAGGGAACCAGACGTGCGAGGCCTCCGCGGCTGGCTCGGAAAGGCTCTGCTTTTTCTGACGTGCAGTGCCACCTTGCAGTGGTCATTTTGCTGCAGGAACATTCGAGGCCAGGGTTTTTTTTGCAGGCAGGAGGTGAAACAAGATCAGACTGACATTTCTGACTGTAATCTGTGAACTTTGCTGGACGTCCACACTTGGGCTGCACACTGAGGCGATGCGAGCTGAGGTGAAAACATGAGCTGGAGGGTTGGAGGGGTCAGCTGCCATCGTCGTGTCGTAGTTCTCCAGTGTAACTTTCTGACCCCAGATGGTTGAGGGACTTTGGATATTTGCATTTTCATGAAGCTGAAATAAATGCCTGTCTCCATCTGCAGTGGCTTAGGGGAGAGACTGTAGCTTGGACAAATCATCAAGCTCAGTGCAAGGGTAGCCGAGTGTGTTGCCTATGGTTAGCCACAGTATGTGAAACTAATATTTTTTTGGCCTTAAAATCAAGGAAGTTGCAGCATAAAAAGGGATCAAAATGGAAGCAGTTCTCAAGCAGCCTGAGCAAGCAGGTGCCAGTCAGTTGTTGAGGAGGAAGCGGAAGGAAAAACAGAGGCAATCTAAGCTCGTAGAAGAGGTAACTAACTGAGGTGTGAGCCAGTGGTGCTTTAGGTTTCAGTCTCTTTGAATCAGTATTACTTCCCAGGTGATGTTTAAGGTGAGAAGGTGATCCACACACCCTCACAGCAAGCTGTTTCCAAGTGGCTTTTGGGTGTTTTGGCACTCTTAATTTTCTTGAAGACCTTTGGCTGAGCTCATAGAGGTCTCTAGCCTTCTGTAGCCCTGCCTGAGCCAGCAGATATTGCAGGGCTCAGTATTTTGTAAAATGGGCAGAGCTGTTGCAGGTTGGTCACTCTAAACTGAAAACACCAATATCAGTAGCCTTTTTGAACTGAGGGCTGCAAAAAAAGCATGATATTTACAGGGCTGTTCTCTCCTGAGACACCAAATGCCAGCAGCCAGCTGAGGGGTGCAGATGTCTTATAAATCTTTGATTAACAGGTAATGTCTAGAGTGTCATACACTCCAGTTCCTTATTTCTCAATTTATTACCCTCTAAGTTCAGTCAGTCCTTTGAATTTTTTTAATCTTTCAGGTGGGAAGGAGTGTTTATGTAGTTTTCTGTACCATTTTAAAAGGTCGGGAGGGGAAGATTTTATTTTGCTGCTTCTTTCAATTTGTTTTCTATCTTTTTAATATCTTATTTTAATGATGCTCTAAGTGTCCTTTTTTTCAGTTGGGATTAAAAAACCAGACATTTTTTGTGCATAATTAAATTGGTTGGCTTATCCGAGTTTTGGGTTTTTTTTCTAGTTTGGGTCTGGTTTTGTTTCAAATGGAACAGATACAGGTGAACAAGAAAATAATCATCCTTTTGCACATATGCTGTGTGAAAGTTTCTAGTGAAAAGATGAGCTGATAGTGTAATGCTGCTGTGAATTAGGCTGTCCTGCAGGGAGGGGATGAGGAGGAAGGATGTGTGCATGGTTCACTTGAATACCCCAGAAGATGCATTGTTCCAGACAAATGGCTGAATTTGCCTGTTGCAAAAACTCTCCAGTGTATGAGCTTGAAATTTCAGCCAAGTGATGGTTAAGAAAATAGGGGCAGGAATTTGGAAGATGCAGTTAGATTTGGAGATTTTTGTTTGGTTTTTTTTTCTCTAGGGCAAGTGGGAACCCACAACTCCCCTCAGCTCACCCTGGTTTTGTGGTTGTCATCGTTGAGCTCCTCTGGAATGAGCTCGGCGTTGATGCTGCACTGTGCACCCAGCTGCCAGGGCTGCCTTCACCCCGAGGGACCCTGCAGAGTTTATTTATGCAAATGGCAAGAGCCAATTTATGATTCTCTGGGCAATGTGTATGTGCCTCGTTGCAGTGGCCTCCCAGGGAGCCTCGTGCTGCCCACTGTCAGCAGCGTCAGAGAGCAGAGCGTGGTGGGGTGATAACCAGTGATAACTGCCCCATTTATGTGGTTGTGACAGCGGTTGGTGACTCTTTATTAAAGGAGCTGAAAACGAGCCTGGTGTGGGGAAGTGACGTGAGATTCTCAGAAATGTGTTCACCAGCTGCCCAGCCCCGAGGAGACACCTCATGCACCTTATGCCCATGCTGAGTTGGCTTAATTTTCACTGCCCCTCCTTGTAGCTTAAAAAACCACCCAAAACCAGCAGAAGAAAGAAACCATCCCCTTCTCAGCCTTCCAGCTGCATCACACAGTGATGTCTCATCTGGGTAGCCCCAGGGCTGGATGTGTGCCGTCTGTGGCTTGGTTCCCTGAGGCAGAAGTGGTTCCTGGGGCTGGCAGGCACTTCTGCAGCCACTGTAGCAGGGAGGAAGAACAGCTCACAGAGCAGCACTGCTTGGTGAGCAGATGGCTGTGAAACCTGCTGCCTCTCTGCTTGGGAGTCCTGGGCCATGCCATGGCCATCACCTTTCACATGCATGGGGTGCCAGCTGAGCCAGCATGGGGCAGAGGTGTTCCTTGATGTAGTTGCTGTGATTTGAAACCAAAGGACCAAATCTTAACCTGGCATCAGTCACTGCCTTGCTCTGTTGCAGTCAGGCGAGAGTGGCTTTGTCTGGAAGTTTGGGGCTGAGCTCATTAGGTCAGCTCTTGTGCTCACACACCTGTTCGTGCAAGGGTTGTTGTGGTGACTGCTTCATGGTGAGCCTGTTCACAGGGCACCTGTGATCCTTCCTGGGTTTGAAACCATGTGCAACCTCCCCAGACAGCCCGCCCTCCTTAACCCTGGGAGCTGGGAGCAGCAGGCAGCTCATGATGGTGCAGGGCTGCTGCCTCGGTTCAGGGGCAGGATATAGATGGGAGGCATTCCCAGCAGGAATTCATAGAATCTGTGGATTTTGTGAAGGACTGGGTATGAGATCACAGAATCATAGAATATGCTGAGTTGGAAGAGGCCCATCAGGATCATTGAATTCAACTTCTGACCCTGCACAGGAACTCCCCAAGAATCCCACTCTGCCTGAGAGCATTGTCCACACCCTCCTTGAGCTCTGCCAGGCTTGGTGCCCTGGGGAGCCTGTTCAGTGCCCAAACACCCTCTGGGTGAAGAACCTTTTCCTGATACCCAACCTAAACCTCCCCTGACACAGCTTCAGGCCATTCTCTCACTGGGCACCAGAGAGAAGAGATCAGTGCCTGCCCCTCTGCTTCCCCTCACAAGGATGTTGAAGACCACAGTGAGGGAGGGGAGGCATTTCCATCGGGAATTCATAGATTCTGTGGAGGGCTGCGTATGGAAGACAGACGTCTAAGAGTGGAGCATGGCTGTGTTAGTCCTACAAAGATAAATATTCAGTTACAAACCTGTTTCTTATTTCTCCTCTGGATCCTGTGCTTTGCAGTGCCTTGACCCAGATACAGATGGCCACTTGCACTGCTGGGGAGTTGGACATGTGGCTTTCTGGAGCCCAGTACTGAGAAATCACAGTTTATTTGCTCGCTCCCAGCAAGACCTAGGGCAGATTTGCTTTGTGTGGGGGTTGTGGACCACGAAGGGAGAACACTGGGAACACTGAGAGAGCCTGCCAGCTCTTGTAATTATCTTGTAATAATTTGCTTGCAAACTCCCTGAGCCCTGCTACTCTTTTTGGAAACAATAAAAGTTTCTCTGGGAAGCAGCGACACAGCTGTCTCTGTTTGGGGATGATTTGGAAAGCCTGCCTTCCGCTCTGCAAAGCATAAAATGCCAAAACAGGGAAAAATGACTCTTTTCTTGGGGAAACCCTTTGGCTTCAGTGAACTCAGATTGCTCTGAGTTCCAGCTCTGAGCTCCAAAGCTGATATTCTAAGGAGTGGTGTGCATGAATTATTTCCAAAAAGATGAAATGCAAGCTAAGTGGAATTCCTGAGCCAGCCTGATTTTTGAAGGGGGTAAATTGGACCCTTGGTGATTGGAGATAAGGTCCCAAGTGTTTTCAGAGATGTTTGGTCTTGTGTGGGTTGTGCATGGACCTCAGCTATGGGTAGAAGAGGGTAGAAGTTGGCCATGACACTGGAGGGAAAGGATGCTCTTTTTTTCTTCCCCTGTGATGACAAAGTGGAAAGGTATGCAGATCCAAACCAGCTTGTAGAGCTGGTGAGGACAAAGGGCTAAAGTGATGCTTGAGATGGATTTCAGTGTTTGCAAGGGGCAGTAAGTGTGTGGATTGTCCTTCTTGGTGGCTTTTGCAGTCAGGGACTTTCTTCAAGCCCCACAAAACCCCCTAAGATAATGAGAGAACATAATGGGTATATATAGCTACTGTCAACCACTGCTGTGCTTCCAACAGCCCCTGCCCTGCTAATATGGGAACAAATAGGGATGGAAAACTGACATTAAAATAAATAATTTTTTTTAAAGCCAAGAAAAATAAAAAAGACAGTTCTTTTGCATGAAAATTGACAGGATTAATCTCTAGGTGTAGGCCAGCCTTGAAATGAACCCGCCCGATCTCATGGATTTTGTTTCCTCCAAATGTTTCTTTAATTTACAGTAACAATTGCTTGAGACTTTATTCATCTTAATCCCAGTCCAGGAATGGTGCAATGTGATTTCTTCCTGTGGCTGCCACTTGCTGCAAAGCCTTTCGTGTCACTGTTTCCTGTTGACTGAAATCCTTTCTTACCACGTCAAACAGAGATAGCAGATCAGGGAGACTTCTGGGCAAAGCACAATAGAAAAACAGCCGTGTGAGGAGTTCAGCATTGGGCCCTGTCAAAAAACAATCCAGCTTTCAACTCCTGCTCATTCCCACTGGTAGTCCCCAAGAAAGGAGACACATAACTGACCCTTAAGTCGGGTCAAATTTGCAGGTGTCTGAACTATCTGCTGTTTTAAGATTTACTTTTCCTGGCCCCTTTTTAAGTTATTTGCTCAGTCTTACTCTTACGGCTGCAAATTGCCTTCTTTCTTTTTTTCTTCTTTCCTCTTTTTTTCCCTTCCTCTTTTTTCTCTCTCTCTTCTCCCCTCTTTCCCCTGCCCTTCCTTCCCTCTCCCTCCTTCTCTTCCTCTCTTTTGTTTTCCTTTCCCCCCTCTTTCCTTCCCTCCCCCCCCTCTTTTTTTTTAATAGGATACCACTGTTTATTTTATTTCTTAATGATTCCTGGGAGAGTGGTTGGTCTTCCTTAAGAGTAAAAATGGGGGGCCTTGCCTGGCTTTTAGATGCTTTTCCCCAAAGGATGGTCACTAGTGCTGATTTTCCTAGTGCCCGTTTCTATGCATGTAGCAGACCAATGCACAAATGCTGCATTATAAACCAGTTGTAGTACCCATCCTGCTCTTTTCTTCAGCAGCCCCATGGCATTTCTAAGTGTCAGGAAACTGAGCAGACAATAAGCTGGACTTCTTTAAAACTAAATTGAAAAAAAAAAAATTTAAGAAGTTGAGTAACCTGAAGTTCTGTATTTATGCTTGAGCAGTGAAATGAGCCCGTGGGTGGATGTGACTGTACAACACGTGCAGTTATACTTGCTCAGGTTTGCAGTTAGTCTGAAGCAAGAGCAGTTTTTAGCAAAAAGCTTCTAATTCCACGGCAGCAGTGATGTGAATTTTAAAATCAGCTGTTTTGGTGCTCACCTGAACATTTGAGAAAGAAGCAGTGTCTTCTTGTAAACATCGTAGTGAAGACAACCAGAAGTCTGAGGTGGGCTGTGGAGTTTTGCCTGCTCTGGACAAGCTGGACATAGATGTTTTAAGATAGGAAGAGTTAACTTTGTTTCCCTGAAGGTCACCTTTAAGGAAAGAGTAGAAAATCCAAGTGTGTTCACCTAAGTGCATGCATGTTTATACAGGCATATGTATCACTTACATAAATACACTCACACACCATCCCTCACCAGGCTGCTGGTAAATTAAATTGCTTCCTGTTGAGGATCTGGCAAGAGGGATTTCTTTTTTAAGTATGGGCTTGAGGAGATGGCTGGACAAGCTGGGCTAGATAAGCTTGTGTTGTGTGGAGAGATCAGCAAGGAAGGAGGTGGGAAAGAAAAACAAGGAGATGTAAAATCCGGCCCGACTGGCGAGGCAGAGGTGATACCTGTGCTGCAGCTGGAGGAACAGGCAGGCACTGCACAGCCAGACTGAGCTTAACCAGCTGCAGTGAAGATGTGGCATTACAGGGCTGATGTGGGCTGAAGAGCCAAGGCTGCTGATGGGTTTGTGCATCCGTGCTGCTCTGGCTCAGACTGCTGCCGTAGACAAGCCAGCTCGGGTGTCTTTCAGTGCCCTCTGGTACAGACAGAGTGAAACAAAGAGGTGGTGTTGTTTATATGGACTGGAGATAGCATTCAACACGTGGCCTTGGTGCTGCAGTAGTGTTGTGAGAGTGCTTGCAGCAATGGTGAGGTTGCACCTCAAATTCTGGTTTTAGTTTTGGGACCCTCACTGCAGGAAGGATATTGAGGTGCTGGAGTGTGTCCAGGGAAGGACAGCGGAGCTGGGCAGGGGCCTGGAGCCCAAGTCTGATAAGGAGCAACTGGGGGGGCTCAGCCTGGAGAAAAGAGGGCTCAGAGGGAATCTTCTCACTCTCTACGACTCCCTGGGAGGAGGGTGGAGCCAGGTGGGGATCAGGCTCTGCTCCCAGGGAACAAGGGACAGGACAAGAGGAAATGGTCTGAGGCTGCACCAGGGGAAGTTCAGATTAGATATTAGGAAAAATTTCTTCACTGAAAGGGTGGTCAGGCTGCCTGGAACAATCTGCCTGGGGCAGTGGTGGAGTCACCATCCCTGGAGATGGATCCCTGTTTAAAAGATGTGTAGATGTGTGGCACTTGGGGACAGGGTTTAGCGGTGTGCTTGGCCAGAGTTGGGTTAGTGGTCGATGGTCTCTAAAGGTCTTTTCCAACCCAAATGATTCTATGATTTAATGATCTGTACCTTCTGGAAGGAGCCAGAAGGAGCTGTAGGGCAGAGCCCAGGTTGGCTATGCGAAGCAAGCTGTCCTCATATGTCACAAGCCATTTGCTTTCCTGCTCATGTCCATTGAGAAATGGAGGAATTTCTGGTTGTTTTTCTTCTTCTGTGTGCATCTCAAGATGTTAATACCAGTAGTCATTTCAAGCTGGCTGGCTGCCAGAAAGTGGAGCACGACAATGCTTATCCTCTTAAACTTAGAGAGGATTTAAAAGTAGCTTGTCGATAATTAACATCAGACCTGGGAAGAGGCTTGTGAGAAAGAAGGGCAAATATTACCATTAAAGCCTGTCTTGTCTCAGTTGAATTCTATGCCTGTTTTCCAATCTGCTTGTTCCTGATACTCAGAGAAAAACTGAAACAACAACTACTGAAAGTCCTGAAACAATTGCAAAGAGAAATTTTTGAGCTAGACTGCAACTATTTCAGGGTTTATTTTTGTGCCAAATCTCTCTGTGTCCTTCCTCTCACAATCAAGTGAACACATGCAAAACCCCTACTCACTGTTGAGCACACAGCTTAAAGCAAGTGCCTCCCTATCTGCAGACTTTTGCAAAAGCCAGAACAAAGCCAAAAAAGAAACCTCAGAGACCAACAGCTGTGGTTAATGAACTGAACTCTATCAAACAGGTTGCTTTTCTGCTCAGCAGAAACTTTTATTTATGCTTCATCCTTATCAGTTCCTCTGTTGCCCAGAGGTCTCTGCAGGTTAATCAGAGGAAAGCTGGAACCTGAGGGCCCAAAAAGCAGCTGCCGTGCAAATGTATGGCAGGAAATCCCATCCTGGAAAACAGCCCACATTCTCCAGAAATAATGTTGGGATATCCTCGAGACAACGTTGTGCTGTTGTGGTGGAGCTGCAGTCTGGTTATGTACATTGTGTTATGGAGCAGCTTTCCCCAGAGATCTGAGGTGTTGACTGGGGAGTCAGTGATTTTTTGCAGGTTTCTCTTGTGCCACTCAGCTCAGAGAGTACTGATGAAGAAGTATCATTCCCTGCTGATTCAGGCTAAGGATAATTCAGGGAAACCCAATGGGAGCTGATTAGTGATGAGCACGTACTTACTAACATGCCCAATCCACGTGTGAACAGGAATTCATTTCACAACTGGGGTCAAAACTTTTGGGAGGAGTGCAGGGCAAGGAGGTACTAACAGATCCTCCTGGTATTGACTTGATTTTTCCTGAGAAAAATCAGCCTTTTGCCCCCCACACGCTGTCTCATGCTTACTTGGGAGATAATAGTTTGGGAGATAATAGTTTTACTAAGACTTTTCTAAGCCTGGCCGAGGACGTGCTTAATGCTGTTCATGTTTGTGGTGTTTGCCCGTGTGTAGGATCGCCTGTTCTTTGTGATGGAGTTCGTCAACGGCGGGGACTTGATGTTCCACATCCAGAAGTCGCGGCGCTTCGACGAAGATCGGGCCCGGTTCTACGCTGCGGAAATTATTTCAGCCCTCATGTTTCTCCATGAAAGAGGCATCATTTACCGGTGAGCTCTGCGTTCATTGCTTCCCTTTGTCTGAACCCCACAGCTGAGAGGAGAGCTGGAGTTTTCTGCTTGAATAAAGAAGTGTCACTTGCTGCCCATCAGGAGCAAATTATCAGCTGGGATAACTGCACCTCCATATTTCCCCTGCACATTGGCCAAGGTGCACTGCTTTCCAGGAGGGAGTGGAATTTCTGGGCAGGCATTAAATGAAACCTTCCCAGGTCTTCTGGGAGGTGAATGTAAGGATCTCTCTCTTTTGCCACAGTGTGCCATGTTATTTCAAGACTAATACGTGCTGGTCACACCAAGCCTCTGCTTCCTTGCAGTAGCTACTGTGTTTAAACCCTATCTATTTCACATACCTATCCAGAGCTGCTCATCTCAGCCACTAAAAGTCTTTTGATTACTGCCATGGTCCTACAGCAGGAGTTTTTCCTTCCTGTCCATGTCTGGCATCTTTGTGTTTGCAGCAGGACCAGAGCATCGTTGCCTCCGTGTGTCAGCCTCCGCTCCAAGTCTCAAGGCTGTTCTCAGGAAGCTGTTTCCCATACATAGCTCTCCTTTGTTATTTGTCATTTTTCTGTACTCAGGGGGGCAGTTTGGTTATATTTTTTTCCTTTCTGTGCTGCTGAAGTGCTCCCCTGTCAGCTCAAGCATAAAGGCACAGAGCAGCCAGCATGGATCAGAGCCAGGCTGCTGTGCAGAGCCCTCCCTGGCCAGCATGACCATTTGACCAGCATCCTCCCTTAGGCCCCAGGGGCAGAGCAAGGCCTCTTCTGGGATGGAGTAGGACAGCTGGAGCACGGAGGTGTCAGGGAGGGCTGCGACAGTCTGGTTGTACAGGAAGGTTTCTTTCTGCCATACTTCACAGAACACCTCTGGCATCCTTGTGCCCAGAACACTGGGGAGGAGGAGCAGACAATTGTTTTCTTTGGAATGCTGTTACCTGGAATCCAGCAACAAAACACTCATTTTTGAGCATGATCTGCTGTAGCCCTGCTCAGTCCCACTTGTGGCACGCCAGCACTGCAAGGAATAATGTCAAGTCTCTTTTGCTGCTTGGTTACAGTTGTACTGCTGGGATCCAGAGCTGGGTGCAGGCTGGGACCTGTTCCAGTCCCAGTCCAGCTCTGTTAGTGCCATTTCTGTGGGTTGGGTCAAATGCTGTCTGATTTGGGACTTAACATAGTTTAACCCAAGCAGTAGGGCATCCTCCCATGACAGATAAACCCAGAATAGCTGAGGGCTGCCGTGGCCAAAGGGCTGGGGGCTGTGCAAGGGGCACTTTCATATCTGATGGTGAGATGATAGGATCAGTCAAGTAAAAGCAGCTTCTCTGTCTCTTCCTAGCTTGAGCTCCAGTAAGAAACAGATGGTCAGGTGAGGACAGAGAATAGTAAAATATTTTCAAGTATGAACTCACATGACATATATGGCACAGTGAAATAGAGAAGGAATGTCATTTTGATATTCTCCATGTCCTGAGAGCCTGAAGATGACTAATGATATACCCTATCTATCAAGCTCCTAAAGCAGAGTGATTGTATAGAATAGCAAATCTCCTTACTCTACAGCTGGATTTCAGTCTAATTCTTCCCTTGTGGATAATGCCAGCTGTTGAGGGGAGACCCTGACAGATAATTACACAAATGACATTATCCTTAAAATAGTGACATCCAGTAGTTATTGTCAATCATTCAGCAGCAAAACTGGGTCTGTGCATAATGTAATGCCATGTGCTTACGGCTTGTCCTGTGTGCCCCAGCCTGCTGCCTGTCACAGGGCAGGAGTAACTGATCCCTCTGGGTTTTGGCACTCTTCAAGTGCTGCTGTAATTCACGATAGAAACTGGAGGAGTAATTGAAAAGCTCCTCGAACAACTGCACAGGCTTTGATCTTGTTGAGAAACTGGTTAAGCTGTGGAGTCAGGTAGCTTCAGCTGCACGGGGCAGATCTGCAGCGGGGTGACTTGGTTTCTTATAATTAGTTGGGGTTCTGGAAGATATAAGTGGAGAGAGCTGCTGGCTGGGGCCATGCTGAGCTGAGGTTGCTTCTGTCGGGTCACAAACAGCGGGCTCTGGGAGAGAATGTGCAGGATGGAAGGGGATGCTCAGAATGGAATCACTGCACTTGTGTAAGAGAGTTTGGATCAGATTTTATGATCAGAATGTGAGTTCTTGCTTAGGGAGCAGGGGGCAGAGACACCAGAAGTAGCATGACCAGAAAGGGTTTTGCCACAAGCTCTTCAAGGTGTCTCTTCTTTCTGGATTTGCAGGGTCAGTGGAGGAAGAGAGTTGCTGGCCTAGAATACTCTGGGTCATTGGTTTTTCTTCTGGGCTTAACTTAATAGTGCTGTATTTTTCCTTGCCCCCTTCAAGACTGAGCAGTTCAGGAAAGAATCTGCATTTACCAGTGCAATGAGTGTTCTCCTGGTAAGTCAAGTTGCATTTCCCACAAGTGCTGCCAAAAGCTGAGTTTTCTCTTCTTTGAAATGCCAGAGAGGTTTGAGAGACATTACTGAAAGTTCATCAAGAAGTACCAGAAACTCATCATTGTGGCCTGGCAGGATGGTGCTGGTGGCTGCTGAAATCAGGTGTTCACTGATTCCTTTTTCAGCCACACACAAGCAGTTTGAAACAGCTGTAGTGCAATATTTTTACAATTGCTACTGCAAATCCTGGGAATGGGGTTCCTGAGGCAGATGATACATTTTGGTTATATGTGATTTTTGACATTAAAACTGAGGTTACAGCTGGATTGGTGCTCTCATGGGATGGTTTTCATGATTCAACTGGAGTTTTCAGTGAGTTTGCGCCTCATTTTGAGGAAACTCCTTTTTTGTTACTAAGCTGTGGCCAGAGTAGGAGTCCCATAAATGTACACTGTATGTATTTTGGGCTCTTTAAAAGAGAGCTTTCAGTTTCAAAAACCTTTATTTTTTCTCTTCATTTGCAGCACTATGAAGGAGAGATGGCTTTCTGGCCTTACCAGGGAAAGGTCTCTGTCTTGCCCTGAGCTGAGGTTTAGCTGTCAACTTAGCAAGCACCTATTCATAGTTACTTCCTGAAAAAAACCCCAGCAAGTACAGGGGGGTTCCTTATCCTATCATACAGGGGAATGCATCCAGACATGAAAACAATCTTTTTACGTGTCACATCACAGTGTATTGTGCACCCCTGACCACAGAGGAGTAGGACAAAGACATATTTGGGATCAGCTCCTGCTGGATGTTGCCAGGAAAACATTAGGTGATAATCATGGTTATTGTAAATAAAATCTTTGCTCGCAGGGCGATATTTGTGCACTGCTGCTTTCTCTAAGATTATTTCCAAAGGAAATTACCGTGCTGGGTTCTGTTGCAGATAGGTAGGTTGGTTTGTCATTTTTTCTAATGGCTGTATGGGCTATTTTTCTTAAGGCAGCTTTTGCAGACTTTCACTTTCCAGTTCAGCAGTTCTCAGGGTAGGGGAAGCATATTTTGGCTTTTGTGCATGCCAGAAACCAAACAAAGCAGCGTGTCTGAGCAGAATTAGGCTGCACAGTGGATTACTCGATGCGAGGGAGCTGGTCCACTCACAGTCTGCTAAAAAGCAGAGAGATAGTGGATGATTATAAGGGTTTCTTTTAAAAGCAGGACATTTCCTTCTGTGTAGCACTACTGTAAAAATGGGTGGTCTGCCCTGCTGCCCTCAAATTCAGTCCTTGGCACAGGCTGATGTACAGCTTTGGGAGTGGATGGATCCACGTGCCAAGGTCACCTGCTTGCTTATTGAGGGCAAATACGAATGTTTCCGTAAATTTGGTTGTTGTGGGGTTGGATATTTTTGGAGGAGGGGGCTTTGAGGTTTACATTAAGAGTACAGTAAGACCTTTCTAGAGGCAGTATAAAGCAGTCAGCCCAGCCTAGTAGTACAGCCTTAATTTTTAGGACAAACTGTTCTCTCTCTCTGCGAATGTGTCTCGCTAGCAGGATGCCTGGGCTGAGAGGCTCACTTTTCAGAACAGACCTCCGCTACCTGCAGAGGTGATACAGCATGCAGGACACAGTGTCAGCTGTGCACCCTGTACTTCAGTGGTGGTTTTGCCAGCCTGAGGTGCAGAGTTGGAGAGCAGAGACACCTCTGTGCCCCAGCTTACTGCTTGGCACAGCACGGGAGCGGATACATCCTTAAGGCTACACGTGATGTAGCATGGAGGTAATGTAGCTGACCAGGAGCCAGAGGAGCTGAAAGGCTGGGGAGAAGGACTGGTTTATTGGCTGGCTGAAGAACCTTGTTTTTATCCTGAGGGCTCATGCTGGTCAGCTCATTCCACTGCCTTTGTGACTGTATTGATGTTTCTAATGCAGCTGACCCAGCTGGAGTTGTTGGGGGTCTGCTGGTGCCCTATTACACCTCTGGGTGTAGGATGGTGGGCAAAGAATCCTTGTGCTCTGGTATGTTGGTCCTGTGACTCGATGGTGTTTAATAGGATGCATGGTCCCTTTGGAAAGCAGAAGATAATTATGCAGTTATCCAGATGAGAACGTGGTCTGGCCTTGGGGCTGAACTCCAGCTCTTGGGGAAAATAAGATAAGCATATTAACAGGCAGTGTTTACTCCTCTGTGTGTAATCTGAGAACGTCTCCTTTGTGTGTGGGGTACTCCTTATGACAGGGAAGAACTTTCTCCTCTGGGATCTGGAAAGATTGCTGGATACTGGCCAGGTCCCTGAAATCATCCACCTTCCTTAGTGGAGGAGAACCCATCAGGTTTGCAGCTGTGTGTCTCATGACTGTTGGCTTTTATAGGGAATGGGCTTTTTGCAACAGGTTAATTCCCTGCCAGTTCAAACAATGAGCCTGTGACACTTGAAGGAAGCTTTACATAAGCCTTTTATGGAGACCAGTTTTGCTGGAAAGACTCCTGTTAACTGAAACAACACTAGGGTTTCTTTCAGCAAAATCAATTAAAAATTATGTGCTGAAAACATAAGCTGAATGGCTTTCCTAATTACATACGGCCACTGTTAACAGAGCAACTTTTATTAGTGTGCTGTTTGCTTTTTCCATGGGTCAAGACAGTGTAGACATGGGGTTCCTCATGTTCACTCTGTTGTTGTTTGGTTGTTTTCTTTTCCTGGCAACTGGTGATTTTGTTTATTCTCATCTCATGCCCCTTTTTACATCTGGAGCCAGATCTTGTTTCCCCTGAAGCCAAGGGTCCTTCCCCAGGGAGGTAAATGAGCAGTTGAACTGGATCTGTGACTGATAGCAGCAGTGCTCTGCAGGGCAGACTGGCTGGGTGGGGGGCTATGCAGGGATTACTGGTGGTTTGCTTAGGTGCTGTGCATAGCTTTGTTTTCTTGGCAAATAAAGATAAGCTCATTGGTTCAATGAGGTATTTTTAAGCTTTTCTGAAAGAGAAAGACCTTACAGCAGCCTGGAGACCTGATAGCAGCCTTCTAATATCTAAGAGGGGTCTACAAGAAGGCTGGAGAGAGATTCCTTGCAAGGGTATGCAGTGATAAGACAAGGGGGAATGGCCTTAAGCTGAAGAAGAGTAGGTTTAGATTGGATATTAGGAAGAAATTCTTTGCTGTGAGGGTGCTGAGGCCCTGGCACAAGTTGCTCAGAAGCTGGGGATGCCCTGTTCCTGGAAGTGTTCAAGGCCAGCTTGGACAGGGAAGGTGTCCTGCCCATGGCAGTGGGGGTTGGAATGAGATGATCTTTAAGGTCCCTTCCAACCCAAACTGTTCTATTGTTCAGTGAAAGTTCTTGCTTGAGTGTGCTACAGTCGGTGCCTCTATGGGTAATCTTTGCTGATTTGATGTATTTTATGCCTCTCTTCCCCGTGGATTCAGCCATGTGGGCAGAGTTGTTTGCATCTGAGGAAAGGGTGGGAAACAACTCAGCCAGTGCCGAAATGGGTGTGAGTCTCCATAAGCTCAGCTGTGGGATCTGCTCGCTGTCACTTCAGGAACGCTGTTTGGGAGAGTTCTGAGGCTCAGTACTGTGTGGGATGGGGGCCTTGAAGACCAGAGAGGATATATGTGAGCAGAGCAAAATGAAGGATGTGCTGTGTTCTGAGAGCAGCAGAAGGGATGAAGTATAAGCTGATTATCTGGTGAATGAGTGAAGCAAATCAGCTAAAAGCTACAAACTGGCACAGAATAGCATACCAGCAGTCCCATCCCTACAACAACTGCTTAGTGTAGAAGAGGAATTTTCATGCTGGAGTCTCTGGAAAGGCTTCATTCAGCTTCAGAAAATATAAAGAGATGTCTCTGAGGGTCAGGAGTGTGGTGATGTCTGCAGCTATCTTATCTGACAGTCAACAGCTCATGTAGACTGATTTGTGCTTCTAGACAGTGCATCTTCAACATAGTTTTCCACTCAGATGTGGTTGTTGCATGCTTGTGAGATGGGCTCTTTTACAGCCTCTGGCATGCGGTGCTTAAGGGGTTGTTTCTCTGCACTTGATCAAATGGAAAGTGCAGAGAGAAAAAAACCCCAGCCTCTCACGTTTCCGTGTCATGTTTAATCAGTCAGAGTGCAGGACAGTTTAGTCCTGATTTACAGTTATGCTTACTAAGAGCAGTCCTGTTTTGAGATCCACATATCAGATCTCTGTGCCCCATTGACTCCACTGTATATCGTCTGTGAACTTTGGTGGAACTTTCCACATGACTAAGGACTACTGAATAGCCTGCAGAAGTTGTTGGCCCTGCTGGTGTCTACTTTTCCTTTATGGTTATTTAAAGGGATTGATTTGAAACCTGCAAACCCTGCACATAATGAGTTTGTATAAATCATTTAAAAGCCCAGCTCGAAGGGGCCTCAAGAGTTTGTGTAGTTCATCCACCTGCCCCAAGGCTGGAGAACCTTTACCTGAATGCAAGCCTCTCATACTTTCCCTCTTTTTTGGTGCAGCTGGTACGTTTGCATATAAAAACTTGTGAACTCTTACAGGCACAGACTCATTTAGTGAATGCTTGCAATGAGAGCTCGGTGGTGTTTGGGAATTCTGGTGCTGGTGCTATAAAAGTAAGCAGTGCTGCTCATCTGTGGAGGGGATAAGTGATTAGATGTGAGTTGTGTTGTGGCATTCCTTTTGTGACTAATACATCCTCCTGGAGGCATTTCACAATTAAATAGCATGCAGATGCAATTAAGAAATAGCTATGTGTAACAATTACAGACAAGTTTGTAAAGAGAGGAGGCTTAGAAACCAGAATTAGGCTCAATCTTTAAGTCCCAGAGCACCTGGGAATATTTAGATTAGTACTTTTGAGACTAAGAAACTTTTCTACAAATATACTATTTTTTCTGTCTTGTCTGCTCTCTTCATTCTATTTTAAAGGCATAAAGGTCATCAGAAGGAGAAAACATAAAAACTGAAATACATTTTATGTTACTTAACATTTATTTTTGAAAATTGCCCCTAAATATTACTGCTTTGTTTTTAGCCAGAACTGCTGATCTGACTTTTAACATGTTCCCTGATACCAAGGGCATTCAGGTCTATGATTTCACTAATTTTGAAAACATTTGCTCTGAGATATCTAGAATTGCCCAGCGTTAATCCAGTAATTTTATTGATCTTTTTACCCATCTCAAAATAAGGAAGCTTTCAGTGTCACTTTCGGAGAACATGAGCCCTGGCTTGGCATTAGGGAGGCTGATATATATAGCTGGGGAAAAGGTCTCTCTGTCAACCTTAATAAATGTTTTGTACAACTTTTTGAAAGCAGGATTATGCTGACAAAACGCTGTTGCATCTGCTCCTCTGACTTGCTGAAATGGAAGATTTCTTGCATCACAATTTATTGCAGTGAGTGAAGTTGCTGGATTTGTAAGGGACACAATGAAAGGCTCAGTGTTGAAATATTTGGCCTGCAGCAACAGCGAGACTTTGACTTACTGTTTTAGCTGTAGCAAGATTGGCACCTGATGTTTCTTCGGTCAGTAATTCCAATGTTTAGATCTTGTTCTTTATGCCAGGGAGCAGGTGGGTTACTTTGCTTTTATGTAAGCAGAGGAGTTTTTTAAAGCCACACAGCAACTTTTGGTACCGGTGGTGCACCACTGTCACACCTTGTCTGTAGATTCTAGTTCAGAGCTGCCTGTAATGATACAGATATAAACTAAGAATAATAACACAGTCAAAAATTTCAGCTATTAAGGGTAGTGCTGCAGTAATAACTGCTTTACAATTAAGAATTTCTGTGAGAGAGAATTCCCTGTTCTGCCAGTGGTACCCTGGGCAGGATGGTGGGCACAGCTTTGTTTCTGCCCTCTGCGTGCCGGCTGAACTGGTGCTGGGGCTTGTCCTTAGGATGCAGTTTGTGGGGCCTGTTCCCATGGAGCAAGGGGAAGGCATTGCTCATCACTTGGTCTCTGAGTCACAGCACCTTTGCTGTTAATAGGATTGAGAACCTCCCCTTTTATGAGGCTGTGCCTAAGGGCACAATTTAATCTTGGAATTGTATTACCTGGTTATTACTCCACTGAAGCAGTGGCAGTATTCCCGCTGACAACAATGGAAAGGGGAGCAAGCCTTCAAGTCTCAGCTGTGTACAAATGTGATATATTCAAAACCACGGAGATCCTCTGCGCTCTGAGCTGATTTCTTTTGAATCAATTAAAGTTTCACAAGCACAATTTATTATTAACATCCAGAGCCGCTTTCACAAATCTCTCGGCAGCGTGGTAGGGGAGTGCTCATGAATCAAGAAAATGACTTCCAAGTAGGAGAGGTTATTTACTAGCTAAATCCCTGATCCAGGCATACTGCCATGGCCAAGTCTACCCAATAGGATGTGTGTGTCCACATCTGAAGCGTTCCTGATCTGAAGCATTTTTGTCACAGTGCCTGGCCAGAGTGGGTCATGCCATCTTCGGTTGTTGTGCTGGGAAAGGAAGGGGGTGGAGGAGGGGGTAAATCAGGAAAAGCAGGGTTAGCTGTGCAAGGTAGCAGGGGGAAATGATGCCATGTGCAAACCTGTGTGGTAGCAGGGGCAGTAGGAAGTGTTCCCTTCAGACTCTCCAGGGACATTCCAGTCAGCCAGCGTGGGCTGTTGAAGCGAGGCTGCAGCGTGTCTCAGTGCCCAGACTCTGTGGCACTTGTGCTAAGAGTCTGAGCTGCTGTGTGACATTTAGCAAGCAGGCTTTGGGTTTTCTCCTCCCTTCAATGGATCTTGTTACGTTCCTTTTGACATTTACCTGGGCATGAAAATGTATCAGGGTCCCGTGTCCTTGTTGACTCATGCCTAAAAGCTGAATTAGTGTGTTTTGTATTTCTGTTTGTCAGTATTTCTTAACTGTAAGTTGAGGAATTGTATGCTTATCTGTGCTCTGGGGATTTTGACACAATCTTATCAACTTAATGTAACCTTTGACATTTCCTGCACCTTCTCTTTTTTTTTTCTTTTACTTTTTAACTATCTGGAGCTTCCCATTCCAGTATTACTCATATCATTTCTCATGTATTTTGAGTAGCAGCTTGAAACTTTGTGCCCAAACAGCAGCTTTACAGCCAGAATTTCTACCTTCAGACCCTGTTGAGCACAGAGGGAGAAAAAACCTTGGCAGCTGACTCCTGCTTCTTGCTGCTCTGCCCAGCCTTGATAAATGAGAAAGCCAAGGAGAGGCTGTGACTCCTTCCAGCTGGCCAAGCTCCCAAAGAGATAGTCCACCCACTGGGAAGGTCAGAAGGCAGCTGTGCCCGGCCACTCCACCCTTGCAGCAGCGCAGAGTGTGGAGCCAGAGCTGGTCCTGACAGTCCTGCTCCTGCTGGGGTCTCTTTGGGGCCAGGGCCAACTCCCGTGGGAGGGTGACAGCTCTGGGTGTCCTTTGTGCTGCTTGGGGTGCAGCAAGCCAGGGAAGATTCAGGCAGTCAGCTTATGCCTTGCACTACAGAGTTAATTTTGAAGTTGGGGTGGCCCAAGGATGGCAGCTGATCTGCTGGTGGCAGGTTTGAGATAGGACTCGTGCAACTCCTACCTGAATTCATGGTTTTTTCCCCTATCCTTACACACAGAGAAAATGTCCAAATAAGCCTTTGTGGCACCATATCTGTTAAATAAATAGCTTTTATCAGTGATTGAGCCACTTGAAACATAGTTCCCTGTCTGCTTTCAAAAAAAGGCAATACTAAACTGTGCTGCTTCTTGGAACTCTTGAGCTTTTGGAAGTGAGCCAGAAAAAAGGGAGAGCAGCTTTCAAACCCCTGAAGCCACAAGTCATCTGTGGCTTGAGTGGGCTGAAGTTGGATTCATGAGTGGAAAGTCTCTATGTCACAGATCCCCCTACACTCTTTTGATCTTGTGAAACTGCCCTGCTCACTCAAAAATTGGTGACTGCTCTGACAGGGATAGCCCCAGGGGAAAGACAGCTATTTGGTGTGATAAAATTAATGGGAAACTGTCTTGCAGCCTGCTCTATTTACTGCCCCTCATCATCTCCATTCAGAACTGCCTTGGAGTCCTTCAGGACTGACAGTTTTCCCAGGCCACAGGACAGTCAGCAGAAGTTCCTGCCAGAGCTGTTGGATGCTGCTTCCCAGCATCAGCCAGTGGCATCTCTGGATCCCTGCTGGCCAGGAAGCAAGCCAGCAAATGCCAAATATTGCCAGTAAGCTGACATTGGAATGGAGACACATGGAAGAGAGGGGATAGTCTTTGGAGGCCTGGCTGTTGTCTCTGCTTGAGTTAAATGTGGCATATAGTATTGGGTATCTCACGCTCTGTTATGTCCAGGACAGGTTAATTGAAGTCACTGTTTGACTGCCTGAGAGCCTTCCCTACTTTCTCTTCACTTTGTTACAACCAGGCTCATGCTGAAATTCTCCATCTCGTCTCCAGGGACGCTCCTAATGTTTCCAAGTCTTTGCTCTGCCTGTGTCTTCCTTGGGACCTTGCAGTGGTTTGGGGTAGTTCAGGTTGTTCTCCTGTTCCCTGGGGGATGCGCTTAAAAGACAGCTGTCCTTCAGTAGAGTTGGGTTGTAGAAATAAGCACTTCATTGCCATGAGATCCCTATTTCCCTGAAGCCCACACTGAGTAGGTAAGGGTGCCTGGAGCCTCTAGGTGTAGCACAGGCACTGCTTGCTCCCAGGCTTTCTTTGGGCTCTGCTGGCACAGCCGTGCACAGCACTGGCCAAGTGAGTGTCTGTCCCAGCGCTGTTATGTAAGGAGGAATTTCAGCATTAATTACCTGTCTTGGCTTTGGGTTTCATTCTGTCTCTCCAGACACCAGAATGAGTCTCAGAAGATTGTGTGGCTTCCGCAAACAAAACAAACAAACTTTATTTCACAGGCTCTGGGCTCTGCTGCTTTCTGCCAGGAGCATCCGCTCTTCGGGGGCGTTTTCCCTTTGTTTCCCTGCCGCTGAGGAGGGACAGCAGGTTTTCTGGAGATGCTGCCGAGCATAGCTAACATGCTCAAGTGTTTGAGCTGCAGGGAGGCTGGCACTTCCAGTCAGGCCGATTAAAAGGGAAGAATTAACATTTCCCTTTGCTCTCAGCCACCTTCCTCCCTTCTGAAGGGCTGGAGGAGGGAGGGATGCCATCAGGGCTGTATAGGCTGGCTAGGACAGAAGTGTATGCTGGGCCAGAGGTATGTGTGGATCATGTTCTCCCTAATGGCTTTCCTCCCCCCATCTGAAGTCATTAGTGCTCCTTTAGCCAGGATGGAAACAAACCCAAACAACAACAGTCTACAAAATAATTCCGTCACTCCAGGCTGGTTCTTTTTTTTTTTCTCCAGTGAAGCAATTAGTCTCCTGTGGTCCCATTTTTAGCCAGACTGGAAACAACCAGCCGGACAATAGTGAATTCCTCTCCTGGCAGAGCAGTCATCAGATCTGCTCCCTGATGGGAAAGGTGAGGCAAGTTCCCTTTGCCTGTCTCTAGGGGAAGAATCTCCCTGCAGAAATTCCTGTGGACCTTGCTGAAAGCCCTATTTTTGTGCAGCCTCTCCCGGTGAGTCACAGCCTCTGGCTACTCTGAGAGCTCTCAGTACCATGGGTTTTCTCCCAGCTCACTGCAGGGTTAGCCCCTCTGTGGTTTTGCTCTCATGCATGTATAGCCCGTCCCACTCTCTGGCTGATGATGCCGACTGTGGGTGCCAGAAAGTCGTGGAGTAACTTGTGGTTTGTACCAACAACAGGCTGGTGTAGGGCGCATGTGGAGGCGGGGCGAGACTTTTCCAGTCTCGCTCATCTGGATGGTACTTGATCCTAGGAATGGCTCAACTTGATCCTAGGAATTGTTCAGCCCGTGTTAGGGGACTGCGCTGTGGAGCAGCGGAGTGTGATACACGCAGGGTCTGGCAAAATTTGGGATGTGTGATAGGGAAGAGAGGGGCTGGCTGAAGTCACTGAGACTGCCACCTGAACAGGCTGCCCAGAGAAGTTGTGGATGCCCCATCCCTGGAAGTGTTCAAGGCAGGCTGCGTGAGGCTTGGAGCAGTCTGCACTAGGGGAAGGTGTTGGAACGAAATAATCTTTAGGGTCCCTCCCAACCCCAGCCATTCTGTGATTCTCTTCTACGATTCCCTGAAGTCCTGTGTAGCACCACACAGAGCTGTGGGGGGAGCTTGGCCAGAGCCACCCTGGAAATGTCTGGGTTCCTGTAACTGCTTGTAACATGAGAAACCTGAAGTGCTGTCCTCTGCCCAGGGCAGAGCCTGCAGCTGTGCCACACACAGGGCCTTCCTCTTGCCTCTGAGTTTTTTGTAGGGTATAGAGGAGCACTGGGTTCCCCCTCCATCACTGCAGCTCCCTGCAGGGCACTGCCTGCCAGGCATGCAGCACCCTCACTGCTCTGAAAAGCACGGATGGGACAGGGTATGAAAGGGCAGGTACAATCGGAGAGCACTGTGGCCGTGCTGCTCGAGGAGGAGGCTTGAATCACCAGGAAAAGGGATCTTGCTGTCTCTAGGTTCTAAAAAGCAGCCTTGATGCCACCTTAGCAGCTGAACAGTGCTAAAACCCGAACACTTCCCTTTCAAGATACAGGAAGGCTCTAAGCCCAAATCCATGTTTTACCTCATGCACGTGAGGTAAAAGCCACAGGGTTTCTAGTCAGGTGCCAGGAAAAGCTGCAGCTGCCCAGAAAAGGGCAGCTGAGGACAGAGGGAAGCTCTGCTCGCTGGCTGCTGGGATTAAGAGCAGTTCACCACGTGTTTGAGTCATGTGTCACCGGTGCCGCAGCTCTGACTCCTGCGGTATGAAGGAGCCGTGTGGGCACCGGAGACGCAGGGCTGCGGAGTGCTTCTCCTTGACATTGAAAGCCAGGGTGGAGAAACACTTGGCAAAGAAGTCTGCCAGGCAGGCTCATCTGGGGATGTGCAGGAAAAGTGTTTCTGCCTGATCCCTGCAGCTTGGATCAGCTCTGGGGCAGAGCCTGCTGCATCCGAGCATCACCCTGGGTGTTGGCTGCTCCCGCTCTGTGCCCGGGCAGAGCCGCCTTGGTTGCTGTGGAGGGATGAGAGGCTGTTGATAAACGTTGTCATCTTGTTGGGTGTTCTCTGTTTTGAGTCATTCCAGCCGTGGTGATGGTTGCTGGCGGTACCAGGAGTGCCAGCAAGCGCTTAGGGTGGGGGCAGCAAACCAGTGATGCCTTGGGTTTTAACTTTTATATTTTTCAAATCCGGTACTGCCTAGTGTGTAACTGAAGTTTCTTGTGGCCTATTAGCTGCTGTTCTCTCGTGCTGGTTTGACATAACAAACCTCTCTCAGTTTCCACATCAAGGACACCAGGCCCCAAAATGTGTAAATTAAAGCCTCTGAAGGGGGGGGCAAAATGAGGTAATTGCATCGTGAACGGAGGTTATAACTGGAGACTTAACCCTGATTTGCAAATGAACCAAACTTATAAAAGTGTGAAGAATCCATGACCGAGGGTCTATCTTGGGTGTAGCCTTTTGACTGCCCAGGGTGTGCCTTTGAAAGCCCTTCAAATAGATAACTGCCTTTATTCTCTTATTTTGTCTAATGTCTGTGTTTTAGGTGACCAACCTCAAGGCATCACCAGATGCCCAGGGGTTGAGTTCCAGGTGGCTGTGGAGGTGCAGGTGTATGCAAGGAAAACTCAGGGATTCAAAACCTGCAGCACAAAATAAAGGGATTGGCTGGAGAGGAAGCAGGATGGGTTTGCGTTTGTATCACTGTGGTGCTTCCCAAGTCACCGCAGGGACAATGGGAAGTGGGAAGCAAAAGTAACCCGGTGTTTAAAAGCTGATTCCAAATGCCCTTGGACGTAACCTTGATGGGAAAGCGGTTGCTATGTCATGGTGTGGTTGCTTTCCTGTTAAGAGCCCAGGACAAAGCACACTGCAGCACCCACACCACCACCCCCCACTCAGTGTCCTGTGCTCTCACAGCCATGGGATCATTTCAAGTACCGTGAAATCATTCCTCATGCAAAACCATGAAGAAGTTTGCAAAACGTCTGTGAAGTAAAGTGCTGTGAAGTCTGCTTGAGAATAGAGATGGAGGACAGGTAAACCACTTACAAATGATGTCCTCAAGGTGAAGAGAGGACGTGGGTCATCTATTGCTCCATGTCTGCAAATCCATCTAGAAAAGTTCCAGGGGTTCATTAGCTTTATGTGTCTCTTGTGAGTGATGCATTTCAGCATGTTGGTTTTAAAATAATGCCCTTTTTATTCCTTTTTCTCGGGACAGTACAGTCATTCTGCTTTCCCTGAGCCTCCATGGTCTTCCATTAGTCCTCAATCAATTATTTATTCATGGGAGAGTATCTGAAAGCAGCAGTCCGGTCTGAGAGCAGCAGTACTTGACTATGGAGATGTTTGAGGTACTTGATGGCTGAACCCACTGGAATTGTCAATAACATTAAGAACTGCTTTCCTGCCACAAAATAAAAATATAGCCTTGTAGGCGGAGAGTGCTAAACTTTGATGAGGGCATGAGCTAAAAACCAATGCACTTTAGATGTCACCTGGGTGTAATTTTAGTGAGCACAGACAAGGAGTTTTTTGAAAATCATCTTGCCTTCAGGTTTACTAACTTTTGTATTGTGATAGAAAGTGTATATTGTTTGTGCAATTCTGGCCTGTGTTGTAAACATGGGAGGTCTAGGTAGAAAATCTGTAATTCTGAGTTTTGATCTGATGTAGTGCCTCAGCAAGAGGCACCAAGATTTTTGCCTGATGTTTCTTTTCTCCTTAGACAAGAAATAAGTTTCAGTGGGGATTTGTGGTGCCTTCTTCCTGACTCAAAGGGATTTATAAGCAAGACATATAGTTGGAGCCTGTGTAAGCAAGAGGGACCTGACAGCTTCAGATCTTCCACCTCTAAAATAGTAAAATCTGAATATGCCAAGAGGCATATTTCCAGATAGACACACAGTACTCGGGGTGTCCTCCTCTGTAGTCACACGTTGCAGAGGCCAAAGGGACTTGCAGGGACTTGACATATCAAAGTGTTAAAAATTCAAGGGCTGAGCAGTGTAAAGACAGACTTTCCTCGTTCATGTCCTATTTGTATTTTTTTTTCTTGATGGAGTCAGTGGAGACAGTGCTTGTTTCATTTTGTGATTCATTTGTTTCGTGTATAACAGGAACGAGGGAATTGGCAGCTCCTTATGCCTGGTAGCCGTGTCAGGTGAGCATCACTTGACCCCTGCTCTGAGTTACTTCTGCTTTGCTTGCAATCAGGCAGCCACCTAAGGCACCTAATTTGGGAACTTTGGTAGCTTTGTCAGCTGGTGAGTCAAATTTAGAGGGGCTGAAGTGGCTTGGAAAGCATCTGTTGCCCTGTGCCAGCTGAAGAGGGAGCCCAGACCAATGAGACTGGTGGGTTAAGTACCTGATGTGACGTGGGGACAACACCGTCCAGCATCATTCATGGGCAGTTTGGAGTCTCTTTGATGCTGTGTGGCATTTGGGGTGACACATGGGATCTAGTCTGTCCCTGCTGGCCTGGCACGAAGGTCAGTGTCACTGGTTCCTGCACGCAGGCAGCGTGGGAGGAGTCGGAGCGGGACAGCAGAGCGCTCGGCATGCCCAGCCAGGAATTCCACCTGGCTCTGCCCTGCTTATCCAGGATCCTTGGGCTTCACACAGCTCTCCGTGAATCACCTGTAATGAGTGAATAACAACAGTAATTCACATGAAATGAGGATCTAAATCTTGGGATAATGACCCATCTGCTAGGCTCCTATAAAAGCCTCTTCCATTTTTATTTAAGTGATTGTTGTGCCCAAAAGCAGGGAGATCAGAGCAGTCAGAAAAGCACTCTGTTTGCCCAAAGGTTCCCTGGAGTCTTAAAAAAAAAAGAACCAATTATGTCAGTGATGGTGTCAGTTTGTTTTTTTAAGAAACAGCTTTCAGGACAGCATTTCCTTGGAAATTCATTTAAACTTTGTTCCAAGGGGAACCAGGCAGAACCCCCTCCTGTGCAGCAGTGGGATGGCTGTGTGCTTTGTGCCCACAATGTGTCACTAGCAGGGAGACTGTTCTTTTTGCTCTGTGCATAAAAATTCAGTGCAGTTGGTGAGATTTTCAAAAGCATCCACACTGGGCCAGCACGAATGCTCCCTCTAAAGTTAACAGTAAGTTTGGCAGTGGAAATCTACAGGCCAGAGCAAGGTGCTTTAAAAAATCCTGTCTAAAAATACAGTACTTCTTCCTTCAGCTTTGTTTATTCCATTATAGAAAGGAGATTAGCACCTATAGCCTTAGCTTTATAAATCTGGATCTGTAATTCAGAGCCTTAATAAGGTTAAGTAATTTTTTTTTCTCACGGCCTAATTCAAAATCAAGTGAACTTAACAGGATTTTTTTTTTCCCACTGATTTCCCTGGATTCAGAGTCAGGCTCAGAGTACAGTGAACCTTACCTGTATCAAGTGAATGTGGAGAAGTCTGCCAGACCAGATTTACAGGTTCCAGGCAGGAGTGTCCTTGCCACAGAGCCCTGCTGGCATTGCCAGTACCAGCATAGGTTGGTTTGCTGCCCAAGCTGGTGCCAGAGACAGTCTGCACACATCATCCTGATGGATAGGGACACCTTTATTTTTATTTTCTTTGATATTTCTGGGAGCGAAATATTCCTCCTGAGACTGGAGTGTGGGGAGGGTGGATTCCATGTCAGCTGTGGGATGAGCAGGAGAGTTGCTTTGGTGTTGGTGACTGTGTCATTCCCCCAGGGCAAGCTTAGTGGCAACACGGCAGTGAAATGGGGACCTGTCACTGTGTGCTGGTGGAAGGAGGAGCATTTTCAGCAGCACAGGCCAACCCTGATCCTATCCAGGACAGCTTGGAGCTGGGACAGGGCCTTCAGCAGCCCTGTGGTGGGCTGTGGGCAGCTGGTGATGACTAATCCTGGATAACTCTCACTCCGTCTTGCAGTGTTGAGACCATGCTGTGCTGTGGGCACAAACCTGATTTCATTTTAATTTCCATATCAGGCTTTGAATCAAGATTGATCTATTTTTGTCAAAGTGACACAACAGGCTGGTGCTTTTTAACCTTTCCTGGCTTCATCAGTCACCTGATTCTTGTTCCTGTGTTTGGGTCCTGAGTCTGTTGTGTGCCTCCTCTGAAGACTTCAGGCAGTGGGATGCACAAAAAGAAGCATTGTAGTTGGTTTGGTTTTTTTTTGCTTTCTCCCTCTTTTTCTGGCAACGGTAAAATAGGAGCTCTGTTGGGAGCAACTCAGCAAGTAATGTTTCAGGGCCAGCAAATTCCAGTGTTGCTGCCCAGTGGGACTGAGGAGTCTATCACAGGACCAGGCTGGCGGCTCATCCGGAGAGGGAACGCGTGGCGTGCATGCCAAAAACTGGACACGAAGCCCTTTTCTGTCCACCTCTCCCCTTCCTGCAGTAAATGGGAGGACATTTGCTCTGGGATTCAGGGAGATACCTCAAGCGTAGCTCCTCTTTCCTGATTAGAGTCCCACATAAAAGTGCAGCAAATAATACATAGATTAGATGTAAGTATCTATAAAAAATGCACGCACACCAGTTTGGATGTGTAAATAAATTATAGGGATTTTGCCGTCTTTGGGATTACTCCAGCGTGGCAACCTCCAGCGCGTCTGTGTTTCACCAGTAATGGCTCTGGCTCGTGGCTGCCCCATTTCACAAGAGTGTCTTTTTTGCCCTTGTAAAGCTGCCTTTGGACACTGTCATCAGCCCCCTTACAGCTGCTGTGGGTATAATAAAGGGGAAGCTTGTAGGTGTGCCTGACCCCAGAGGGACTCAGGGCACCCATGAGGTCCTGCTGGATCTGTACCACCAACGTGGGGGAAGCTCTGTGATTATCTCTTGTGGTATGCCCAGGGTTTTTAGGCTCTGCCTTTATACTTGAGCCTACCACTCTTGTTTTAACTGGAGGATGAATCACGCCTGCTCATCTCAGCAGCAATGAAATCCTGTGAGTAATTGTGTTCAGCTTCCACAGGCGCCCTTCTGAAGTGCCCAGAGGGAGGGGAGGTGGGAATGCCGGTGCTTCAAATCACCGGAGAGGTCTTGGATGCCGGGTAATGCCATCTCCTGTGCTGTAAGAGAAGTCAGTGCCTTGGGCACTGCTTTGTCTTCAGTGCAGCAGCCCGGGGTTTACCAGGAGAGGGCCGGCGCTCTGATGTGGGCTGGGGAACTTCTTCCAGGGAGCCCTCGCCGGCAGGAAGGGGTCAGGCAGATGGACAGCCAGCAATGCTGGGTGCCAGTCTGCCTCTGCCAAAAACCCCATGGTTCTGCCTTAATGCAGGCAGATTGCTTGCAGAAACTTGTCCTTGTGCTTGAGGGGCTGCTTGACTTTAGGATTAAAATAATACTAATAACAGAGCACTTCTGAATACAGTGCTTGCCAGTCAGTTTAGTCTGCAGCCCAAGCAACAATGTATTTTAGAGCTTAATCAGACTTACCCCAGTGAGTGTGCAAGACTGATACCGAGTGCCTTTGGACATCCTGAAGAGCACAGATGCAGGTGTGAGGATCTGTCTTGTGCTAATTCACAGACCCCCAAACTTGCCCTCAGGGTGGTCCTTGGCCATGTGCTGTGGTGAGAGTTTTCAGAATGTTCTATTGTTGTGTCTGACCCCGGACTTGAGTCCATATTGCATCAGTCTTTAACATCTTGTGTTGCAAGAGAGGTGGAGCCTGCTTTGGAGGCTCAGTGTCCCTAATCCATCACACATTTATCCTAACCCATGGGTGCAGAGCATTTCCAGAGGTCTGTGCTCTGCATGCCAGCAGGGTGGGTTGGGTGAAGCAGAGACAAGGCAGGAGGCTCTTCTCGTATCCTGCCACATTCCCCTCCCCAGCTCTCGGAAGAGTCTGCAGGATGTGCTGTAGTAGCGGGATGAGGCTGTAAAATCCCCTGGAATGGTGCTGGGCTCCTGGCTGGAGCACTGCTCTGGTACTGAGGTGCCTGTAGGATGCACCTTCCCCACGAGCCTCCTCTGGCTCCCATGGCTAGCAAGGACAGGCAGCTGTCTGCTGTTAAATGGCCCAGCAATGAGTGTGGATTTTCAGTAGAGTTTCACTTACTTGTGCCACTTATCCCGAGTCTGAGTTGGATCCTTGAATCATTATATCACGTTTCTGCTATTGCTTTGTTTGTGAGAAATGAGAAGGTCAGCCTGGAGCCGTGGTGGCTGTATTTACAGTCCCTGAACACCTAAGTCTGGTCAGCTTTGGAAACAACTTCTGGCTGTTAGGCCAGCGCAGAAGGGCACTTGCTATGTGTCATTCCTACTTTCTGGTAGTTACGAGTTACAAATATCTGGAGAGATGTTCCTTTATGTCCTGTTACGCTGCACTGCAGGTTGCAGTTTGCTGTAGCCAGGCTGTCTGTGTGGCTGACAGTGGTCTGGGTGGGTTTCACCTCGGAGCTTGTTTGGAAACCAGAATGAATGTTTTCTTTACCCAAAGGAATGTTTTTCAAGGAAACAAAGAGTTGAAGTTATGTTTTGCAGTCCCCGTGTATTTTGACATTACTTTGCGCAGTGCCAGGGAGGATGGGGCGCACGGACTAAATCCCGTGGGATTTTGGGGATTGTGCTGGGAAGCTGTAGGTGTGTAAAGCAACGCTTTCCATCTCAGCCTGCAGTGCCTACACAGTGTGTAAATGCCTACACACTGGTTGTATGCTGGGTAACAGCACTGTCCTACCTCTGCTTCTTCCCTTGGTGCTGTGCCCACGAGGGTCCCTCTGTAAGCACAGGGGGTTGCTCCAGCTGTGCTGATTCCTCCTGTGAAGGTGAACAGGCGTCAAATTAAGTAAAACTTCCAAGGCTGGGAGGAACTGACTAATAAAAAGCTCATCTTTTTATTTGGTAGCAACACTCAGGATTTCGACTGTTTTTCTCCAGCTCAGTGCAGCTTGATCTTTTTCTGATCTCTGCTTTGTGGTTCCTTTTGTCAAAGGCCGGTAACCTGGTGTTTCATTTTTGATTTCAGTGTTTCCTCCTGCCTTGAAGATATGCCTAAGCAAGTACCAGCAGCTCAGCCTGGGTTATGTCCTAGCTTGAGTAGAATATGTTGCAGGTGTCAGCTTCATCCTATGTTTACTGCTGCCACTCAACTTTACCGCTGCCTAGGACATGCTTAACTCTTCCTTGGGGCTGTGAGAAGATGAGTTTTTGGTTATGAAAGCTTACTTGATCATACAAATAAATAATGTTCGGCTGTTATTAGAAAAATGTGAGAGATGTGAACCATTTTCTGTGAAGGAATTTATAAGCAAGTTCTCTACAACCCAGGACATACAGTAGAAATAGCCTTAATTCCTAAACTGGTGTAACATCTTGGGGACAAAATGTGGAGGTCCCTGGGCCAAAGCTGATGGGAATAGATTCATGAAAATAATTTTTTTTTTTGCGTTTCCTAACTGAATCTCCAAAATTTACTATGGAAAGAAAGATAGAAAATTATTTTGAGGGCCCAGAATAAATTTTAAGGCTTTTTTAAAGCAATGATTTTTTTTTGCAAGTCAAGAGAGCATTGGTTTCAGATAAAATAAAATATTTTAGTTTGGATGTTCCTAACGAATGCAGAGAAAAATGGGAAACAGCATCAGCTTCACATGAGTATTTAAGTCTTTACATAAAACTGAGACCTCCATCTGTTCTCCTCCTTATTTAATCAAAGTATGGGTTTAAATCTCTTGTCCACTGTATTTGGAGCAAAGCCTCCAACTCGAAAAATACTGCCTTTTCCTTAAGTATCTTACCAACTGTGCTATTCTGCAGGTTGTGCATCTTTCATTCTCTTCTGTTGGAGTTGCTTCATTTTAAAAAAAAAATAATAGCTACAATGTCATTGGAGCAGGAGTTGGAAATGTGTATTGCTTTGGCTACCAGAGCAGGCAATAGAAACGTGGTTTTCTGCATCATGATGGGGATTGCAGTATTTCTGTGAAGTAAAATGACTTCAGCAGAAGAGGTGGAGAAAAATTAGGATCTCATCACTGCTTGCAAAGGGATTTGAATGCACATTTGCTCACCCAAAAGTGTTTCCAAGGAGTGTCTAAAGGGAAGGTTTTTCCTCTTCAGAAATGCCAAAGTTACTCAAGTACCTAATTTCAGGTGTGGGGATTTTGTTTTTCATTGTGTATTTTTTGAAAACCATTTGACTGGAGTTTTATGGTAGTCACACCTACCTTTGTGGCTGGCTACCCACAGCTTTCATGACTGAATGGTTTGCCTTGAGATGGGAACACCAGGCCTTAATGAGCTTTAAACTGAACCTTTGAGATTAGCAAACCTGGGATAACCTTGAACAGAGGCAGGAAGCCAGTGTCTGCCACCCTTACTCTTCTGGATCCTTACTACAGGTACAGCCCTTACCACAACAGGGTGATAAAACCAAAATAAGGGGAAAACCCAGCAAACTTCATCCTTCCAAATGCAGTTTCTCCATCACGAGTGAGATGGTCAGAGAAGAACAAGTGGCAGGTACGTGTACAACACACATTCCCTGGCAAAACTCCCCGGTGCAGGGGAATTGCATTTGACAGATGCTTCAGAAAAGAACCAGATCATCTGCAATTGTAATTTGGGGTTTTTTTACGAATGTCAAACTTGAGCAGCAGATGTGCAAAGAACGCCTCTTCCAGTGAGTGACTCTGAAGCAGCTCATTTTGTCGTTTTTTCTGAGTCTAGACTAAACAAGGCCATTAAGCCAGTGTGCCATAGCTGAGGGTGAGGACAAAGACAGCCTTTTCTGAGTCAGGATGAAGCCTGTTTTCCAGGGAAGGTTTGCCAGTGAAAGGCAGAACCTCAGCCGTACCTTAGAAACGCAGCCTCAGAAAACCTCTCTGCCTTTACTGCTTCATGGAACTGCTAAAAATATTGAATGGAAAATGCAAGTATTAAGGAAATGAGGTAGATTTGGCCTTTCTGAGCTGGATGGCTTCCAGTTTCATCAGCTTCCCGGAATCCTTGCTGCAAAAATGAAGAGCTCCTTGTAAATCTCAGAGACATGTCAGTGTTTTTCCTCTCATGTGGCCGTGGTTATGGGGTTCGGTGCGTGGGGAGACCTCTCAGCATCAAGCAGTGAGTTCAGAGCACACAGCTGCTGGGATGGCTTGAGACAAATGCTCGAACCACAGCTTTCCCAGGGAATTATCTTACGGGGCAGCCATAGAGAGCAGGCTCCAGAGGAGCCAGTGGCTGAGGCTGCCACTGTGCTGGCCCACGAGACTTGCTCCAAGAGGGACGTGTGGGATCATCTCCCATCACTGTGCCGAGCAAAGAGCATTGAGCAGCCTTCTGTGGTCATGGGAGGTCCTCTTCTGAAATGATGTGCACGTAGCCAAGGGCCTGAGCAAGTGAGAGCCAGAGTAACGTCACATTACAGGTTATGTGAAAATAGAAAATGCAAGTGTTGGGTTTCACACTGCTGGACAGAAGTCAGGAGGAGACAACAGACACTGTTAATGGGTTTAACGTGCAGTGTGGAGAAGCCAAGGGCTGGAGCTTTGCCTCGTGTGGTTAAAACTATGCTTACCCAGCAAGAGGCAGACAGTTTAAATTTAATGGCAATTACGGAGATAGAGGCTCTCTGGGAAGACACAGCCAGCGCAGCGCTCTCGCACCTGCAGGACTCCTGCCATCTCAGAGCTGGGATGAGCATGGTGCACTATGCAGCTAACAGGGATCTGGGGGCTCCTGCAGCATGTCCTGTGGGGCAGAGACTGGGAAGTGGCAGCATGCCCTGGTGACGTGGTCAGCAGAGCTGGCCCAGCCCCGTAGCTGTCTCTTGTCTCTGCTCTTCCACATTCGTGATTGTGTTTCTGCTGGCTCAGATGTAAGGATGGTGTATTTTGAGGTATACCTAAAGCATGCCAAGACATGTTTGATGTTTCAGGGAACAGGGGGAGGTTTGCTGGAGGATCTCCAAGAGAGTTCACCAAAATTCCCCTTCCAGTTGTATCTTTAGGGGCACACTGCAACAGTCAGCACTGCCCAGGACCGAGAAGGTGTTTGCTGCATTTAAACCCGAGCCAAGAATAAACTGCATTTCAACCACATTGTGGCAGATTCCTGAAAACAAGGCCTGCCTTCATGCTTGGAGGGCTTCCTTGCCCTGCCAGGAACCACAGGGAAGAGCAACAGGAGCTTTGGCTGTAAACTACTGCTGAAGATGGGCTGTTGTGGGCAACCATGCACAAACCTCTCTCTGTGCTCACCTAAAGCCTTTCCAGGACAAGCCTTTGCCCACATGCCTCAGCCATCATTTGTGATTCTCAGAAGGGAAAAAATAAGTGTCTCCTGCTGATCATCTTGCCCAGAGCAAACACTGCAGCGTGAGACAGCCATGGGCACTGTCCTTGGCATCCAAATTTCAGTGGCCACTAGAGAGCTCGTGGGCCTGCTGGAAAGGGCAGCAGCATTGCAGAATTGCTGTCTTGCATTGCCAAGCCATCTTAAAGTTCAAGAGAGGATGTGTGATCCTGTGATTAAGATCCGGAGCTGGAATTCAGGAAGCTGGTGTTCAGCCTTGTCTCTGGGGCACACGGGCAAATTTCTTAACTTCTGTCCTTCGCTTTCCCATCCATTCACAAGAGGCTAAGAATACTTTTCCTTATCTCTTTGGGAGAGGATGTGGCTCTGATTGTCTTACACAATGTGTCCTTGATCTTTCCAGTGCAGCAGTGCAGCTGAGGGAGGGCTGTCTCAAGTCCCGTGGGCTGTGGGAATGCAACAGAGCCATCAACCTCCTGATTTTTACTTTAGGATCATAGATGGAGGATGAACAGGATCAAGCTGGATTCAGATTTCAGCTCAACCATAGGTTTTCATATCGCTATGAAGATGTCACCACCTATGTTCCCACCCTCCCTACTGCTCCCCCTTTCCAGGGAAATAGATATCCAACCAAAGGGCAAAATGGATGGAGATCCAGCATGGATTTCATGAAGGGGCCCTGAGACCCTCAAATATGTTTTTTGATCTTGATGTGGGCGTCAGAATGAGTTTGAAGGTGGCTTTGTCAAGGATCCCCCTGTCACAGAACTCTGTGAGGGCTCTGGGCAGCTCTTGGGCCAGCGCCTGAGACAGTTCAGGTGACTTGCTTGTGCTGCACAGAGCTCCCATCAGAGCTCCTCTCCTGCATCTGCAGTGGTGCCTGGAGCTTGTCTGGCAGCTGCAAAGTGGAGGTGCTACGAGCTGGTGTATTTTTAGGCAGGCATCGCCTAAGTGTGCAGATGACCCCGTGCTTTCTGGTTGTGTTCCTGACAGTGCTTCTGGCTGCAGCCTGTTCCCGTGGGCAATCTCAAGGTCAGGCAAGCTGATAAGCTTTGTTAGGGCTCTGTCATTTTTGCAGCTCTGCTTTCGGTGAGGAGCTCCCAGGCTGTTAGAGGTGACATACTGGAAAAAGTGTCTCTCTGCAGGTTGTTGGGCTGCAGGCCTCTTGTGACAGTGTCAAGGAGGTCCCCACTCCAGTGAGCTCTGTGGGGGATGTTCACTGCTTATATTAGTGCACTGCTGGAATGGATACAGTTGGGAGGACTTTAAGACTTTGCCTTAATGATGGAGGCATCCCATGCTACCTGAAGATTCCCCCTGCCCATGTGGTGTGATGTTGGCAGGGAGTTTCTTCTCTTCTCGGCTTGGATAATACTCCAGGTGGGGTTTATCAGTCAGGCTGAGAACAAGGGAATCTAGGACTGAAGCCCCAACACCTCAGGAGAATAGGGAATGTGCATCCCCTCTGCAGAGGCCTTGCTCTGCTCCCCAGCTCCAGTGTCTGCTCCAGTGCAGCTTTGCTGAATCAGTGTGGCCCGTGTGCAGCGTTTTGCTGCATCATAACATCCTTACACAATCTGACAGCTCTGGCAGCCTCTGCTCCGGTGAGTCCCAGAGCTAAACGAGCAGGAGCCCTGCCAGCCAGGCTGGCAGTGTGTTTGGAGAGCCATGTGGACAAACTCCTGCAGCCCCTGCCCTCATTCAGTGCCGTTCAGCAGAATGACACTTCTTCCTCCCTCCCTTTTGTAAGAGATGAAGCAAAAGAAAACTCCTCCTGCACAACTTTTGTTTATTTTTTTGTGATGATGAGGCTTGTCCAGGTTGCAGGTTGAGCTTCTGGGCCTGAGATGCTGCCTGCATCTGTGTGGGGCTGCTCCAAGCACACAGTGACTCTTAATGATTCTTGTTGCAGGGACTTGAAGCTGGACAACGTGCTGCTGGACTACGAGGGGCACTGCAAGCTGGCAGACTTTGGAATGTGCAAGGAGGGCATTCACGATGGCATCACCACAGCCACCTTCTGTGGCACGCCAGACTACATCGCTCCAGAGGTACAGCAAACCTTTCTTTGGTCAGGAAAACTTGGTCACAATATGAAGAGTGTAGCTTAGCTTTGGAACAGCCAGTGACTTTGGTTATGCCTTATTTGATTGCTGAGCTCAAGGTTTCCTCCTTAGGTGTATTATCAGCCCCTTGTGAAGTAAAGCATGAGTAAATCTTCAGGCTGCTGTATGCACCAAAATAAGCCTTCATTTTTCTTTAGAAAATGTGAGGTGAGGAATGGAAATACAGCTGCAAAAATCTTGAGAGGCACATACAGATGCTGTCCCAGCTTGATTTGAAAGGAGATTGAATTCTCCTTCGTTATTCAGTTCCTTTTTCTACCTCCTCACATTCCCTGTCATTCCCCAGTCTCACTACGAAATTAATAAACACCTCTTTAAGGAACAGCTGCCCTCCAGATGTTGCCAGATGTTCTGGCAGGGCTTCACATCTTTCAACACAATTGAATTTCTGTCTGTGGTTGATGTTTGCACCGTTCTCCCACACTCACACTGCTTCCCCTCTCCAGCTGAAAGCCTTGCTGTTGGAGCCAGGTAGGTGTTTTGTTCCCGACGGTGAGGGGGAAGCAAGGTCAGCTCACACACGTGGCTGCTCTGCCTCTTCTGAGGCTCAGCCAGTTTTGCTGGAGTGCCCCTTCTCCTTCAGCTCAGCCCCAGCATCATTCTAAGGGCTTGTTCCCTGGGTGACCCAGCCAAGCTAATTCAGCCCTTGTTTAATGCATCTGATGTACCTTTGTGCTGATCTGGGGCTTCCCAGAGCGAGATCACTTTTATGTTCCTGGACATCCACCAGCCTAACAGAGATTGCTGTTAGGGCACAGCAAGAACTTCTGTGTTAATGTTTCCAAATCCTGCTTTCCTCCCCTGCTCAGTTACACAGCATCAAGGTTGGTATTTCTTTCCCATGTGTGCTGCAGATCCTGCAGGAGATGCTCTATGGCCCCGACGTGGACTGGTGGGCCATGGGGGTGCTGCTGTACGAGATGCTGTGTGGCCACGCGCCCTTCGAGGCCGAGAACGAGGACGACCTCTTCGAGGCCATCCTCAATGATGAAGTCGTCTACCCAACGTGGCTCCAGCAGGATGCAGTGGCAATCCTCAAAGCGGTGAGTTCCTCTGGCTGTTTGCTCTCTGTCCCGGCTTTCTCCAGCCTAATTCCAGCAAAAGAGAGCAGGGCTGGGGTATTGGCATGCAGGAATCGCGGTTACCCTGACCCTGACCCTGACCCTCTTCTTATCTCGGATTGAAGGGTAAACAGAAAAAACATCCTGCCGCACTTAGGTGTGTTTGCATAGTTATGGCCTTTATAGGGTTTAGTAGCCAACTTGGCAAGCAGAGTGTGAGCCTTTCTGTGTGTCTGGGCATTCCCCTGCTTGCTTAATGATTGACAGTGTGTGGTTGTCTCCCAGAACAGAAGTGGCAGGTAAACACAGGGTTTAATCAGTAGCAACCATATGGCCAAGAAGTGAAGGCTTCCTGATAATCCTCCCTGGTAATGCCAGCATCCCCCAGGATCGCTGCCTATCTGCATCCAAAGACAGAGGTTTGATTTTTGTGTGTTTGGGAGGAAAAAAAACTGGGGATGTACACCAAAAAGTTTGAGGAGAGCTGTTGCTGCTGATGCTTTGTCCTTGTCCTGCCGTGTATTCCTAACTTTTTCCATGAATTCTTTTATCCACATGCCTCACATCTTTGCCTGTGACATGGGAATTAAGACTTTGAGCTCTATGTGTGCCTTATGCACTAGAACTGGCTTTTCTGTAATGAATCAAAAGGTGATTCTGTGACAAGAGTGTTAAACTACAAATTGGGAGACCTGACTTGGCTGTTCTGCTACTGACTTTTTCCTGGCCCTCATCAAATCACCAAATACCTCTAAGAACCTTTTGGCAAGAGAAGGATCAGAGTATTCCCTTTTCTTGGAAAAGCACTGGGGACAAAGATATATTTAAGACTGGATACCAGTAAATATTGTGGTAATAGAGGATCTAAGAAATAATTGGATATGGTAGTAATTTATAGAAACTCATGGAGCACTGACCCAAAGAAATGGGGTAATCAGTGATGGGACCATTTAAGGAAAAGAGGAGAGTTTGTTTTCGTCAGTTTTTTAGTAGTGAAAATCTGGAAATTTTCTGGTGAAGGGTTTCTGCTGTTTATGTGTTAAGCAACTACTTCCTGTAATTGGAAACACATCTGATAAATTCCACAGAAATCAACTGACAATAAAATCCACTCCTGGAGGAGTAAGAAGAGCTTTGAAATCACAGGTTGTGCTCAGAATTGATTGTTTGTCATGCTGGAGGCCCTCTTGGGTTTTGGAAATAATTTGCTACCTATTTAAAATATAAACCTGTGAACTTCAGACTCACTGCAGTTTCTGGAGCAGCGTTCCTGTGGTTGGACTGGGGCTCCTAAATGCCTCTCAAGTACCAATTCCTCTTCTGCAGTGACAAGTACTAGAGGAGTGGATTTGTTGCAGGTATATTGCATAATTATGAGATGGAGGTAAAATGTGGTCCTGCAGATGCTCATCCTAACAGGAATCTCAGGGTGTAATAAAACATGATTTGTGTTTTAGCGTCTTGATGAAATTCGTGTTTTCCTCACTGATAGGGCCTCCCAGAAACAGCCAGTGCCAGCTGCAGTCACCCCAGGCTGCTTTAGCTTGTCTTCAGAGCCCAAATTTTAACAGTTTAAGGTCCCTTCTGAGATTAACAGGTAAGAAACATGATGAAGGGCACTGGAGGAAGAGGGCCAGAATTGAGGAGGGAGCTGAGAGTTTAAATAGAACGTGATTGATCATCTCCAAAACACAGAGTCAGCTCAGTAACTGCTGGTTGCTTGCCTCAAAGTCTCCTCTCCAGCCCCTCTGCTTGTCTGCTGTATTATGTGTTGCTGGTGACACATAGTTGAAAGCAACACTGCCTCTCAAATGCACAGGCTTTGGTCAAGAGAAGCTCTTTGGTGGGTCTGCTCTGGGAAAAAGGCTGAAACTGGGGGCATTCACCAGGAGTCTTGTGATTAACTGATGGGAAGTTACAACTGAGATGTTTACTGGACCCTCAGTTCCTCAGTGTTTCTGTTCCCTGGGTGGGTGCTACCTGGAGGTGATTTTTGCATCTTATTTCACAGCACTGGTGATGGTTGGCTACAGGCTGAATTTCTGCAGCTTCACAGTAGCTGCTTTTGGGCCCAAGAGGAGTTCTCTGGAAGAGCTCCTTCTTTCTTCATTTCTTTCTTATGCTGAGTTTTTAGGGGCATCAGAGCATTTTGGCTTTTGTGGGAAGGAAACATCCTGTCATGAAATTGTCTGGGGCCCTAGATGAAAATGGAAACCACACACAGTTTGATTTCTTTTGAATGATAACAAATATTAACACTGCTGAGGTATTATATTTGCAGTGCAGTGATGATGTTTGGTCAGTATTCTTGGGTTTTGGTATAACAGAATGGTAAACCACTTTTTTTTAAGGAAGACAGCAGATTTTCTATCTGCTAAATATGTGGATTTTGTTTTACACATACTTCTGATGCTAATATTTCTCTTAGATGCAGCATTATGACTAAATGAGCATCTTCTAATTGCCTTTTTTTTTTCCCTCGAACAAAACATGCACTCGAGCTCTCTGATTTAATGCTGTGACAGTGCTTTTAACCGTGATGCTAAGAGCCCTGGAAAATACTACTGCAGTGGCATAAATGATTATAAGTAATTACATGGCACAGGGAAGCCTGTGGAAGATCAGGGAATTAAACATGGGTTCTCTTGTATTGCAGGCTAAGGCCTTAATAGCCTTAATAACTGGATTATCTCCTCACTAAAAGTTCTGGCCTCTAACCTTGAACAGGACTTGTGAGAATTCACCGGGTTTAAATGGTACAAAGCTCTGAAATGAAAATCAAATTCTTCTGCTAGGAAGATGCACTTAGGTGTAGGTGCTTAGAGATGCCCTACAAATAGATATATCCAGGTTTAGAAAGCATGTGATCCATTTGCCTTTGTGAAGAGCTTCATTTTAAACACGTATAGCAAGTTTTAGGACTCATTTCACAGATGCTGTTGCCTTGTTTTGCTTTCATTTTGCGTAACTGCATTTCACCAATTTCCCCCCATCAGAAACCACACGATTTCTGAAATTGCACCCTGTTCATCTTTGCCGATTCTTGATAATTACAAAACTACGTTTTTAGGACCTCATTTACGTCACTGGGTGTTCCTGGAGGGTTTGTGAGCACTGCTAGCAAGGAAAACAAAACTAACCTCAGTGCCCTGGGACTTTGTATAGAATTGAAAGCAGAAATATTTGTGCTCCAGAAAAAAAAGTTTTTATCTGTTTCCCTTTCTAATTATTTTTGTCCTTGAAATTTCCCCTGAAGAGCTGGGGAGGGAGTAGGACTGAGGTCAATCAGCAGGGTTTGACTGGAGTCAGTGCTCCCAGAGAGAACATCTCACTTGTGTACCCTGCCCTGTCTGAATGTGTCACTGGGGAGTTCAGGTACTGGTGCTTCAAGTCAGGAGGAGAGGACTCAAACTGAGGTCTCCTCTGCTTGTGTGAACAAGTCAAACCAGGCATGGATTTGCTTGTAGGAGTAATAGAAGTGCAGAAGAGGAGAGTTGCTGCTGAATGGATTTGGACCACTTCAGCTTATTCTAGACATAAGTTTTGCTTTGATTTTAATTCCTGAAGGAATAAGATTCCTCCCTCGCCCTACTTGATTGCAATTACCAGGAGTTCGTGGCAGTTACAAAGAGCTGTTTGGTTTGTGCGTGTCAAATATCTTTCAAATACTCTTTGCCATCAGCTGACAGAGCAGTCACCAGGGTCTGATGATGGAGAAACTGTGAGGGAGAAACTCTGTGAGTGTGCAGAGAGCCGAGACTGCTGCACCAAATCTCTTAGAGAGAGAGTGCAGCTAGAGATTACTTTGTTACAGCATATCAATATTCTGCATTTGTTAATTGTCACCAGTAAAAAGTGCTGGAGCAGAGATGGGAGCTTTCCAAGCAGCCAAGAGCTTTGGGATTCAGCTGAGTGAACTGCAAAATGAAATACAATCCTCTTGCTTCCCATAAGTGGGGTGGGTTTTTGGCAGCATGTTTCACTCGCTTTGTGCGTGGCTTTCTCAGATGCATTTCAGCCATGCTGCCTTGCTCACAGGCAGCTTAGTTTGAGGGCAGAATGGAGGGACACAGTGAAAATCAGGTCTCAGAAGTCAATGGCGTAATGGGAAGCAAATTCCCAGGGAAAGCTGCAGGGATTTTCCTTCCCGAGCGTGATTTCGGATGAGGAGAGAAGGGCTGAGCCTGCTGAGCCACTCCATGGGCTGGTAATCTCAAGTAACAATGCTTGGCCCAAAGGCTTGGAAATTTGGATGAGCAATTGCAGCTTTGATGTTTTCACCCTCAGAGCCTGGTAACAGCAGGGGCTGGAAAGCAGCATCTCCCTAGGGAAGTGTTAGTACTGCTCTGCCTTCTGCACCCTGGATTTCCAAGCTCCTGTCACAGCTGGATTTCCTGAAGCCAAGGATGTCTCTTGGCATTTTTGTGCTAACCCCCAGTCTTAATGAGAGCTCTGAAACACTTCTGGCCTAGCTGAAATGCTCCTTCCAAAAGTGAGGCTTAGGCAGCTTTGTCTGTAGCTTTATGTTTTGGGGACACAAATGAGACTAAAGCCTGTTCTTCCTCCAGCTGGTTAGAGACATGCATTTTGAAAAACTCTATTAGAGTTAAGAGAGTGGGCAGAAGTGGTTGTATCCGCCTCCAAGTGGTTTTTGTGTGAAAAATAAACACCAGACAAGAAAAGAGGAAGGTGCAGAGGAAATTGGCTCTGGTTTCAGCACTGTGCTGTCTCTCAGCACAGGTGGAACAGCACCGGGGAGTCCAGATGCCCCTGGATGAGTGTGAAGAGTGAGAGGGGTGGAAAAATGAGGGGGCTTGGCTGAGGGCAAGCATGAGAAAAAATGCATCAGCACTAGAGTGCCAAGGATGCAAAAGGAAAACTTGAAGATGATCTGTTTTTTTAGAGAACAGCAGCCTGGAAGTGACTCAAGAGCCAAATGGTCTGGTTGAGTGAACTCTCTCCTGCTTTGTGTCACTGACTTCCTTTCCCCCCACCAGATACCACTGAGACTTTGTTCTTGCAGAATTGTGTAAAATCCCCTTTGCACTGTCAGGTTAACTCTGAGGGGCTGTCCTGTCTGGGAGTGGTGCTTCAGACTCAGCTGCTGCAATAATGGTGCTGTGTGTGTCAGTAGGAGCTCTAATGACCTGTGTTTTATGGACTTGTTTCTGCCTGTCAGACCACAAGGTGAGGGAGTTGGGATTTCCTATGTGTGCCCGTGTGCACACAGAGAAATAAGTAGGGTGGGAGTTAGGAAATGTGTACGTGTATGGTTTTCTTCTTCCATAAATTTGCAGCTGATACTGGGTGAGGAAAAACTATTTGAAGGGTACCTTCCTCTGTCCCTCCTCGTGGTGAAAAGGACCGGTGTTTCCCGTCGTTTTTCAGGAATCCTAAGTGATGATACAGTGAGATAAATTTTATTACTATGTTTGTGTGAGTTGAATCCAGGACTCCCTGGGGAGTACAAGTTATCATTCTGAAGAAATACTGAGGAGCTACTCATGTCCCATGTGAGTAGTGCACAGGGCAGTCCAGTTTGGCTGGATGCAGGATCACAGCTCTACCAGAGCCCTTGGAGACTCAGGCTGTGAAGGCACTTACCATAGTGGGCTGAGAAGAAAGAAGATTGGAGAGATCACAGAATGGTTTGGATTGGAAGAGACTTTAAACACCATCCAGTTCCAACCCCGTGCCATGGGCAGGGACACCTTCCACCAGACCAGGTTGCTCCAAGCCCCATCCAGCCTGGCCTTGAACACTTCCAAGGATCATTCACAGCTTCTCCAGGCGACCTGTGGCAGTGCCTCATCACCCCATAGTCAAGAATTTCTTCTTTATATCTAGTCTGTATCTCTCCTCTCAGTTTAAAACTGTTCCCGTTGTCCTGTTCCCCTCTCTCTCTTTTTTATAGGCTCCCTTTAAGTACTGGAAGTGTGCACGTACAGATACAACAGAAAATTCCCTGGGACACTTCATCCAGGGCTTACTAAGGGAGAGAAAGCAAAGTGAGCACTGAGCTGTGCTGTAGGAGGAGTGACCTGCCCACCCTAAGGGTGCCACACTGAGTGCCCAAAACCAGGGTGAGGACCCCTTATTTTCAAAAAGGCCTTGTGGATGGTGAATTCTCTGTGCTGGACCAGACTCACCCTATCACTGTGGGCAAATTGAAAGTGCCATTAATGAGGAGAGGTGTCAAAGGGATGGAGTTTTTACATCAGAAAGACTTAGAGGCAGATTTTTTAACAAAGAGTCTGCTGAGACAGGGGAGTGGAGGGGAAAGGGCTGTTTCCAAACTGCTGACGAGGATGTCTGAGTTTAGGAGAGGTGTGGATGATCCAAGCTGCGTACTCGCTGCAGCTGCTCGCCCCTGACATCAGCACGAGGGTGAGGTCCTCTGGACTTTGGAGAAGTTTATTCTGTTCATACCCTGCAGTTGCTTGGGGTCTAACACCTCTGGATATGGGGAGGTCAGAAGTAGCTGTCACCAGCTCAAATACCACGGGGGTGTCTGCATCCTCCCTCAGCACATCATTCATTATAACATACGTGCTTTCTGCTGCCTTCATGCCTCACCTTTTCCCTAAGTCCTGGGCAGTCAGTTTGGCCACTGTGTAAACTAGACCCTGTGTTTGTGCTTCCCAGCCCTCTCCTGAACACCTCCAAGGAGTGAAAAGAGACAGCCAGATGCTGATGGTGCCCTCGTGTCACTCTGCACAAGGCGTGTCTCTCCTTTGCACTGGTATCCTGCAGATCTGGGCCAGGTTCTTTCTTTCCAAGCGACAGAAGAAGGCAGATAATCTGTTTCACATTCAGTGCTGGAATAGCCAGAATGAACTTGTTTCTGAATGAACCAGATGTGAGTATTTTTTAGGCAAAATTCAAAAGGAAAAGGGACAGCACAATGGTGGACCCACTGAAATCAAAGAGGGAGCTGGATGAGCTCATTACTTTATCTTCAGAGCTGAGGAGCCTGCTTACGAAGGCAGATATTAAAATTGCCTTTTAATATGCCAATATATTAGTCTCCTTGGCATCCCTTCAGAGTTGGCAGTCTCCATAAATTCTCTTGCACCATTTGATTAAGCTTTGGCTTTCAGCGTGAGGCTGGTGTTTAACTCCCTCTGTGAAGCTCCGTGCTGGATCCGTGTACACGTTTTTCCTTTATTTTCTTTTTCAGAAATGCTTTCATCTTGCATTTCCTGGTTGGCTCCACAGCCACTGCTGCAAAAACAGGACTTTGGAGCCTGTTGTTTCCCAGCTGGGGAGGAGTTCTGCAGTTTTAAATGATCTCTTGCCTAGACCATTTCTGCCATAAACACACACCGTGGTGAGGTGACAGGGCTGTGCCCCACTGCAGGTGGCCTTCTTACCTCTTTTGCCTGAGCTTGCACATCCATGTCTGTAACCTGCTGTCTCTTACTCTACTAGACCTAATTCTCAAACAGCAAACAGCTTTCCCCAGTGATTTTAATCTCTTCCTTCGATTGATCACACCTCTTTCTCAAGTGCTCCTCTTCCCCACAGTGGTAGAGTCCCATGCTTTTGAATAATTTACTCTGAAAGAAAACTACAGACTTCTGTACAGAGCTTGCCAAGGCCAAATTCATCCTGAAATAGTCATTAGGTCTTTCACCATTCCCTTTCCAGCAGGCTGAAATTAGCTTCGTTTAGGTCTGCAGTGTGCAAGCTCAGGTTTACTTCAGAAAAAGCTCCTAACCCACCCTATTGTAACGTGGTGACTCATCCTCCTCTCTCCTGCCAGGCATGGGGGAAAATGAAGGAGTATTCGTTGTGCCAACATTGTTTTCCCTATCCTTTTTTCCTGCTTACTCCCTGGTGCTCAGGAAGGAGCGATTCCTATGTCCAAACCTAAGACTTGTGGCCCAGGCTCCTTCCTCAGCTCTGCCACAGCTACACTGATATTATAGACCCACAAGAGGGGTTTGGTGAAGTCCGTTAAAATCCAGTCCTGGGGAAAAGCCCAAGGATTCCCCTGAGAACCTGGGTCCAACCTGGATTTGGGAATGATTGCTGGATGATGAGGCTGTGCAGCCCCTGGCAGAGGGGGCCAGTCCATCTAACTGGGAGGTCTTCACACTGTGATAGAGGTAACAAAACTCTGACTGAGCTGTTCAGGGCTTTAGGTCTTACTCGTCCCTCCAGCTTTGAACTTTATGACATGCTGTGTCTTTTCAGGAACTTTAAAATTAAAAGAACTTAAATATAACCAGGACTTCAAAAAAAAAGCTCCTTTGATGTATTTTTTTTTTCTTAATTGGCCTTTACAGGTTTGTCCAGGGCACTTTAGTCCCCTTTGTACTTGACCATATGTAAATAGACCACCCAGGGTTGTGTAACAGATTCCCAGTTCCTCTTGACAGGACTATCAGAAAAGGATTAATTGTCTTCCCCTGCAACCCAAGGGAGATTTTACTCCTGCTTAAAACGAGAGCGGGATCATGCTCCCAGTCTGTTAATAAGTGTGATACTCATTCTGCCTTCATGTTTGTGCTACTCTGATTGATGTATTGGTTTAGTAATGGACCTGCATATCCCCATGTTGTACCTACAGCCTGACTGTGGTAATTGAAAACCAGCAGCAGGATTTTGATAGTGTCTGAGCAGCTCCTGCAGCTGGTGACCCATGTGGGAACTGGGGACAACTCCTCAGTTCTGAAAGCACAGCTTTCTGGGGTCTCATCCTGACTAAAACCTGTATCAAATATTCCCTATATCTAATGACGAAAGTTAATTTCTGCTTATTATTACTTATTACAGGAGTACCAAAAGCAGAAGTGTCAAAAATCACTAGTTATCCTCTGGGGCCAATGCACTTGATAGATACTTTGTATTCTACATTAGTGTTGATGAGTTAGTTGTTGGTGAGTGGGGAGAGGCAAGGAAACAGGTAAATTTTAGCACAGCAAGGAAGTTTGTAGCTATTCAGACAACATTTCATCGTGGTAGGCAGCCAAGTCTCATCAGTTTACACCGCTGGGAGATTTGGAGCCAGATGTGTCTGTCCCACTTGGGAGTTGCTCTGTCCGCCTGGGTTTATTTTGCTAGTCTGTCCACCTTGGTTTATTTTGCTCTCCTCTTGCTCAGCACTTGTTTGCAATCCAGTTAATCCTTCTTGTTCCCTCGAGCTCTGTCTGGGCAGTATCGAGCGGCCATTTCTGCACCAGGGCAAAGAGAGATCAAATTTATCTGCTTAATACCCACTGCACTGACATTTTGTCCTTCTTGCCTGGGGCTGGCACATCGGACATGTGACTGCTGTCATGCTTATTGTTACAGTCTTCTGGCTTTTAGGGAGCTGGGCTGAAGACTTATTTTTACCTCCCTTCCCCTTTCTATCTGGAAAAGGAGATAACAGGTACTTCACACTCTGTCTCTTCCTCCCCTCCCCCTCCTTGAAATGCTTTCAGGGCAGTCTTGTACTTCTGAACCCTGGCACTGTGCTTGCTGAACCGTCTCTGCACTGAAGGATTTCACCTGCTCCCCGTTTTGTGTAGCCAGGACTGCGGTGTGGGGGTTCCCACACCCTCTGGGGTCACATCCTGGCTCAGCACCACGATGAATTGCACTGGTAGCAATCAGGGCTTTGAGCTATTGATCCCTCTGTGTGCAGGAGAGGAGCAGAAACACCCCATGGCCTCTGATAGCTGCAGTTGGAGCAAATCCCCAGAGTGAAACAGAGGTGGCATTTGAGAGAGCCGCGGTGACTCCAGTCCTGCTCTCAGCAGCACAATGCTCAGGGAAGGTCAAGAGGATTCCAGCTTCCAGGTGCATGGCTCACACCTACAACCAGGCACTGGCTGAACTGCCCTAAGTGCAGGGACTTCCATGGGAGAGCTCTCTGACCACAGCATTTAGTGGAACTGGGCTGTGCTGCCTCCCTCACCCCCTGTAACCCACTCCAGTGTCTAAGCCCTGGATTGCTCTTGCATGGGGAAATGAGGCACGTTTGTGAGCATCGCCTGGCAGGACTGGGATGGAGGCTGATGGGAGCTTTGCCCAGGAGAGTGAGAGACAATTCTGGCTCAAAATGAGCAGCTTTTTATTTAAAAAAAAAAAAAAAGTGATTCCTGGCTTCCAATCATTAAAAATAATACAGACGTTAACAGACAGAGCCATAGATAGAACCATCTTTCTTCTCCTTTGTTTGAGGGCTAATGACACCCCAAACCGTGGGTTTGTTTGCCTTACATAATAGGCAGCCAAACTGTTTTCAGCAACTGCAGCATTCAGTCGAGAGATTCGTGGAGGGAAGCCTTAATTAGAGTAATTGCTCTATTTATATAATGATTCCCTTTTGTCTGAGATCAAATAGATCTTTGAGAAATCTTATTTCCTTTCCAGTTAATTTCTGCCCTGTTAGTTTAGCTCATGAATCTTAATGAAGAGAAGCACCTTGGGTATCTCCTGATCTCCTGCTCTGCCTCGTTACTGGAGGGGAGGCTGTGGGCCGTTAATCTCCTGAGCTGCTGCTGCTCTTTACTTTGGTAGCAACATGGGAGAAACACCAACAGGCAAATTTTAAAACCATGATCAGGGAAATCTTCCATTCCTTTAACAGTTTGACTTGACTGTTACACTGCCACAATCTGAGCAGGGGCCCTGTGAGGCACGTGGTGTGATGCAGAGGTGACGCTGAGGTACTGCCATCCTGTCTGTGACAGGCTGCCCTTGGGCTCATGCCAAAATAAAATGATGAATTTTCCTTGGTCTCTGTTCCCTGCCTGTGTGATTGGGAATATCCTCCATCTCTGCTGTGTGCTTGTGTTTGAAAGATGAGCTGCTGGGACACAGCACAGCTTTTTCTTACAGGATAAATACACCAGAGTCCTGGTGGGACTGGTGTGTCTAAAATGCTCTTTAGTACAAGAAAGAATGATTTCTTCCTTGTCCGCACGGCTGACAATGTGAAGGGACTGGCTGAGCAGAAAGTTGCATTTCTCTTCCTGAAGTGCAGTACTTCTGTGACAGGATTGAGCCTTGTTAATGTTTTCCTAGAACGTGATGCAATCTCACATAATCTGTGATATTACTCATGAAATTAATTGTCCTGATGCAAAAAACACATACATCAGTTACGTAAAACCAATCAGGGATTCCAGTATTGAGAAAGGAGACTTGTAATTCAAGGAAATTCCTGCAAGGAAACGGCTGGTTTGTGCAAACATCCCTGCGGTGACTCCAGGGCTGTTAGACTGATTTGCAGACTCAGCTTCTTGAGACAGAAGTTGCAGTGCTGCATGTGAGCAGCACTGGAAAAGTCCTCTACAGCCTTGCTCAGCCTTGCTCAGCCTTGCTCAGTGTACCAGGAGTCCTGGAGCCCTTCCCAGTGTGGTCTGAGCCGTGGGTGAAGGGGAGGACCGGCACAGATCCCCCTCTCCTGCTGCAGGCTGAGCTCCCAGGGCTGACACAGATTTTCCCCAGTGGTTGGCACTGCTATGGCAGCATTTTTTCCTTGTAACTTCACGGGCCCTCTGTGGACTAATCCCCAGCTTTTAATTTCTTGTCATGGCTTGCTGCATTTTGTCTCAGTAAAGGTTTTCAAATGATCTCGTGAAGTCATGGTTTTGGCTCATGCCAGCTGCTGGTTTTGGCTGCGATGCTGCTGGGAGGGTTAGCTGAGGTCAGGGAGAGCCTTGCTCCAGTTTGCTGCTCAGCAAACTGGTGGAGCCCAAAGGATCCCAGTCTGAGGATGCTCCCAAGGGGCTCCTTACCCTGGGAATGGAATGATTTCCCATGGCTGGATGTGGCCACAGAGCAAGGGCTTGACAGCCTGGTTCAGGTTTGAGCTTGATAAGTGTTGCTATTGGTTTTGCTGGGAGGCATCTTGCATTTGGGTTTCTTTTTGCTCAGGAATGTCTCTTATTTGCCTTGTTGTTGTTACTGATATTTTTTTTCTCTTTGTGTTTCTTTATTTCTTCATCTGTGTGCCAGAGGGTGAGGTTTATGCTGCATTCATGGTTATTGTGGAAAATGAGAGACACTCCATTAAACATTAGGAGATGACATCTTTGCACAAAAAACTTTCTGCTGAACATCTCTCATCACCTGCATTGGAGGGTTGTCCTTGGAAGGACATTGAGGGCTATCAAACCTGTGAAGGAAGTGTCAAACTCTGGCCTCCCTGGAAATGCCAGGAACAGCCAACACTTTGTAAGACATTTTCCAGCTGTTTCTGCGTGCGGCCAAAGGGATCATGGGCAAGAGGAGCTACACTTCTGAAAATCTTTCCCCTGTGTGTGCAGAGGGCAGTGTCTGTGTAGTCTGGGCACTTTACCCCTCCTGCTGCACAAGAGCCTCTCACATGGTCAGGACAGGAGTATGGGCTGCAGATACACATTTCAGAGATGGAGGCTGAGCTTTTATTTAAGTTTTTCAGAAATCCTGAGCTTTTGCTTTGCTGGAAGTGCTGTCAGACAGTAGAGGCAGCACTAGATGGGCTGCCAGATGCTGCCCTGCTGCACCAGAGAAATGTCAGTGCTGCCTCAGGCAGGGAGGAAGCAGGATTCATGGATTTTGGAGCCTTTCAGAGGTCACTGGAGTCTTTTGGGTTTTCCTGACTGCTGGGCTACACAAACTGAAAATTCATCCATTTCTGTGTCAGTGCAATAATTCCTGGTGAATTCAAATAGTGTTTGAGAGGCTTTGCTATTCGTTTTCGTGGAAGTGGGCTTCAAAAATTTCGTTCTGTCATTTTAAATACCTCTTACAGCAAAGCAGGCAAATATTCCAGTGCAGAACATCACTGCTGTCTCTGTTGGAGTCATCATTTGCATTCCTGCTTTTCAGCCCAGATAAAGGCTGGAGCCTCTTCCTAGAGAAACACACCCCCTACACCAGACTGTGACAGACCTGCCTCCTCCAAAATCCACTGGGAGATTTTACATAAGGGAGGAGCAGCCATGGCCAGCCCGTGGTTTTCCTTCACAGCCCCTGGGTGCAGAGGTGTGTGTGCATCCACTGGCTGGGTGACCTGCCAGGGTGCTGCACTGCCCAGAGCACAGGGCTGTGTTTCACGTGCCACGTTATTCAGAGCCTCATCCAGACTGACCTTGAGTTCTTCCAGGGATGAAGCATCCTCTGGGCAACCTGTGCCACATTTTTGCTGAAGCAGAGCAGTGTGAGTTTGACTGCCACAAAAGGGGAGCCTCTTCATGCAGTGTGCCTGGTCTGTAATTCACTTTCAAGGTCCTGCTAGGCTGCATTAGGTGCTTTCAGTAGCTGGGAAACAGGTTTAGAGAATCCTCTACAGGGTGGTTTATGTGTTGTTACTGATACTGCAGCCCCTCGTGCTTCACAGCCCTGTTTTTACAGAGCCAGAGAGGCAGCAGCACTGAGCACAGGTCAGCTCATCCCCGTTGGAGGCAAGGAGTAATTCAGAGGGGTTTTGTGGAAGCCTGGCATTGGTTTCAGTAGCCAACCAGGGCAACGTGCTCCAGCAGTGGATGAATCTTGAATCCTTCACTCTCCTCTTGTCTCCTTTAGGCACCCATTGTGGGGTGGATGGTGCCTAGAGTCACCCAGCTGAGGTTTCCCAAACTCTGCATCCAATGGACAAAGCAGAGCTGGCCGCTTCAATTTGAACAGTTTCGGTTTGAATGTTGTTTCGCTTTCTCAGACCTCAAAACAGCCCACCTCAAGCCTTTGCCTAGTCCTCATTGTCCTAACAAAAAGGGTGTTTTAAGCAGCCAGGAATGAATTTATGTTGGCTCTTGACTTGTTGCATTGGATGCCTTCGCTTGGTGCAGTTTTGGCATCATGTGGAATAAATCAAGCAAATAGGAATGTAAACACACTTTTATATCCCAGGGCTCTGAACTGGTCTGGAAATGGGCAGTTGGGTTCAGGTTTTGGTCTTATATGGTTGGGCATGAATGAGAACCCAAGCAAAGTGCGTTGCCAGTCCTTTTCAGAGTTTATTTACTTTGACGATGATTTTTTCCCTTTCCACATTTAACAGAAGGTTCCTGGTGTAATGGAGGTAGCGATAGGGCAGGAGCCAGGAGACATGTGGTGCATTCCCAGATCTTTTCTCCATTTTTTTCTTGTCTTTTTGGAATGTTTTGGTCTGTACCACTCCCAGCACCAGCAAGCTCTGGTCTTGTTTGAGCTTTCTATGTGTTCCAGCAATGCAAATAAGAGGTAGTGAGGTGCAGATATCCATCTATGGGGACAAAGAATGAATTTCTAGAGCGAGGGCTTCCAGGAGGTTTCTGGTCTGTTTTGCAAAACAAAGAAGCCTAGTTCAAGACTTGCAAAGGCTTGTCTGAACCAGGTCTCTCAGAGATTTTGGCTTGACCCATTTCTTGTTTGGAAAGCAAGCTGTGTCTGGAGTTCACTATCCCACAGAAATGTTGGGGCAGTCTCTTGGGAAAGAAATTGTGTTGAAGTTCTGCCGGTAGAAAGGGAGAAGAACAGGCTGGAAGGGCTGGGGAGACACAGAAGTTCTGCTTGTCCTTGGGCCTGACCCTGGAAATGCTGCACCACCAGGGGCTGAAGAGTCCTGAGGAGCATGGGAAGAGCCTAGAGCAGGCACCTCAGCTTTGTTGCTGTCCTGGTGACTGCTCATACGAACCTGGGTGCACTCTGCTGCTCTTTCTACTGATGTTTCGGGTGGAATGCTGGAAAATGGTCCTGCTGTAGGGATACCTGTGGCAGCACACGTCCTCAAAGGGCTCAGGGGGTTAGGGTAGAGCTGGGGGTTTGTGCTGATGCCAGCAGAGTCTGGGGTCCTGCAAGGTGTCAGCTAAAGATGCCCCGCCTGCTTTGGCCCTGAAGCCACCTGAGAATGGGGTGTTGGGGAGAGTTCTATAAATCAGCCGTCGTCTTTCTCCTCCCCACCTTCTCTCTAGATGGGGAATGACTGGACCTTTTATCCACTCGTCCTAGGAGTTTGTACCTTGTGAAAGGCTCCTGCAGCCAGAATGAAGTTGAGCTGCACCTCCCCTCCTTTTCATTTCCCCATTGCTGAGATGCAGCAGACTTGGCCATTCCCTAAACAGTGACCGATTGTCTGGTTTGGCTGGTTCAGCTGTTTGCTAAACATAATGCTCTTTCATCTTCCAGGAAATCGTCTGGACACCTCCACCGGAGTGCAGCTTGCTTTATGCTGCTGTTTCAATAGGCAAATAAAAGCAGCTATTTTCCCAGTTTAAACATAACCTGATTTCTCCACTGAATTGGAAATACTCGAGGGGAGGGGAAAGATTGTTCATTACTGAATTTTCAAGAACTGTAATCCTAAATTAACAAGCCAACCAGCTCTTTTCCTTCCTGGGGAATGGATTCTCCTCCTCCTCTTAAAGAATATCCGCAGCGCTCACTTCATCATTTTCATCAGGACCTGAAGGGCACCCACCAGGGCCCTCTCACACCATCTGTATGATGTGTGGCTTTCCTCATTGCTCCCTGGCAAGGCAGAATGCTTTGGCTGAGGTTTGAGATTTCTTTTCATTGGCAGCAGGATAAAAATGTTACAAAATGAAATCCTTTATTGGCGCTTCAGCAGCGAGAGAGGAGACGGTCACCTGTCTGCTCTCATCAGCTCAGGCTTGGAGGGCTCCCAAAGCCAGTGCCTTGCCCGTTTTCCTGTGTTTCCTGAGATGACAGGAAGGAAAGCGTAGGCATCTGGCAGTGCTTCAGCAGGGAGAGGTTTAGGAACAAGGCACAGCTCAGGACTGACTCCAGGCCAAAGCCTGGCTGGCTGCTGAGTGGCATTTGAGAGCAAGCTCATACTCCTGAGAAATTAATACAGAAACAAATAATGACCAAACCCACTGGGCAACATTTGTGATGTTGCAAATGATGCAAGTCAACTTTCTTTCCTTACTGTCGTAATCAAGGATTTCACCAAAAGCAAAAGGACCAGGGAGAAATACACCCCGACTTCTTCCTCTGGGGAGTGAGTCAAGTTCCTTGCATGTGGTTCCATTACAAGGAACTTGAGAAGTCTGGCCAGCAACTGGGTTCAACAGGAAAGCTGAGGACAAGCTTTTGTGTGGCTGCTAATGGGTCCCTCTCCCGTGGCCGTGCCGGATGGGAGGGAACAAACAGCCCTTTCTGTTTTGCAGTTCATGACAAAGAACCCCACGATGCGGCTGGGCAGCCCCGGGCTGGGTGGCGAGAGCGCGATCCTGCGGCACCCCTACTTCAAAGAGCTGGACTGGGACCTGCTCAACCAGCGGCAGATGGAGCCCCCCTTCAGGCCCCGGATTGTACGTGGGGAGGAGGGCTGGGGAAAGGGATCTCTGGGGGTTTTTTTCCTCTTTTTGGCTCTCTAAGCAGATTTATTCCTGGGAAAGAGGTGAAGGAAGGGAAGTGAGGCCTCTGACCCTGGCTTGGCTGCTGGTTGGCCACCTGGTGAGCCACCTCTTTCCCCTTCCATGCTGGATTTTCAAAGGCAGCTCAGTGAAAAGATGCAGATGTGTAAAAGCAACTGCAGCAGGTTAGGCACTCAAGTATCCTTTGCTTTGCCCCAAAGATAAAGCAGGATAAGTAATCCTCATCCTACTCACTCCACCTTCCCATTCACAGCAGGGCTGTCTCTCCCTTGCATCTCTCTGTCTGTTCAGCACAGTGCTCCCTGCTCAGGCCACTGTTGGTGAGTGCTTCAAATGGCAGAGAGGCTGCCAAGGACACAGTGCTGCCCCTGTCCTCAGTGGTGCCACACAGCCCTAAAGATGTTCTGTGAGAGAAGAGGGCTGCTCTCCATGGACAGCCTCCTTAGGGTTGTCTCTGTGGCTTCCTTGTCTTTCAAATTATTGCCTGGAGTGGCTTATCTCATGCTGTGGTCACTCTGCAGGCTCTCAGTAGCAATGATCCACCCAGTCCTGCTCCATGACCACTGGGTGCAGGACCAGGTACCTGGGGGAGGTGTGACAGCTCAAAAGCAGAATCTTGAGTTGCCCCTTAGCCTGAATCAAAGGCTAAGGGAGCCTGCTCAGTCTGCCATGAGCTGGCAGGATCTGGGAATGTTGGACTTCAATGTCAATAAACTTTATTGACCTCAATGTCAATAAAATATCTTGCTCTATGTGCAGGAAAAACACGCACCTCATGAAAATGTGCCACAAACCCAGTTTGTGTGTGTGCATTCTGAACAGCCCCGCTCTGTGGCACACAGCAAGGAATCCAGCACCTGGAGGCCAGCCACTTGTCTTCCCACGGCCCAGTAATTCAGTATTGTGCAAGTTTAATGGCTGGCACAAAGAGGAGTGTCCTCCACCCCCTCCCAAAAACCCAGCTGAGACACTGCAGATAAGGAGGGACTGTGTGGAGTCAGCCAGTTGGGATCACAGCTGATAACCACATGGGGTCTGTGCTGCCACTTGGGGGAAGGGACTGATTTATGTGCCCTGCCCTGCTATGTCTAACCAGGGAAGCCCCCAGAATTGCTGTCAGTGAAATCTGAGAGGGAGTTCCCTGTCAGAAACCTGCAGAGGCTGGAAAAGGCTTTGCTCTGTAAGAGGCTCTGTGGGGGCAGCTGCTCCCAGCCCAAGCCCAGAAAAGCTCTCAGTCAGCTCAGCCTGTGTTATGGAAGTGATGGTTCAGTGCACTCAGATGCAGAGCAAGGATCAAGTAGATGATGCATACTTTTGACATCTCTTTCCTTTGTCTTTTCCATTTGACAGAAATCCAAAGATGACGTGAGCAACTTTGATCCAGATTTTATAAAAGAGGAGCCCATCCTGACCCCCATTGAAGAAGGGATCCTTCCAATGATAAACCAAGATGAATTTAGAAACTTTTCATTTACCAGCCCGGAACTGCAGCAATAGCTATGGCTCTGGAGAAAGGTTGCTGAGAGGACTGGGAGGAAATTAAATGAAAACCGAGTTTACCAGTAATTTTGTTCTCAAGGAGTAACAGTGCACTGACTTGCACGATACAGCGGCACCACTGTCAATGTTACCTTAATGTGAAATTGAAACCTTCCTGTGTTTGTAGGACTTCTGCAGCTCGTGGATCAAATATTGACAGGGGTGGAACAAACATGATACTGTAAATAGCTGATGCAGACAGAGCATTGGATGCTGAGCTGCTTGGCTCAGCCTGAACGTCACCGCTTGCAGTGGATTCGAGGAGTCGGCGTGAGCATGAAACAAGTGTTTTGCAGCCCTGAGCCAAACAGACTTGTTACAATGCTGATTGTTTGCAAGACTCTTTTGAGGAGTCTCAGCACTGTCCAGAGTTTTGGAGACGTGATCCAACATCCTGTGGCCCGACTGAACCAGATGTTCCTACTGACTTTACCTGTTTCCTGCAGTATTTATTTCTTTCCGAAGCACAAATGGCCCTCTTTGACACTGTTTGGGTTCCCATGTGAAATATTTCATTGTGCTGACTTGCAGAAGGAAAAAAAAAACAAATGCCCTGTGCCCCACACAGATTCTTCCAAATCAAAGGGAAGTCATGTGCTCGTAGTGTTTTACTGTTTGTGCGTGTTGAAAAGTTTTAGTGTTTGCATTCTGTGAAATGCCTTTTTACATCATGCATCTTCAATGCTCCTTTCTTTGCCTCCCAGCTGTTTTCAACTATAATGTAACTTGTTGTACTGTTTATTTAGGCCCTTTCTATTTAATTATGTTACACAGAGCCCCTTTTGTGGGTTTACTGCCTCATTAAAATTTTGATCCAAAGTGGTAGCACTTAAATTATTTGTAGCGTTACTGCAGTGGGAGCCACAGAGCTGGCAAGCTGCTTGAAAGCAGAGTTGTCAACCAACAGGTAACACAAAAGGACAACTTTTCTCCCATGAGACTGATAAACCTTATCTAAGATACAGAGTGACTTGGTTTGGTTTGGATTTGAGGGCTCATTACTCACGGGGCGCTTTTTATTGGTGGCATCCTCAAGCCTCTGCCACAGGCAGGCTGAGATGGTTTTTCAGTGCAGATTTTAGAATGCAGGTACTCAGGGAGAGGGGTTTGTGCTTTCCCTGCTCTCCTGGAAGTTGGGTGATTTTTTTGTAGCTCCTTGGCGTAGCTTTTCACTCCTTGCTGGACTTGAAGCTGTATGACAGGTTTATAGCCTCTTCCTTGGGCAGATATGAATTGCTGGAGAGGGAAAAGGATTTCTAACCTCTTACAAAACTGATGATGTTTGTATAGGGCTCCTCACAGGCTTTAACTTGAGAGAAGTGTGAGGTGCAGCAGAGAGGGACAGCTCTGCACAGACCTTGCCCCACTGCAGCTGTGGAGGTGGTGTGGGGGAGCAGGAGCCTTTGGCACAGAAATTGCAGGGGCACAACCCCCCTAACAGCACAGACCCCCTGGTCTGTAGCTGCTCACCTGCTCTGAGACCAAGTTAGAAATAAGAAGTCAAAGGTGAGATCTACATGCAAGAATTACTCCTTCCACTCCAGTCCTCTCTGTTTGGCTGAGTCGCTTCTACCTCTAAAGCATCGCTGAACTGTCTGACAGGTGGGGCAGAGGCTCAGTTACCCTTGGACTCTTCATGTCTTTGTGCTTTTGTGTTCCACCAGTTCTCCCTGTTCCTTTCCTGTGTCTCCTCTTCCAGTGAGCACAGCTTCACCCTCTGATCTCCCTTCCCTTCCATGGGCACCTTCTGGCCACATTGCAGCCCATCCCTTTGCTGGTCTGTAGATTCCCAGCTCCTCCAAAGTGCGGCGAGAGAGGAAGAAAGACAGGTTCTGTTGTATAAGTGGGAGAAAAAGAGCAAATTTCCAGAAAAATGATCCAAGAACCACTTGTGCAGGCTGGCTTGAGTTGCTTTCCCACGTAGGAAGAAACAGTACAGGGATGGATGCATCTGCATGAGGGGGCCACTGTGGCACCTCCCTCGTTGGCGTGTGAATGACGCGTGGTGTTCACCCGTCTGGTGCAGACGTGACCCGAGGCAATTCCTCACTTCCCACTCGGTTTCCTGGCACTACAACTGCAGCAGTGCTCACTTGGCAAGGGGTAAGTGCAGCTGAGTTGGCCACCAAGAGTCGGAGCCCCAAAACTGTCTGTGAACTTGGTGTTGGCAGCTTTTTGACTCCCCCACTGTCAAGGATTGTGAGCAGCCTCTCCTTCCCTGGAGGACAGTGCTGGAGAGCAGTGAGTGGTACACCTTTTTTTGCCAGCACAGTGGTATCATCCCAGGGTTTCATTGGTTGTGTTATTCTTTGGGGCTCTGGAAACCTTATGGGATTTTTCCTACTGGAGGAGCTACTGCCACAGTGTTGCCTTGAGCATCAAAATGTGATGCCATCCCCACGGCCCTAGGATCTGAGTGTGTACATCACTGGCAGCATGAAGAATGTGCAGTAGTCACCTTTAGAGACCTTTATTAGCGTGTCAATATCATATTTCAGATCAATACCCACCAATCTGTGTCCTGAAAGCTTGGAGAGTGGGAACTAAGTCACCTCTGTTAGGATTGTTGTGAACTGCAAACCAGAAAGCCTGTACATCTCTGGAGGATATAAGGTGGTTTTTTGGGGAGCAGGAAAGCTCTCACTGTGGCCAGCCAGTACCTGCTGTGGCCCAGGGCTTGTTGGCTTGATGGGGCAGGGGTCAAATGACAAAGGGAGCTTTTTCCCCAGCTTCTCTTTTCCTTAAGTGGCATCAGTGTCACTTCACCCTTCCATCACCCGTGGTGCAAACTCATGGACAGATCTGTGATTGGACTTGGAAGCCTGAGGTTCTGCTATATAGGAACTTTCTTTATTTTCTCAATTTTCACCTGGATCCTGATTTGGAATTTAGGGCAGCTCTTCCCCTGCACTGCCTGCCTGGAACTCCTGTGTGAAATGCTTTCAGTCACTCAAGTCAGCAGATCTTGAGTCAGCCACATTTGGCCAAGATCCCTGAACTCTCCCATACATTTTATGAGGAGCTGCCATTTCAGTTGTGTTCCCTGACACTGTCAGCAGTATGGATGAAGATCAGCTCAATAAAAAGTATCTGTGCAATGGCTTTGCTTTTGAAAAAGCTAGATTAGTGTTTACACTGCCATTGAATATGTAATTCAATGAGATACTGATTTATTTTTAAAAAAAGGCAACCAGGGATACAAAAAAAAAAAAAGAGTTTTCCAGGAGCTACCCTGCCAGCTCTTTTGGCTTCATTGCTTGCCTCAGTGGGTGCAAGATGGTTTTGCTCTATTAATTTGGTTCTGGCTTTAGAAGTATATTAAGCTAGCAGCCACAAGTTTGTAAGGTTTAAAGCATAAAATGCTTGTATTCACTCCAGTGTGAAAACTGGCAATTGAGCAAATTGTAATTAGTTCCCTTTGCACTGCTTTTAGTGCTTGCATGAAAAGAGAAGATCCCTTTGATGTCTGTAAATTTGTGTTCGGTGCAATCCTTTCATTTTCAAAGAGGTTCATGAAATCTAGCTATAAAATTCAGTGGCCTACGTCTCCTTCACAGCCTTTGAAAGTTGAGGGTAAGAAGCAGATGGTCTGTGATGAAGAGATGAAAATCATCTCGCATCTACTCATGCCGGCTGTGCTGCCAAAGACATCGATTTTAATACCGCTGCTTGATAGGCAGTGGAAAAAATCTCAGAGGCTTCCAGTGCCCAAGGGATTTTAAAGTAAAAAATTCAATTCTGACTGCTGGCTGAGGATGCTTTGAATGCGTTCTCAAGGACTGGCGCAGGTTCCTCTCCTTGTGAAGTCCTGAATGGTTTGCACCAGTGGTTTTTCCCTTGGTGCTGCGTGCTCCTCCTACAGAAGCTGCTCTTTTTCCAGTCGGATTTGAGAGAGGCTCCGGTGGCTGTGGTGTGGCAATGGACTTGGTTAGCAATGCCCAGAGCCAGGAGCAGCGAAGAGGAAAACATGTCTGGGATCATCTGCTCTGTCCCTTGGCCAGAAAGGAAAGAGCTGTTCACTGCTGCCTGCTCTCCCTCGGTTTGTTCAGCTGCTCAAGCGTGTAGCCAGAAGGTTTCTGCTCCTCCCCAGGGGGACCATCTCACAGCTTTTACAACTCTTCCCGCTAAGTAAATGGCCTGATATTTGGAAATGACGTGAATGAGATGAAAATCTGTCTTATCATGCCATTAGGATTCTCATTGGAAGCTGCAAGTCAGGGTTTGTATTACTAAATATATACAGGGCTGCCAAACCAAAGCATTCAGAAATGATGAGTCAGGTTGTCTGAAAATTGCAACTAACTCAGGAATCAAGAGCTTTCCAAAATAATAAATGTCAAAGTCCTTTCTTGCTTTTTTTCTTTCTCTTGTTTTTTTTAATTTTTTTTATTTTTTTGTTGGGTTTTTTTTAACATCTGTATTACGAATATTTTGGATCCTGATTTGCGCTTCTCCACATCAATAGGAGCTGGAATGTTGAGCAATTATAATTTTTTTAGATGAAAGCTGAGGTCTGTGAATTGATGTGAGGCCAGGCATTGGAGCAGGGAGAAAGATGCCAGACACCAAGAGGTGGGTGATAAAACCGTGAGCAGGCGTGGGGTTTATGTATTTTTCCATCTCTTCCTATTGTTTATGTACAGTCACCACAGTGTGGTCCCTTGCCTCCTTGTCTCCAAACCTACAGAGCAGGGCACGCAGAAGGCACGGGAGTGAGGAGGGAGAAAAGAGGAAGGCTGGGAAAGGCGTTTATGTGCTGCATGGTCACTGTGTGTAGGGCTTGTCCAGCAGCATTTCTGACCTCGTGCATCAGCCCTTGCCCAAGCCTGTCACCTTCTGCATCCCACACTGCCCGTCCTGCCTTCCCCTGGGCACAGCACCCAGCATCACCCCTCAGGCTGCAGGGGCTGGAGGTGTCCTGCCGATGGAGCCAGCCTGAGGGAAGAGCAGGAGGTCAAAAAGCCTGGAGGAAAGGGAGTGGTGTTGGCATTTGGCAACCTTGGCATCTTCTCAGGGGGACTTTGGTACAGCCAGTGTCCCAGTGATGTCCATATGCATGACTGGCAGCTGAGGGGGAAGGCCAGGCTGTCTCACCTCTCATGCCTTTAACAGAAGCTAAAGAAGAGAGGAGACAGGGCAGTGTCCTCATGAAATGGGGTCACAACTCTGGGTCGTGGCTGAGAAGATTCACTGTATTTTAGAACTGCCTCAGGCCACTTGCAGGCAGCGAAGGCACGCAAGAATCATCATTTCTGCCCCACCCACGCTGGAGAAGACCCCCCATGAGGGCAGTTTGTTCAAGGAGACTTGCGGACCACAGGTCCCAGGGATGAGGGAGTTAGAAGGCGTTGTGGCAAAAAGCTGCCAGACAGAATTGCAGAGGAGTGTCCCCAAACCCTTTCATCCCAAGAAGGAAGCTTAAAATGAGCTTGGGTCACACAAAGACAAAGTCTTCCCTGTGTGGGCTCCCCCAGGTAATGTGTCAGTGTGAAGGTTTTAGCCCTGAAACAGTTTTAACTTGCCCGTGGTGTCAGTTCTGCTCCAGCTCTGAGCTCCCACGGCTGTTATTGGCAGCAGGTCTTATAAAAGTGGAGCTGAGAGACTTTAGCAGTGAGTTCAGGATTGCTCAAAACTGGTGACTCAGTTCCTCCAGTGCCTCCTCCCCCTCCTTCAAATGAGGGGTTTATTCATCACCTGGTTTCTCATTTCCAACCATTTAATGTGAACTGGGGTCAGAGCCTCAGTTTTTCTACAACAGAGACAACTAAAACTGCATTTCTTCTTAAGTGGAACCTCTTGATTCCGGGAACGGGATCTCCAGATCTCCAAACCACTGCAGCAACCTCAACACCACCGCTATAACCACCACATCTGCCAGGAGAAGAACACTGCAAGAGTTGTTAATGAGCCCTTTTTGGAGACTGGCCAAGGTGTGCTGTAGTTCAGCTGGGAGTGAGAGGCAATTTCGTGTCTCTCCACCTTATCTACTGCTAGACCCAGACGGGAAGCAGCTCCAGACCTCCCAGTTATTACAGGCCTGTCTGCTGCCCAGAGATGCCTCCTGCACAAAAGCCTGGCTTTCTTTTCCCAAATGCTGTCTGGAAGAAACAGCGTGTTGAGAGCTGTGTCAGAGATTGGTGCTAAGCACGGTTCTCTTCAGAACTGAGACACACTGTCACGTTTACCCCACGAGCAGGGTTGTTGGGTTCACACATTACTCCGGGTTGTGTCTCCTCCAGCTTCTGGGATGTTGTTGTCTCCCCACTTCAGGGCAAAGGCAGCACCATCAGTAGCTCAAACCTGACTGAGGCAGGAGGGCAGCATTACAGGTGAGGATTTCACCTGGAGCTGAGTCACCATTATTTTTAAGCTCTGTGAAGGGCTTGAGCTGAGGTATTGTTATCTGACGGACGTATCTGGACATGTTGCACTCCTTGGGGCAGCCTTTCTGCTTGCCTCTTCTTGGGCCCTTTATTCTCACTCATCACCCACCCTTTCTCCAAGGGGAAGGCTGGGTGGAGGTTTTGAACAGCTTGGTGCTTCTGCCACTTCCCTGGACAGTGGGGAAAACCTGCCTCCAGCTGCCTGAGGAAACGGGTCCAGTGAGCCTTATGTCACAGGACAATGTTCCTTTTCAAATGCTAATCTCAGTAGTTTAAAACCCAATTTTAACTGGAGGAAGAAAGGCAAGTGGGACCTTTAAGCATGCTCAGGTAGGCCTGGCCTTTTACAAAATCTCTGCACTTGTGGGAACCTTCATCCCCAAGTTTCACCAGGGCTCCCTGCAGGCCCATGGAAATTGCCACGTGGAGCTGGTGTCTAAATTACACCCTGGCAACCGAAGGCTCTTTTGTTTCTTCTTACAATGAGTAAGAGTTTCTTCTGCCAGTTTGGGATGTCTTCTCTCATCTGTTACCCTGACTCCTTTAATTTTCCTTCCAGTGCACCAATTTACCATGGCCCCGAGTCTCCTGCGCACACAGAGCCGAGTTCTGCCTGTGCCCATCTGGTGAAGATGTTGTAACCCAAAATGGGGCTGTCTCCCAGCTATTTTGGTGGAGTCTGGTAATTTGTCTGACATGGAAAATCCCCAAGCTGCAATCAGTGCCCAGGATGCTTGAGTGGAAAATGACAAAATTATAACATGGTTCATCTCCACGTGGTCAATTACTCTGTGCCTACGCATAGTCTGGGGCAGCCAGGGTGAGTGTAGAGGTATCCAGCCTTTCTTTTGGCTCCATGGCCTCTGTATTGGATTAAATAAAGGGGAAACAAAGCACCCATGGCCTGACAATTGCTAGAGGTGGGTGGTCCTCAGTTCCCCTGAGAGCATCTTGGGCAAAGAGCCATCGGCCTCCTCTTCCCTCCCATCTGGCCAGGCCTGGGCAGAGGGGGTGGAGGGATGGGTGGAGGCTCTCTCCTCTCAGCAAGAGGGAAGGTGTCTCCTGGGTCAGAGGGAGGTGCCTGGGAGCCTGGTGGTGGTGGCCAAATTTTCAGGGTGACCTCATGTAGGTGTCTCACAGTTCTGGTGGAGCGTTGAATGTATCCCAGGGACTCCTGAGCTTTAAGGAATGGGTTTGGAGCACCTGGAGTTCCACACCAGGCACGTGGCCCACAGTGTCCTGCCTGGAGACTGGTTCCTAGGCAGAGACAAGGCATGAGGGAGGAGTTGCCTGGAGCTACCCAGGCCTGGAGTGAAAGCCTTAGTGCAGAAAGCTTATTAGTGCTCAGCTGGGCTGGAAGAGGCACTTGAGGTCACTCAGGGCCTTTGCCTTAGTCCTCCACCCACCTGTGCACTCAGGCTGGGGCCATGGTGAGCAGCTCCTGGGGGAGCAGGACCTTGGGCTTGAGCAATGCAGGAAAAGGCACCTGGGACTGGAATCAGGGAACTTCTTTTAAGCATAGAATCCTACAATATCCTGAGTTGGAGTGACCCACAAGGATCACTGAGTCCAGCTCTTGCCCCTGCACCCGACCATCCTCATTTAGACAATAATGAGCATTCTAGTTGAGAAAGGGTGATTGAAGCCTGAGCTGTTGTTGATGCCTCCCCTGCTCCTTGCTCCCAGCCTCTCCCACTGGGCACTGCTGCCCCTGAGCCAGGTGTTTACGGAGTGATGACCACAGGCAGCAAGAGCCCTGTGCTGATTTAGGGTCATCAGGAGAAGGTCACACAGGCAACATCTCAGCTTCTAAATCTTGGTGTCCACCAAGATAGAAAGCAGGGTTCTGCAGCCTGTTTTTATGACCATCATAAACTAAATCCAGCATCTTCCTGAGATAGGGTATGAGATAAGCCTGCAACAAACTTGAGCAGAGAAGTAATTTTCTTTTAATTGCTGTTGTAGGACAGTAGAGATGAAAAACCAAGTGTCCAAGGGTATAGGAGCCCTCATCCCCTGATTAGATACATATAATGAGATGGAAAGCTAATCTATCATATTTAGAATCAGTCAATTAGAGGGTTAGGGCTATAGATGCATTTAGCTTTAGTGTTAGGGAGATATTTAAACCACATACTGTACTTAGTCATTACCATGCTAAGTGATAGTAGATGCAGGTCGCCCTATATATGGGCCGTGGTAATCAGCTTGAAGTATTACTAATTAGGCCTTTTCACCTTTGGGCTCCCTTCCATGCCACCACCTATGAAATGGGCCATTGAGGTCACGGTGAGATGCTCCTTAAAACCCAACACCCACTGTTTATGGTGAAGTGGAGGGTGATTTGGCTTTCAAGTTCAGTCTCTGCTGCGTGGAGAGAGCTGTAAGCACACAGCTCTTGCTTTAATCATATATTTTGCCTCTGAGTCTCAAGATGCCAGCTGGGCACTGCCAGCCCTTCACTTGCCCAGCTGCCTGCCTGGCATTATTTGAAGCCCACAAACTATCCAGGTGAATAAACCACGTCAAAGCGAGTGTGGCTCTGGCATCTCCCTCCTGGCAGTCCTCAGTCGTGTTTCCAGAGGAAGTCAATAAAAGCTGCAAATGCTGTAGTTGCTCTGGAAAGCAGCTTATGCGATTAGGCAGAAGGTCAGAAATAGAAAAGCTCACAAAGGAAGGGCTGAAAAGTTGTGGGTGTGATGCAGTGATGCCCAGCGATGGCTTCACTCCCTCCCTCTCCATGCCCTGAGACATGGGGGAGTGTCCAAGGTCCTCAGCTGGCTCTGACACTGGCCCCTTCTCTGCAGATTTCATGGATCCCTCAGGCTGAAAGCTCTTGGTGGCTTTATGTTAATATGCAGTTCCATCTGCTTTTAGGACTTTGCTGTGTCAGGCTGGTGGCACAACCACAGGCCACCCTGCTGCAGGGGGCAGGAGTACAGAGAGATTTCCAGTGCCTCCCAGCCCAGGAGAAAGGCAGGGGCTGGCCATGGAAATGGGGGTGCAATGACTCTGGATGCTCTCCAGCCCAAGGGCAGCAACTGTTTTGGAGCAGCTTTTCTCTGACAGCATTACTGAGGCATTCCTGAGAGCACTCAGGCTCCACTTTCATAGAATCATAGAATGTCCTCAGCTGGGAGGGACCCACAAGGATCATTGAGTCCAGCTCCTGGCCCTGCACAGGACAACCCCAAGAACCCAACCATGTGCCTGAGAGCATTGTCCAAACATTTCTTGAGCTCTGGCAGGCTTGGGGCTGAGAAACAACCACACTGCCCTTAAACCATCCCTTCTCCATCCTTTCCTCAGAGGCTAATTGCTCCATTTCTGCCTTAATTTCTGGTCTCCCAATGATCTGAGTAAGACCCTCTTGCTCGTGGTGGGTAAAGCTAAATACATGCCTGTAGCAGCCCTTTCCAGGCACTTCCAAACCCTTCAACCCTGTCCCTCTGGGGCAAGTCTTTGCAAGCTGGCAGGAGCTGGCACAGAGGGCTTGGAGCAGGGATTCTGGTATACCCTCTCAGGAGAATACCAGGAACTGGTGCTGCTCACCAGATACTGGAAAAGGTCTTAATTTTGGCATGCCCTGCGACCAGGAAATGATTTGAAATCTTGGGCATTTTCTGGGGCACGAGGCAAGCATTGCCCCAGCTCCTCTCAGCTGGCTGTGGCCAGCTGGTAAAGATCTCCCTGGGAGAGCTGGCAGGTTTGGGGTTGATGGAGACCTACCCCAGGGAGGTGGAGTGAGGATGATGCAATGAGCCACAGCTCTTGCACCGCCGGGGCGCGGGCTGGGAAAGTGTCCGTGGTGTCCGGAGCCGGCGCTGGGCAGTCAGGGAGCTGTGACATGGCAGCAGCTCTTCATGGGGCTCGGGGAGGCAGCCAGAGCTATTGGCTTTCTTGGCAGGTCCCTGGTGTTTTGCTACCTATGTTCCCAAGGGCCAGGGACTCTGTAGATGGAGCACAGAATCCTGATGTAGAGTTGGATTAGCAGCAAGCGCCCGTGGAAAGAAGTCTGGGAGAAATGTTTCATGTTTTCATGGACTCATAAAGTGAGTTAGGTTGGAAGGGACCTTGAGGATGATCTTGTTCCACCCCCTCCTGCCATGGGCAGGGACACCTTCAGCCAGACCAGGTTGCTCCAACCCCCATCCAACCCCAGTGATATTTCACTTGTGCAGATGGGGAAGCATTTCTGTCCCGTGAATTGTGCTCTCCAGTGGCAGTAAAATATTCTGTTTGATTTTTCCCCCCTAATTCTGAGCCAGTAACTGCAGGTCTTGGAGGGACTTCCCAACCGGCCTTGTTAGCAGGTCATGTTCAGCTGCACCTCAGCACTTGCAGGTTGGTCAATCACTGGACAGGTCTTTGCAAATCCACGTTCAGCCAGGCCAGCCCACAGACACACCTCGTTCTGTACCTGCAGGATCTCTGCTTTGTCTTATTCATCCTCCTCCTTTTGTCTTTCTGCCCATCTGTGATCCTCCAGCACCGTTTCAGCTCCCTATTTGGGGAGGAGAGGCACCAAGGAGAAAGTATCAGTGTGACCTCTGAAAAGTTGATTTTATCACTGTTTGAGGCTGTGTTTTGTTTTGGGGGGGTTGTTTGTTGTTCATTCTCCCAGCTTGCCGAGCTGCTCCAGTGCTCAGTCAGCACTTGGGGCTGGTGTAAATAAGCACAGCTCTGCCCAGCTGGGTAGGGATGTCTTTGCTGTGGTGTGAGCAGAGTGTTGCCATTGGTTTGAAGGCCAGCTTTGGTGGGGGCACGGCCACCTCTCCATCACTGGTGTGGAGAGCGGTGCTTCCCCTTGCTCAACACAACAGCACGGCCATGCTCTCCTTTTCCATGGGGAGGGACTGGCACTCTCAGCACAGGGAGTTCTTCCTGCTCTTGCCCATAGGATCCACCACCATTTTTGCTGACTGTTTTTCCCCATGAACTTTGCCACTTTTCCACAGGTACCAGAGGTGTCCCGCCAGCCTTCCTGTGAGCCATGGCCCATCCGTGATAGACCAAGAGCAAAAGGGGTGAAACTCTGCATGTCAGAGACCCCCAGCTGGCATCTGTCTCCCCTTGGAAAGACGAAGGTTTCTTTGCCAGCTGGGTATTGTGGAACGACAGCCATGCCCGGGGTGAGAGGGTGGAGCCAGCAGGAAGCACGCCTGTAGTTTAGATATGGGGTGAGAGCCTGGATTTTCAGAAGCAAACTTTGGGTCATGGTTTTGGGAGGTGCTGGAGTTGGGTTGCTATTTTCCTGTTGTTTTTTTTGCATTACAGCTCTAGGTTTCATCAAGAGGCCTGAATTTCTGAAGGTGGATGCTCAGGCTGGACTCTAAGCCTGTATTCCTGGTGATGGTGATGGAGAGCCTGCCAGTGACCTGAAACACCATCGGCTTTCCAAAGCCTGAGCACATTGTGTGACCCCTCCCGGTGCACCCCATGGGAAGAGCGGAGTGAGCTCTCTCCTGACTACCTGCTGCACGGATTTAGGAGGAAAAAAGGCAATAGCCGTGCTGGGCACTGACCCAGCTGCCAAGCCCAGAGCTGAGGTGGTGTGAACATTGTGGGGATGCACCCTGGCACTGGGAAATGAGGGCTAAAGGGGACCTGCTCTCAAGTCACAAGTAACACAGGCTGTGGGGACATTTAGTTGCCTTTTGGCAAGGCAGTGACTGGGAGGGGACTGTGTTTCTTGCAGCATTCCTGGTGCAGGAATACGGGCTGTGGCAGTGTTTGTCCTCCAGCACACACAGCCAAAAACCCGGCTGTTAGAGCTGGCCTCCTGCCTGGCAGCTGATACCAAGGGCTGTTGCCATCTCTGTGGGATGGAGACCTGAGCCTACTACAGAAGAAGGCATCTTTCCAGCTGAGGGAAGCCCAGAGGCTGTTTTTTTGGGGTCCCAGCTGCAGAAGTGGAGCAGGTGCTGTGGTGACAGGAGGAGCTGCCCGCTCGCTGCCTTTGCTGCTTCTCCTCATCTGAGGCTGTTGCACCATTGCAGCCAACAAGGCAGACATTGCAAGGAGTGCCCTTCACTCCTTCCTCTGTTGGTTGCTGTTGAATCACTCAATATTTGTTCTGGTTACGGGGCCCTTCTTATCAGAGCTTTTTACTACTTCACCCTTCCATTTCCTGGCACACCAGGGTTCATCTTCTGGCCCACTGGGCATTTCCAAGCTCTGTTTCCAAGCTGCCAGGGTTTCCATCCCGGCCCTGTGAGCCAGACAGGCTCAGCATCCGCACTGCCTTTCCCTCAGCATCCCCACTGCCTTCCCAGGCATGTGTCAGGGCTGACTAAGGGCTCTGCCTCGCTGTCCCAGGGGGGTTTAGCTGCAGCACTCAGCACATTTCTGGTATGTGTCCACCCCAGTGAAATCTCTCCTGGGACATTTCGGCCCTCCACAGCATCCTGGATGCTCCCTGCTGTGCTCTGGGGCCTGGGCTGTGAGGTGAGAGTATCCCAGAGGCTCGCCCCATCCTGAAATGAGTCTTAACACCATGCATTGGGGCATGCCTCATTTTCCTCCCCTCTGCAGGTCAGGAGGGGTGGGGTCTTCAGGAGCACGATTCATGGCTTCCCTCCTTGGGTTCACAGGCCATCCCAGCTGGAGCATGCCCAAGTTTTGGATGTAGCCCTAAACCAGGCCATCCCACACAGGGAGCTTCCAGCTGGGCGGGTACAGCCATTGCCCTGAGATGCCAAGGTGTGGAGCAGATGTTTCCAGAGCTGGGGTCGCATCCCTGCAGCATCCAAAAACTGCCTTTGGGGTCTGGATCTGACAAGGGGTCACAACTCTTCCCCCCTGCCCCACAGCACAGTGTTGGATACCCTACAGAGCCATGAGGGAGCCTGGGCAGGGTGAGGCTCCCTTCCTGTGGTGTCAGCTCATTGTGCCCCTGTGTTTGTGCTGTGGCTGGTTAAAGCTCTGAGCCAGGCGATCATGGGATGCAGGGTACCTAAACAGGAGGTGCTGGGGTGTCACAGGCTGGGGAGATGAGCTCCTCTCCCTCGTTGGAGAGTATCTGGGGGTGCATTTGTGGCCCACTCCCGCCTTCCTCACACTGCCTGAGCCACAGGATCACCTTCACGGCACAGCGATTTCCAGGAGCGGTTTGTGGTGGCCAGCAGTGGCCTGGAAGGATTTGTTCTGTCCCTGACTTAGAGGTGTCTTCTCTCCCTGGCAAGGATGATTGAAGCAGCTGGAGAGCCTGGCCCTATGTGTCCAGGCAAAAGCAAACCCTGGAAAGCCACGGTCAAGTGAGTTTTGCTCTTAGAGTTCACTCCAGTTTTATTTTCAAGGACTTCTCTCAATTCATAATTTGAACTACTAAGAGAAAATGTCTAACAAGGAAAGAGAAACCCAGCCCAGCACTGCAGCACTGAGCATCCCTCTTACATCTCAGGGATTTGAGACTGGTTTGACTTAGAGTTTTCATAGAATCACAGAATGGTTTAGGTTGGAAGGGACTTTAAAGATCATCTTGTTTCAACCCCCTGCCATGGGCAGGGACACCTCAGGTTGCTCAGGCCCCCATCCAGCCTGGCCTTGAACACTTCCAGGGATGAGGCATCCACAGCTCCCATGGGGAACCTGTGCCAGTGCCTCAGCACCCTAAGCGTTTTGTTTTAACCACTTTCTTTCTTTCTTTCTTTCCTCCTCAGAAGCCAGCTGTCTGTGTGCTTTCTGGATGAATCCAGCTTTTTCACTGCAGCCCCACCTTCCCATCTCCTGGAGCTACGCAGCAGCTGAGACATGGTGTTCATGTGCATATACATGTTGTATGTGCAGAGATCCTCTAGCAATCTTAAACACGCTTTGATCAGAAAAGTAATGACTCCCTGGCATGAATTGCTTCACAAATTTTGCTTTTGTGGAGAGAAGCTCCTTGGCTTGAGCTTTTCTATCCTGATAGGAACAGGTTATATCTGATGAACAGACCTTGCTACTTTCACTCACAAAGCAGCAATTTACTCTGCAAGCAGCAGCATCCCTAACTTACCATCCCTGCAGCACCATTTATTCAGCAGTGCAGTCAGCCAGGAGGGTAATGTGAGGTGCAAACCATGGGGTTCCTATTTGCTCTGCACCATCTGGCATGGCTTTCCCCTTCTTGGTATATTTCAGGACACATAAACTAGGCAGGGAAATGTTTTTCTTTGTGTGAGGAAATTCATGTCACCACATAACCAAATTTATCCTGCAGAATAGCAGCTACAGCTCCCAGTAGATCCAGTGGAAAATAGTTGTAGCCCAGCAAATTCCACTTCGGCCTATACAGCTGCAAAGCCATAAAAGACTTGGATCTTTCCCTGCACAAAGGTCCTATAAAGGCTTCCTGCAGCCTTGACTCCTTGCCAGCCCAGCCTCCCAGACCACCTCAGCCCAGCCAGGACTTTCCAAAGAAAATCCTGTCAAAACCTCCCCAGTTTCTCTGGTTTGTGTTTTGTGCAGTGCTCTGATGTGAAAATATTGATTCTGGACTTTAAAGCAGCTGCTTTGTATATTTGACCAATTCAATGGTACCAAAGTTTGGGTCTGACTGTCCTTGTCCTTGTCCTTGTCTGGGTCCTTTTTGGTATTTTTAATGCAGCCTTAAAAGCACAGGGGGTATTGACATAAGGAAGAGCCAAATATAACAATGATTCAGCACGAATCCTATATACAGACAATTTCGTCTGTTTTGGCTTTTTTTTTTTTAAATTCTTTTTCATTCTTTTACCCTCCAGATTTTATTCAAAATGGAAAATTTTAGAAGGCCATTTCAGAAGAATGTTAAGCATTTATGCAGAAACAAGTAAAATCAGGCTGATTGAAAAAATACAGAAACCCAAGCCTTTTGATGACGAAGAGTAGGTTTAGATTGGATATTAGGAAGAAATTCTTTACTGTGAGGGTGCTGAGGCCCTGGCCCACGCTGCCCACAGAAGCTGTGGCTGCCCCATCCCTGGCAGTGTTCCAGGCCAGCTTGCATGGGGCTTGCAGCAACCGGGCCTGGTGGAAGGTGTCGCTGCCCTTGGCAGCAGGGCTGGAACAAGATGATGTTTAAAGTCTCTTCCAACCCAACCCATTCTATGATTCTATGCTGATCACACCGATCCACCCAGAGACTTCTGTGCCGAGGGCTTTTCAGCAATTTCTGTGAGCACAAACCTTTCTGTGGGATTGGAGCTGAAATGGTTTGTTACGAGGAGCTGGAGTGCATCCTGTGCTTGCCACTCACTAGGCCCCAGTCAAAACTCTTCTTTGTTTGGTTAACAGGTTCCTGCCTGTGCCTGCTCCAATTGGGATTTGGGTCAGAGCAGTGTTTGGAGGTGGTCTGGCCCCATTCTGGCACCCCAGACTCCTCAGCACGGTTCTACTCCCTGCTAAGCAATTCTGAGAGGGGCTCTGGTGAAGAACTCTTTTGGCGAAGCAGCAAATGATCCCAGCGGCAGCCCCAAGGCTCTGCATCAGAGATCTGTGCACCAGAAAACACTCTGCCCCCACTCAGCAGTGTCCCAGTGAGGTGTCATGCTGAGACAGGCTAAAAATATAACCCTTGGATGAAGGAGCATTGGAGATGGATTTGCTCTAACTTGGAAGTGGTTTTGTATCTCTGAATCAAAACCTTTCCATGACTTGGTCCTGTTTGAAACTGGGCACATTGTGTAAGTCTTTCTGGGTGCCTGTGCTGAACCCCAGGCATCTCCCAACACTGCATCTCCCACCATTGCATCTCCCACCATTGCATCTCCCACCACTGCATCTCCCACCATTGCATCTCTCACCACTGCCTCTCTCACCATTGCCTCTCCCACCATTGCCTCTCTCACCATTGCATCTCCCACCACTGCATTTCCCACCACTGCATGTCCCACTGTTGCTCTGTGCTGCTAACCAGGGTCATGCTGTACAAGGGCAGAGGAGAGCCAGGGGCATTTTTCTTTTCCAGCTCTCCACATGCCCTATCAGCACAAGCCAGCCCATAATTCTGCAGCCAGCTTTGAGGACAAGACACCCACCACAGGGTCCAGGTGAGGACTGAATGTCACCGCTGCAGGGAGCAGGACTGCCTGTGCCTGGGCAGTGTGGGAAGGCAGCCTGACCTGCCCTGCAGCTCCATGTCCTGTCCCCATACTTAGCCCAAGTCTTCTTAAAAGGCCAAAAGGCAAAGCAGGAGGATAAAGGGTGGGGAATTTCCTCCTGGGCATGGCTCGGTGACACCGTGGGTTAAGCGTGTGGCTATTTTAAAACAAAGCAGGCAGGGTGAGAGGTTACGGGGTCTCTGCTGGCATTGATGGGGTTCATGGGGCTGTGCTGGAGCTGGGGTTGGTGCAGGGGCTGTGCTGTGCCCCTCACCAATTTTAGATTGGTGAAATCCCAAAACTTCCCAGACCACATCCTGGTGTCTTACACAGGTCTGTAGGATGGCAGGACTGAGGAGGTACTGAAGGCTTCCCACGGAGCCCAGTAGGAGAGGCTGGTGCATCCTGTGGGGCTGCAGCCCACCTCTGCATTTGGGAGAGAGGGAGGAGAAAAAGATCTAGTTTTGTGTTTTCAGGGTTTTCAACTTTCTCACCGAGCTGGAAAATACTGGAAAGAAAGTGTGTGGGATGGGGAAGGAAAATCTTGCGCGAGACACACTCTGAAGCTGAGAGCTGCTGTCTCGGTCACAGGGGAAACAGCTGCTGCAGTGGGACTGGATCTGATGTACACAGAGCCGCTTGGCAACAGTGTCCTCAGGAGCATCACGGGACAGTTTCACTCTCTCCAGCTTGTTTTGAAAGGTGAGGAGCTGACAGGAGCCTGCCTAGCACAGCTTTTTAAGCCACAGGATGATGTGTGGCTGTGATTCGGGGCAGGTATCACACGATGTACTCACACAGGGTCAGCGAGGGAGAGCTGAACTTAGGATAACCTGCTAAGACTAAAGCAAGATCAGCTGAGAAAACTGCCCTGGCTTTCCACTGCTGCCAGTCCCAGCAGAAGCCGGAGACGGAGCAGTCCTGGCTCAGACAAAACCGCTCACTGGGCTTTGTTGTTGGCTTTAGTCCGTGGGCAGGCGGCTTTCCACGAGGCTGGCTCCCCTCTCCCTGCAAAGCTGTGCAAAACTTGCACATCACCACGAAACATGGATGGGTGAGCTCAGAACCAGGGCTCACAGGGCACTTCAACTCAGCTTAAAGCACAGGTGAAAGGGTTGTTCCTGTCCCCACGTGGGGATTTGCCCTGCTGGGGCTCCGTGAGAACCCTGAACTGAGGAGAGCAGGGGAGAAAAATCTTCACGTTGAAGAGCTTGTGGAGAAGCCACAGGTGCTCCAGGGTACTTGATTGGGATAAAGAATCAGGGATTCTCCAGGCCTTGGAGGGACTTACCCTCAGAAGAGAGGCAGAAAATGAAACTTCTCAGAGTTTCTGAAGCTATTTGTGCCCTGGGTTAGTGCTCTTTATGGGTGTCCTCCTTATGGCATTTGGTGAAAGCGAGTCTGAGGGTTGTTTAGTGGCAGTTTATTTTTAGCTGAGATGACTCGTGACAGCACAATGATGTTGCAACACCGCAGTTCTTGTCTGTGGTTTCCCTGTGCTTTGGTACTGGAGCAAGTGAAGGCTCCTGACAGGGGCTCATTGTGCTGGGAAGTGCAGAGATGTCGCAAGAGCCGCTTCCCTCCCAAGCAGGCAGAGAACAGACCTGCAGAAGGAGAACGAAGGAAGAGGAGTTGGCCTTGTGAGCAGCCTGTGGGTCCTTGTCACAGCCCCAGTGTGGCTCGAGCCACCTTCCCTGACCCCAGCATAGCCCAGTGCTGCACAACCCCCATGGACCTTCTTCTTGGAGGGGGTGGGGATGAGAGGCTCCTGCCACAGGAGGAGCTCTCCAGCTCTCCTTCCAGCCTTGCTGTTTCTTGCACAGCTGCTTTGCTTTCGCCTCCATCCCCTCCAAGAGGATGAACCACACCACTCTAAAATAGCTGTTTTGACTCCAGCAACGTTGCTGCAGCTGGATGAAGTGACAGAACTGGAAGCCAGCACAGGGCCAGGGGGGAAATCTGAACCTACAGCCCATCACTGTAACTAAACCTGTCTGCCAAAGGCAGCCTTCTCAGTTCAGCTTCTTACCTGGTATAAGAGAAGAGACATCAAAGCAATAAGGATCTGGTTTCCTCAGCTACTGTCCTTTCACCTGTGCCTGCTTCCTGCCTGTGTAAATCCATTAACTCTTGCCCAAGGTAACAGCGCAGAACGAGGTACCTGATCTGCCTCTTTTCAGGCAACACAACCTGAGATTAAAGCTGTGCTAGCTTGGCACGCTGCTCAGTAAATCCCTACGTGTTGATTCCCTGTCTCCTCCTCAAGTTTTACAGGATGCCGACAGCTTTCTGCCTGTTTTATGGTTTCATGGCAGTTGCTCGGCACATCAATATGAGAATTAATTAATCTTGGCTACGGGGTAGGCAGCAGCTCGGGCAGCCCAAGAGCAAACAAGGTCAGGATTTCAGCAACAGCCCATTTAGAGAGCTTGCTGGGGCTCCAGCAGAGCAGCCTCGTCTCTGCAATTTTTATTTGGATCACTGCTCTCTTGCCTTGTTTGCAAGTTCTGTCCTGTTGGCAAGGCTGCTGTGAGGCCAAACCCAGAAGACTGCAGCAGATGACTCTGCTCCATACAGGGAGCAAGGATTAGGGCAGGGATAGTGTTTGGCTTTCAAACATGCACTCACTACAAAACAATTATTGACTTAAAATCCCTTCCCTGATGTCCTGACTTTCATTTGATGATGTTTAAAGGTCAGAAGGAAAATCAAAGCTTTTTTTTGTCCTAATCCCTTTAAGTGCTAAATTCATGGAAAGCAATTGAACCAACAATTTAGATTAAGGCAATAGCTTCAGATGATGGAGAAACTCTGCTCCTCAAAGGATGCCTGAATGAAATGTGGCTTTTTGGAATGGGATTGGAATTGCCCTTGGCCTCCTGTTACAAAGATCCTCCTCGGTAAGTGAATAATCCAGGACAGCCATGCTTATTGCAGTGCTCAGCCCTGCAACATGCCCGCAGATCACAGTGAAAGACTTCGAGCAGCAGCAATAAATACAGGGGGAAAGAAAGATCTATGTCAGACTGGCTCTAAATTAATCTGTTTCCTGAAAAAATCAATAAATCATTACTGCTACTAGTGAACAGTATTTATCAAGTTGATGCTGCTCTTCACAGTCCTTGGTAGGTATGAAATATTTTTTAATTTTTTTTTTCTCCTCCCTGTGTAGCCAAACTTTCTGTGGGTTGTCAGAGCGCAGAGTGAGGATACCCTGATGGAGAGGAGGGGTGTCCTCTCTCCATGGAAAGGAGCACAGCAAGTACAAAGCACAGTGGCAGGAGCAAAGGCAAACCCAAAGGAGGGCTTGAGGGAGATGTGACTCCTTTCTCCTCCGAGCCCTGGTCACAGACCCTGCTCCAGCTGAATGCCCTCAGCTCAAGCAGGCAATAATCCAGCAGGCTGGGAGGTGGTGGATTGGATCTTGCATGGTATAGTTGGGATGGAGCCAGCTCGTTTCCTTGGTGCCTGTTGATAGAAGGGCTTTTACTGCACACACAAACCTTAACAGAGACAAAAGTCATGTCTCCCCTTTTAACAGAAGAATTGAGAGATACAACTCTGTCAGCAAAATGTATTTTTCATGTGAGTGGGCTGGGTTGGAAGAGAGATAGAAATCACTCAGTTGCAACCCCCTGCCATGGGCAGGGACATCTTCCATCAGGTTCCATTCCACCAGGTTGCTCCAAGCCCCACCTGACCTGATTCTGAACAATTCTAGGGACTGTGCACCAACAGCTTCTCTGGGCAACCAGAAAAACCATCCTGGACCTTCTCATTGAGCTCAAAAGCTGATGGATAGTGGTGTGTGGATTTGCATGACCCAGCTCCTATAAACTGATAGTTTTATTCCCATGTGAGATGACCCTTTGTAATCTAACCCACAATGGTTGGCCATCCTGGTGAAGAAGGAAAATCATCTTATTAGGAGCAGAATCTTATTAAATTCCCATTTAACACTATTAAACATCAGTTCCAGCCATCCCTCTATGCAAACCCCTTGGCTTCACTTTTCTTTTTTTTTTTTTTTTTTTTTTTTTTTTTTTTTTTTTTTTTTTTTTTTTGAGTTTTAGATTTGCCTAGGAAATTTCTCGTCCTGAGAACAGTTCTGAGAAACATGTTTTCCATGACTGGTTGCTTCAGAAATGTTATTTCTGGCTTGGGAGAATTCTTATACAATAAGATTAAGTTTCTCTTGCTGGAAAATTCAGACGCTACGCATTTTTGATGTCAAAAAAACCAAACAAGTAAAAACAAGTAATTTCCCAAGAACATACACAATCTGGTGTTGGTAGTTTTTCATGGGAAAATGCTTCACTCCGGTGTGTGTGCCCGTTTCTAAGGAAACTAATGGCAGATGGGGTGAGAGGAAAAACACACAGGATAATTACAAGCCCCACTTATCAACCTGCTCCTAACTGTTCTCTGGAGTGGTAGGCAAACATGCAAAACACCGAACCGCTCTGTGTTTTTATGGTGCTTTGAAGTGTGAGTTCCAAAGAAATTTTGACTCTCATCACTTCAGCATTTCCATAGCTGGGTAGTGCTGGTGTCTCAGGGCAACAGCCACCATTTGGCTTTCCAGAAAGAAGTCCAGAACAGAGGATCTAGTTGGAGATACTGTGTCCTTAATCAAGAGAAGAGGTGAGCAAAGGAGGGATCTTGTGAAGTCTTGATGGACAAGTCCCACCGTGGTCTTTCTCGTGCCCTAAGGGATATTTCCACCATGCAATCTTCGGTGCTCCAGGGTGGCATCTTCAAAGCACAAACAGGTTGGCAGAAGGGGAGCCATCATCCTTGACGTGTTTCAGAGGTGATTTTTGAGGGATCCTTTAGTAGGGGTACACTCCCTCTTTCAGCCAAGCATGCCATTTCCCACTTTTCTTGTATGGCTCTCTGGAGCGGAGCGGCAACGAGAGGCGCTGAGTGTCGACCCCGGGCAGCCTCTGCCATCAGCAGATGCAGGTGTTGGCAAGTGCGGGCGGGCTGCTAAAAATAGCCTGCGTGCTTTATTCTTGTTTCAAAGGCCATTAAGTATTTCTATGAGAGTCTTTTTCATCTTCAGCATGGAGATCTGCCGAGAACTCCCACGCATCCTTTATAATCCCCGGAATCTCAGGTTCTTCCAAATGGGAATATCTGGGCTGCAGATCTGAGCAACAAAACCTTTAGTGCTGTGCGGCAGCACCGGGAAATATGGGCAATTAAGCTGAATTTCTCCTTTTAGCCATCCTTACAACACTAATTCTACTGAGTGCAGGCTGTGTGTTTACTTCCTGTGTCTGCAAAGAGCACAATCAAATCCAATTACGCTTCACATGAGTGTAATCCACATATGTGACTTTTTAATGCAGAATATTTAGGTCTGCTTCATAAATAGCAAAGCAGTGTTGTGAGGAAGTGTCGTTGTCTCACCCGCAGGCACCTCACAGAACACAACACACCCGTGCAAAGGCCAGCCTTAAAAACAAAAGCACATTGCTTTCCTCTCGCTCCTGGTCTGCCAATGCATTTCCAGCGTGTGCTCTGTGATTCCTAGCAGCCCGGGTGTTTTAGTCATCCTAATGTGTTTGCTTAGGCACCAACATTAGTGTCAAAAGCACTTAATGCAAAGGAAACTCCCCAGGAGTGCACTGCTCGCTGCCAGACCCATCAGTCCCACATTGGGAGTCCGTACGCTGTGCAGCATTTATTACTGCGGGCTCGTAATGAATTACCCACACATTCTGAGGGCTGCTTCCCACTAGGCCATCTGGGAAAAAAAACCTGCTGTGCCCCATATTGACAGGCTGAGAGGGCTGGGGTTTTTCAGCCTGGAGCATAGAAGATTTGGGGGAGACCTTATTGCACCTTCCGGTACATAAAGGGGGCTGACAAGAGAGATGGAGAGGGACTTTGGATGAGGGCCTGGGGTGAAAGGACAAGGGGGAATGGCTTTAAAACTGAAAGAGGGCAGTGTGAGATTAGGTATTAGGAGGAAATTCTTGGCTGTGAGGGTGGTGAGGAACAGGTTGCCCAAAGAAGTTGTGGACTCCCCGTCTCTAGAAGTGTTCCAGGCCAGACTGGATGGGGCTTGGAGCAAACTGGTCTAGTGGAAGGTGTCCCTGCCCATGGCAGGGGGTTGGAACTAGATAAGCTTTAAGGTCCCTTCTAATCCAAACCATTCTGTGATCCTGTGTTAGATGGCCGTGGGTCCTCATGCACACACATCAGCCTCTGATGCCAACAAATGTGAGATGAAGATGGAAATATTTATTCTTGATTGGTGCTGTGATCTTGTATTTAGCAGATGATTCAAACCCATGACACAGTGACATCCTCCCACCCTGGAGTCTATTCATGAAAACTCATATTTCCCATCAGGCTAATTGGGGCTGGGTAACTGTGGGTGAGGTTCAGCCGCTGGGAACCCCTGGCAAGGTGCCTGACCCCTTTCCCACCCCCTGGCAATCACTCCGGATTTTCTCCTGTGCCCCCAGCTGTTTTTCAGTGCAAGCAGCTCGGTTTGGAAGCAAGGCTTTAAACCAGGCTCACCTGAGCCTAAGCGTGGGTTTTGGGGCAGAGGATTTAGCCGAGAGCCTCCCCATGTGACCCCATCTTTTAGTAAGCAACTGCAAGGCTCTGTCTGTGGGCTCTCCTTAGGCAAATGGAGACCTGGCTCACTCACTGCTTTAAGAAGCCCTTTTTCCTTCATGATTTGTTTGCTGCTTTGATTTTTTTTTTTCAGGTTTCTGTGCCTTTGATGTAAAAGAAACAGTTGGGAGGAATTTGAGCTGAGCTGTGGAGGTGAAGAAGGAATTGGAGATTACATTTCAATCTGCTACTGGAGTTTTGAAGGCAACTCTCAGAGTCATTTTTCTTTTATAATCTCTTCTTTCTTTCCCCTTTGTAGCAGAAAATGAGCTTTCCAGGGATTCCTGGCTATCACGTCGTGCTGGAGGTGGGTGAATCCTCTCTGTGCCTGTCAGGAGTTGCTGCTTTGCTGTCACTCATGTTCTGCAGATCAGCTCTGCCTGTGAAGGTGCCTCCAGCCTTCCTGCCAAGCATCCTCCCTTCCCCAGAGCTGTAACAGGGAAAACACAATAATAATATTAATACAAAAATCCCCACCATTGCTTTAATTCAAGTGCTTTTTTTCTACGGTTTCCAGTGCCAGACTCTTATGCCTGGAAATCTCCAGAATTAATCCATCTTTATAGATATTGGAGTCACCCTAACAGCAGCTGAACCCAAACCAAGCTTGCCTGCCCCTGTACCTATACACCTACACACATGGTGCTTATGGGCCCTCAGAGCCTGGCAGTGACGGGTCTGACTTGCAGGGCACTGTCCCAGTTCCTTTGAGATGGAGGGTGGAGGATCCCAGGCTGCGCAGGAGCTTTCCAGAGGGAGCTGGGAAGTGGCGAGGCTGGTTTGCTCTTCCCACATGCCAATTTACTGTAACGCAGGGCAAGTCACCTCCTAGCTATCATCAAAGTGGTAGTGTTTATTCCAGGGGATTTTTGGGGTGGATTTGCCTACGGCTGGTGCCTGAGCTGGGGAGGCCATTAATTAGAGCAAACAATACTGACTTGCAGCCTCTTTTGAGAAACTGAGGATTATTTTAAAGAGACAGATCCCTAAGAGTGCCTTGTGCCAATCCCTTGCCATTCCAGGAAGGTTGGAGCCAGCCTGGCTCATCCAATCCTGGCCTGTGCCTCCTGCTCTAACAAGGATTTAACGTCCCCACTACAAATCCATAGAGGCACTGACCTTCTTTCCATATATATCTCTGTGAGAGAGTGAGATCGTTACAAACAACGCAACTCTGAACAATTAATTCCTTGCAATGTGAACATTGCAAACAGAATCTTCACCCCGAATCCCAGAGTTTCTCAGCATGTGGAGAAGGGCTGTGAGCTCCTGCTCCTCCAGCCAGATGCTTGGCTTGAAGCCAGTGTTTTTACAGTGCCAGGGAGCAGAATTTGGAGTATTTGGGTGCAGACACAGCGGCTGTGTCTCTGTCACCACGTGCCTCAGCAGCTGGAATGTGGAGCTCCTCAAAGGGCACTCCATCTGATTTCCTGGCACAGTGCAATTCCCCGGACCCTTGGCATTTTACAGCCCTCAGAAAAGGTTTCTTGCTCAGGGCTTTGTGAGTGTTTGATGTTTTAAGAACACTAAGCAGACACCACTCTCCTAATCCTGTCAGACTTGCAATGAACCAGATATGTAATCCTTCATGGATATTAAATTTAATAGCAATAAAGTCTATTTAAGAATTACACTGTCAAATGCCTGCCTAAGCAGAGGAAAATATTCTTAATTTAGACTTCATCGGGAGTCTATTTCTAGCTGTTATTGCCTGTTGAAGTTTCCCCTGCATGTGTGGGGGTAAAGATGAGAAAAATCAGCAACAGGCAGTCCCAGATTGCTCTTTCCTGGACACTTTTAAGAGGAAAAAAATTCCCTGTAATATATGACCATATTCACATGAGTGCACATACGACTGCTTTTATATCCATAACAGCAGATGTGGGTGCACTCCGGGGCACCCCTGTGTTTAAGGAAAAGCCCCAAGCTGCATGATGCATACTCATGCCAGGGAAAGGATTTTGGGGGGGGGTGGGAGGAGAGATGTGCTGAGGGCTGAGAGAGAGAGGAGGTGGAGGCTGTGCCACAGGCAGGATCAGCAGCTCTGGGAGGGATGAGCAACAGGTGAGGTTGGATAAGGAATGGGGGGCACACCCCGGGGAGGGGAGCAGTGAGGAGAAGTCTCTGAGCCTCTGGATTTGGTGCCCCTTCTAACTGGGGAGCCGTAGCTTGGCTTTGCTTGGGCTTGGCCCAAACACTGGGGGAAGCAGGTACATTTCCCACATGGAAAGCAGGTTTCTCAGCAGAGTAAACAGCTGAGTTAACTACCTGATTAATAATATTAGTGCCTAAAAAGCTTTAGCTCAGCCTCTGCTTTTGGCATGAAACGGATAAAAGGTCCTTATCTGACCCTCAGTGCCCCTGTGCCGTGGCCGGGAGCCCCGGTGCAGGCAGGAGGATGAGGTGGAGCTGCTGCAGTGATGGTACCCAAGGCACAGCTCACGGTAGAAAGGCTTACCAAAAAAGTCTTCTGTGAGACTTCGGGTAGAGAAAAAAGAGGAGAACTCCCTCTACAGTGAGCTGTGCAGCAGGATGTACTGGGCAAACACGGAATGGTCATTTCAAATGCCGAGTAACTTTTCTCCGAGAAGCAATCCCCATCCTCCTCCCACCAGGGAGCTGGGAGCAGAGAATGCTTCGGAGGTGAGACCTGCAGGAAGCCAGCTCGTCCAGAGCCTGCCGCTCCCTATCAGGACGTCACACAAACCCAAATCCTGTGTGACATGAGTGCCCCCTCTCCACCTGCCCTCGCTGCCCCCCAGCCCGCCGGGGAGCCAGGCAAGCCCACGGTTTTGCTGTGGTTTACACGAGAACTTTTTCCATGTGACAAAACGAAGCCTGCGGTGTCGCCCGGACCCAACCAGCCGCCGGCACAGGAACTGCCTGCCACCGCGGGCTAATTAAGGAGCTCTTAAATAGTTTCCGCCAGCGATATGATAGAGTGCTGACTGTCCTCGTGAGGAAGCCTTGAGAATGGTGACAGGGTTTTCCATGCCGCCCCTCCTCTCCTACAATGAGGTACCGGCAGCTGCCTTCCCACGAAAGCCGCTTAGCGCCGGGGCAGGGATGGAAGGTGCTCCTTCCCTGTGGAACGCACGGATTATCCCCGCCACGGGCTCTGGATGCTGTGCAGAGGATGGTTGGCGGCGTGGGGCTCCTGTTTAGGGTGGGAGGCAGCTCAGCTGGCTTTGCTTAGCGCCACAGCCCCGTGCCATCCTCTCGAGAGGGTTTTTTCGCATCCATCCAGCGCGGGCATCTCCAGGCTGCTGCCCCGCTCCCGGCTCCAGGCTGCCGGGTCTCCCAGGCTGAGCCTGCTCCAACACGAACACGAGAGAGCCGGGGAGAGCTGGAGTTCGCAGATGTCTCCCCTTAAAAGCCCGGCAAAGCGGGTGGAAATCCCCCGCCCGGGGCTGAAGCAGGGGGGCCAGGCCCGGCACTGGGATGAGTTTTGGTTTGATCCCGATTAGAGGAGGGCAGAAGGAGCCTGAGCCAACGTGGGCCCCGCTGCTCTTAGCCTCAGATGACCCCGGGTGGAAGTCCGAGCGCTCCAGCCCTGCAGGGCGGCTGCTGGCAGCGTTCCTCTGCGCCGACCGCAGAAAACTCCTCTGGAATCACTCCGCATCCCGGCGAGGAGCTTTCGCTCGCGAGGATGGGCGCTGTATGTGTAGCAAGTCTTCTGCTGTAAAGTGAGACTTCGTGGGGATAAATCTTCTCAGAATTTACAGGTCCTTCACCATTTTTCATGCATGTACTGGGACGCCATCACCTAAATCTCACTGCGGGGCCCATTTTACAGCAACGCAGGTATTGTATTTCCCACAGAAAATCCATATGCTTGGAAAACATTTAGTCCATACCGTTTGACATTAGCTAAAACCTGTGAGACAAACACCTTTCGGATGGAGAATTTGAGCTGTGGAATAAGCATGCTGAAGTCCCCTAAACTTGTTTTTTTCACTGAGTTAGAAATGTGTGATAAAAGGCCCATATTTCTGTGGCTGAGTCACCCCCTTGTAAACAGAATGTCGCATTAATGCTTGCCTTGAAACACCTTCCCTTGGAGCAGCCAAGCCTTGACCCTTCCAGACATCACGAAAATATCTATATATATATATAGCTCCAGTAGATTTTCATACTGTCTGACCAGCTGCCAGCAGCTGCTTAGGAGCTGCCTTCCCTGGAGGCAAGGACACCAACACAAATCTGTATTATGCCTTCAATTTTCTCTTAAAATGTAAAATGGAATTTTAAACAAATGAGGGAGGTTGACTGATCACAGGCTGTTCTGTGATGGATGCTCTGTACCTGCTGACTGATAAAGGCTGTAAACCTGCTCCCGATGGAGCAACGCTGATTTACACGGGCTGAGGGTCGAGACCATTGGATTTATGCTAGACAGTGTGGCTTTTGACTCCTGGTTGTGTCCCGGGGAGAGCAGGAGAGGAAAAACTCACCCGAGCAAAGGCAGCTGCTCTCCTCCATGTCTGTGGCAGCACAATATTGGCCTCTTAATTTCCTACTGATTAAACTGTAGGAAAACAAAATCTGCTTTGCCTGGAGCGATTTGGCTTCAGCTCAAAAGCTTTCTCATCAAAATGAAATATCATTTGCTGTGAAACCGTTAGCAGGAGGATAAATGTAGTTATAAAAGCAGCTATTTGTAAAACCCAAGTGGGGAGCAGCAAAATGCTGTAATTTAAGGGGAAATCTCCACAAGGGCTCTGGAGGGCAAAACTCCTTAAAAGGCCCAAGTTTCATCAGGACTGTGTGATGAAAAAAACCAATTGTTCAACTGCCCATCACTCAGATACAGAAGCATTTTCTTTCCTAACATCTCTCTTGGCTTGTCTAAAAGATGGGCTGGTTGGAGTGGGGCTGGCAGGACCCTCCAGTCTGATATTGGTGTCCCCAAGCTCACAGGGGGGGTTGGTGACATCTTGTTTGGGAAGCACGGGGCTGGGAATAGTGGTGTAGCCCCTCAAACACCCACGCACTGTCATCAGCAGGGCTCAGGGCTGGAAAATGGAGTACAATCTATATAATCCTGTATGATGCCAAGTAAATAGCAGGTCGTTTTAGTCCTGGGAAGTAGCCACAAGAGGGAGATGCGATTGGATGTGCCAAATGTATGTCTTTAAAAGGCAGGAATATTGAGAAATTGAATATTGGTTCAGAGCTCACTAGAAATCCAGGCAGAAATTTCATCAGAGGAGCCTGCAGTTTTGAGGTGACCAAGTATCTGAGCTGAATTTTGGAAGTACTTTTAAAACAACAAAATTATCCATGATGCCTCTTTGCCTTAAAATCTCCCTAGCCCTAATGAAAAATCATGTTTTCTTGAACACTGCCTGAATGACACAAAAAATTTTAAGTGAAAAGAGGGGAAATGCTGAGCTCCCCCAAACCCTAACAGAAACAGGGAGTCAAATTTTCACTTCGAGTTGATTCAAAGAAAATTTTTGAGCAGTGAACCAAAAAATCCCTCATTCAGACAGCACAGCCGTAATTACCTCGCCCTTAAGGGCAGACTGACCGGGTGATGCTGAAGCATTTTGGAGCGAGCTGTGGAGATGGCTTGAATCTGCTTCCCGCATTCTGTGCTTTCAGTTTAAACAAAACATTTCCTGAAAGCCATCAGTCTGTCACCTTTCCCCCCTATGAGAATCATTCCTGCTGAAATAAACCTCCTTATTTCTCCCCTCCCTGTTTTTTCCTCTCTCCTCCACAAACCCAGACTCTGATACCAAGAGCTCTGTGGGGCTGAAGATTTAAGAAACATAACCAGGGCTCTGCATGCTCTCTTTAAAACCCTCTCCATGCCCTTTAAATCATCTGACTCTCAACTGTCATTATATCAACGGGGAGAAAACAGCATTTTTCTCTCCTCTTAGAGCTGCTCCTGTTACATAACTGCTAATACAGTATCTGGCTGCTCTTGCCCATCAGTCCTTGGAGTTTTCAGACCTATTTACACACAAACAGACTAACACCCATTTGAAAGTCATCTCAGGCACACAAAAGGGATCCTTTTGCCTCCCCAAAATAACAGTCCTTCTCTGCAGGGCACTGAATAACTGTTTGGCAAAGCAAGTGCCAGGTTGGTGCTTAGGTTAATCTGCTTACACCGACTAACACAGTTGTGCAAGGGTAGAAAATACCCAGTCAAGTAAATTACCTCATCCAGGGAAAAGCTATTCTAAAGAAAGCTCACGCTTTATAAGCCTGAGCAAAATCCTGCTCAGGTAAACATTTACATATATTTACAAGCAGAAGCTAATTTCTTTCCTTGTGAAAAAAAAAAAAGAAAAAAAGAAAAATGGGATCTTTGAAGTTTTTTGGCTAATTGAAAAACATCTAACTAAATTAATTAACTGGCCAAGATCCAGAATGAATTAAAAACCCATTATAATTTTTCTCACATTAGTAGTACTAAGTAGGTAAAGCCCCCAATCCAGAAGAAAGGAGATCAAGGTGTTGCTTAGCATTATGTATAAGCAATGGCACTTCCCTGGCTATATTGGGTCTAACTTTGAAATGTCGTAATTCGTTCTACTGTCAGACTGTATTTTAACAATCTCCATCACTTGATGCTTCACTAAAACATTTTGTTCTCTCTGCAGTCTTAAATGCAATACGAGAAGGGGAAAAAAGTTAAATTAGAGTGGATGGGACAATTTAGACACCATAAGCACATCTGGATTTAAATATTTAACTGCTGACTTGGTTTTTTCTGTCCTGTTCAGAAATAGTTTCACTGTAAGATCTGTTGTCAGTGGTGAGACCTGACAAGGGCTGATGCTGACATGCCTGGCTGCCAGCAGCTCTCTGGCTCTGTTCCCTAGGCTGGTACCCTGAAAGATTTCCCCAGAGGAAGTGCTTGAGCTTTAGCAAAATGAAAGATAGGATCAGAAGGCAAGGTTTGGTCTTGCAACGGAGCCTGAGCTGTTGCCACCATCCTGAGTCACATCCTTGGGAGTTAAAACCCAGAGGACAAGCACCATAACAGTCTCAAGACGAGTTAAATGTCCCACAGATATGTGGAAAAGTAGCAGAAGGTGTTGGAGACAGACCAGTCTTGGGGTCTCTGTTACACTCCCTGGGCCAGAGCCCATTTCACCACCTTGCACCCCTTGCTGGAATGAAGTGGTTGTGCAGTGACACCTGAACACATCACACAGGTCCACGGGGGTCAAGCTCAGTGCACAGACCCCTGAACCCAGCCTTGGAAGCTGCATCATCCCTGGTGTTGGTTTTGCTCTTGCAGAAAGTTCTGTGTCATGCCAGGAGCTCTGCTTCAGCTTTCTGTGGTTGCACTGAAAGCTCTCCTCTAGCAAAGCTCATTGTTGTGGTTTGAGCCTTAAATCAGAGTTTGGGCCCAAATATGCAAGTGTGTCACATTGGGAATTCCCACAGAATGGAGTAAAAGTAATGTGGTTGGACTAAGTTTGTATCTAAATGCAGTAGCTTCTTTTTTTTTTTTTTCCCTAAGCCCTTGTAAACTTCACTTTGATAGGAAATTATGTTTGGGTTCAATTTATTCTTTTTTTTTCTCTTCTTCCTTCCAAATTCATCTGATCAAGCCTTTGTCAGTTTTGAGAACACCTAGCTACTCCATTTATATTAATTCTCTTTTGGAATAATCTTGTCTTATTACCTTTCCCTCCCATCCCTTTTCATCCTCTTTTTCCTATGGTTTTGATTCACTTTGGCTTAAAGTCCCATGAAAAGAGAACAGCCACATCAGCAACAATAAAAGGATAAGATTTCTGCAAGGGTAATTGAGCCTTTTAGGATTTTATCTGCCTGACCACATTAGCAGAAGGACTATTAAGCAAACGTGAACTTTAAAACTAGGTATTGTGTGTGATATATTGGCTCCACAGTGCACCCACGTGATCAGCTGCATGGGTGATTCACCATTACAAGGCTTAGTACTGCTCAAGAGTTGGACAAGGCAGCATTAATCAGGTTCTCCACACTGACTGCCCTGCCCTGGACTGCTCCAACCCAGCTCTCCTCTGCCTCTCCCTCCCTGCTTATTCATCAGTTTTGATCTCTCAGGTACTCCCAGGTCTGACTTCAGACCAGCACTACAGATAAAGTCATCTATCCAATGAGTAAATACAGCCATAGACATGTCGTGGCAGGGTGAGGGTCATAATATCATGTCCATATTATTCTGTGTGTCACACAGAGTCCTTGTGTTCATAAGAATGAGGAAAGTCCTTAATAAGTGTTACTACTATTGGTATTTAGTGACAGTCTTGTCACTGGCATAAGTGTTCTCATGTAAGTGTATATTAAATGCTCATTTAAAATCCTCAATCTATTTTTTTTTCTATGCTACAAATGAGATGATAAATGATTGCAGCCTGTTGGGATTATAATATGAATTGACATTAAAAAAAAAAAATTCCAGCTCCATCTGTTTGGGTTACATAACTCATGATCTCAAGCAATCTCAGGGGCAGGATTTTCTGCATAAATAGTACAATTTCCAGTAAGGAGATTAAGGCTTCTTTGCTGGGAAAGGAAGAAATTACCAAAAAAGCTGTCATGTCAATGGACACAAATAAATCATGTTCCAAAATACACAGGAAGACGAATTCATGTCATTCAGTCCCTCTGCCTCACATGCTCCCTCCCCACCTGTCAGAAAAAAGCGTTTTGCCACAAAATTCCATTCATCCTTTAAACATTTATGAAACGCGCTCAGCTCTATTTTCCGCATGTTAGCTCCTTAAAAACTCAGTGCTGCCATTAACATTGCACATTTTTACAGTTTTAATCCAAGAGCTTTTTTTTAATATCCGGTGGCTTTCTGTAAGTACCGGACTGCAGTAAATCCAAGCGTTGGGAAGCATAAAATATATTCCACCAGGATAAAGAGAGGCACTCAGAGCAGCTACTGCGGGACAGCCTGGCAGCAAATCCTGCTATGTGTGATGGAGAGAAAAACTCTCCCCCAGCATCTGACAGCGTGTGTTCGTGCTCCACAAAAACACTCAAGTTTTAGGTTAAAAACACACCATTTTTGTGTGTTGAGCGTGTGTGAATAAGGAGAAAACTCCCAGTTTGGCCTCTTTCTGCATACAGATGGGCAAGTGTTTCTGCAGACAGACTGCTACCACACGTCACATCCTCCAGAGGCAAAGCTCCCATTAAAAGGCTGCTGGCAGAGAGTGTTTATTAAAGTAACTCACAACGCCGGCTCTCCCACGGCAGTGATGGCAGCGCTGCCCACAGCCAGCCCTGCACAGGATCAGTGCCCCAGCAAAAATTCCCTTTGCTGCAGAGGGAAAAAAAAAAGCAGAGCCCACCTGGGAAAGCCCCAGCTCAGGCTGGAGCTCTGTGCAGGGCTGGTGGGCACTTCCCCAGTGCTGCCCAGACCTTTGCCAGACTGTGGGCTCTCTCCTGCCTCTCTGCAGGGCTCACCCCGTTTCTGCCCCTGCTTATTTTTCATTTCCTTCTGCAGCTCTCATGTGTACCCAGACCCCTCTTATCTTTTATGTCTAAGGTTTTAGCACAGACCAAGCCATGGCTACTCAGCAGATCCCTGTTTCCCCTCACTGGTGTCTTTCCCTTGGAAAGCCAAGCGAGTCCGGTGTGTGGTTAACAGGAAATGTCGTGCTGGTGGCTCTCATATTGCTGCTTGTGCATTACCATCCCTCTGCTGAAACCACTCAATGCCTGAGTCGTGTGTTCACCATCCCTGTGCTGTAGGGCCACTTCCATCCTTTTACCCATCCCCTGTGTGCTTCAGGAGCTCAGGGACCTCCAAGGAAGTCCTGGGAAAACCTCCCTCTTCCTAAGCTTGGCTATTTGCTTCTCCACCAAAATGGCATGAAAACAAGAGAGGAGGCCCTCACCCTGCTCTCACACGAGTCCCCAGGACTCTAAAATAACACTTTATCTCCTTGTTTCACCACAGGGGAAGTGAACTTTGCCATGCCGATATGCAGAAGGAACGGAACAGCGAAGGGGGAACAGCTTGCCTGGAAGCTCATGTGCCCAGCAGCATCAGCAAACTGAGTTAAATTCAATGTGCTTAGGAGCAGAGTCCCATCTCATTCCTGGGAAACTGCTGCTTACGTCCTGCCACAGCAAAACATCACAGAGATGACTCAGGAAAACAGAGATTATTTTGTGTATGGGGGAAATACTGAGTCAGTGCCTTCCTGCTGCCTGTCCTCCCCTTTTCCATGCACATCCCCTCAATTTGGCAGTGAGAGAGTCCCCATCTGTAGGGGTTTTCACACCTGGATGCCTCCCCAGATAATGATTTCCTATCAAAACCCCTTTGCCTCAGCTACACAAAACCCCATTGCAACTCCCCTGCACACCCAGCAGGGTAAATGAAGACATGGGTTTCCGTGGCTGGTCCCCGTATTCCTGGAGATAAGCTGGATATTGAAGGGAAAAGCCCTGGGTTTCCGTGTCCTGATGGGCTCTGTGGGCAAACTGCCGGTGCTGCAGAGAGAACTGACTGAAGAGTTGCAAAATGCCATTGCATGGATGACTGAGAATGAACATTTCCCATCATCTGAAAAGAGAGAGGACACCTTCTGGCCTGGTCAAGAGGAGAAGAAAGCAGTTGCTGGAGCAGGAGCTGCCTGGGAACAGGGAACAGGGCCAATGACCTGAACTCAGCCCCATTTAACACCTCCTGCCCTGCAGAAGCTGCAGTCACTTCCTAAAGGTCACAATGGTGTTACAGCAGGACATGAACTCTGGCGTTGTTCCAGAGTGGTGGATCAATACTCCTGGCATGGGGAAGTGGCCAGAGATGAGGCAGAGCCCCAGTGCCATGGAGAGGGTTGGCAGCACTGTGTGGCTTGCAAGCCAGTTTACAATATGGACTTGCTAATGTACTTATGCTTTAATTGCTATTTAGCAATGAGGTGTTTGGGAGGAGTTGCCCAGACAGGAGAGATTAGAGAGGGCCAACAGAAGAAGAGATGCTAATCAATGAGATGGTGGACTTTCTCTGGTCTGATAAGTTGGCTAACTCCAGGAAATTATTTTTTTTTCCTCATACCCTTCCTACAAGCCAGCAAGAGCTTGGCCTGATTTCACTGATATTCAGCACTTTGAAGGTGGCCACATCCAACCTCAGGATGTGTCTGACACTGGCCACAGCTCTGGGACCAGCAGCTGCCTTTGCTTAGCAGCATTTTTCAGGTGAGTATCCATCTACACTATTAAAGTTCTTGCACTGAGATGTGCAGTTTTATAATTTATTTTAAAAAATAAATCCATCGTGCTGTCTCAGACATGATTGACAGAACCTCATTACTCTCTCCACAGGGTTGCAGCAGCAATTTCTTTACTATTTCTTTACATGCAGCAGAGGCTGCAGGACATTCACAGGCTACAGAAACTCTGAGGTCATGCGGAAACTTTTCACATTAATGAGGGCTCCTGAACAGAATTCTGTTCTGCAAAATAAACATTGCTCCTGGGCAGTTTTTTGCTCATTTAGGTCACTTTCAGCCTTTTTTTAACATGAGTTTGCTTAGCAGGGAAAAGCAATAGAAGTTGTATGATGCAAACTACTTGTCTTTTCTTGATGGGGTAAAAACATATGAGGAACTTTTTGTTTGTAAAAAATCTCTGTTGGGGAGATTGTGGTTACCTCACAGAGCTGTGAATTTGGAAACTGTGAATCCCTGAGGAGCTGACTGGTTGTCTACATGATCTAGAAGAAGTCGGTGGGCTGACAGTGACCTTTGGGTTGAGCCAAAGGGGAAAAAGGGTGGGTTTTATTGGGTTCTATTATGGTGGCTCCGTTTTCACATCTCTGATTTTCCACTGAGAAGCCACAGAGTCAGGGCAGGCTGCCTGTCCCTGCCTTTCCTGCAGCCTGGTGCGCTGGGGACACCTCACATGAGCTCTGCCCCCTCCTCTGTACATACCTGTGGGGAAGAAAGGTCACACCAAGATGCCACATAAGGGGCACTGCTCAGCCAGCCAGGCTGGCTAGAGAGGAGCCTCAGATGTCACTGAGGTGATTCCCTAAGAGGTAGATTTTTGTTTCTTTACTTTCAAGCTTATATTAATTTAAAACCTTTCCAAAGTGTTCCTGTCACATCAGAATGGATTCTTCCCTCTCAGAAACACACTCTCCACTCCTGCAATTAGATTTCTTTTCTGCTGCTTTGGGAGAAGTTGTTCAGCTGCTGGTCCTATCAATAATCCACGAGCTGCTGTACTCAGGCCTACGCTTGCTTTTACCTGGGGGAGATTGCAGCAGTGCTGCCTTCTTTTGGTTTTGCGTAACAGTTCAAGTAAAATAAATGAGTAGCAGAGATGCTATTGCTACAATCCTCTTGCATTTTTAAAAAGAAAGCCATGAAATGGTGATGAAATTTAACTGGTTTCTGACCTTGCCATCCATTTTTTTGATGACGTGCTTTGTTCATGATGAACCAAAGGCTTCTCAACTAAAATGAAAATTACATCCACGAACCAACTTTTTTTCTCCTTTCCAAGACAACAGGAAAACCAAAAATTGATTAGCTCATGCATGTCTCTCTGTTGGGTGCATGAATATCTGTATGTACTAAAGGCTTGCCCTGAGCAAAAGCAGTCAGCATAAACAAATTTTCATTTGGTTCTGAAAATGGTGAGGTCTGTGGTCATTCTTATCTAGATCAAGCTCCTACAAATCTTTGTTTCCCACACTCATGGGCTGCCTCTTACTGATGAACATTTCATTATTTAACACGTGATCCCAGATAGCAAAGTGAGGTTTGATGCACCAACTTTGTCATTATGGTTCTGATTTTGCTTACTCAGTTCCTTGGCAAACTCCTTGCATCCTGTGTTGACATCTTTTGGCATATAAACCCAGGGGTTTCCTGGGCTCTGAAATGCTGGGCCTGTTAGTTCCTACCAGAACCTTGCCTAATTATTTGTTAACAGTATAGGAATGCTCCCAGCCCATTCTATCCCTCCATTATATTACTTTTTCTGATTTTCTCACCTGCCAAAGTGCTCTGACAACCCAGCACTGGTAGTCCTTGTTCACTGCCCCACACTTCACCCTTCCTGCGCTTCACAGCATCTCCAGCTAAAGGAATGAAGAGTTTGAACCAAGAAACAGCTGGAAAGCCATCAAAGGGGATGCTGGCCTCTCTTGCTGCTGGCTAAGGTGGGTAGCACTAAGAAGACACCAGGCAGAGTGCTCAGATGCTGCTTTGTGGCCAAATACCTGGAGCTGTTCAGTTGCTGCCCATCCTCAGCTCTTTCTTAGCCTTGGCTTTTTGTGCCAGGCATTGTTGCAGTTCTGCTGGAAAGTACCTATTACACCTTTCCTAAGTGAAGAACTCAGTCTCCTTTCCAAAGGACCAGATCCACAGACTATTTATGTATCTAGGTCCAACTGGTTTTTATCTCAGCTGCCTGGATACCTTCGCATACCTGGACCAGTGTTTTGTCTGTGGTCGTGCAGGAAGTCTATGGTAAGCAGAGAAGTGAAAACACAATGCAAGCTAAAGCTTTGACTACTTGTGCCATTCTTCCCTTTGCTGGGAATTTTTTGGGGCTGGAGAAGGTCTCAGTTTGCTGTGAATAACAGCAGAATGTTGCCTCTGCATTTTAATATTTGGCTTTAAAATAAAACCCCACATCGCTGCTGCAAATGATGCCTATTGATTATCCTCTCAGAAGCTGGAGAGTTCATTTCAGCTGGCACTGCCATGGCTGAAAGCCAGAGCTGCAATTGATCATTTAATTAACTGGAAGAAAATTAAAGGAACTGTTATCTGTGTCTCAGCTCTGTTGTTATCAAGCTGGCAAAGTGCTTGTTTCTGCCTAGAGCAATGATCGCCTCCTTGACCCTGTGATTTAGAAACACCGGTTTAGGCATCCCCCCTCACCTACCCACCTGGATTTCTGCAAGGCAGCAAGCAATGCAACAGGATCCTTCCTCCGTCTGCTTGTGCTTCCCAGATTTTTCAGGGGTGCCTGACACCTCTCACAGTGGGCTGGATCAGCTAAACCCACCTCTCACCACATCCGTGAAGGTGAGATTAATGTGAAGAACCATGAAGGTTCTAGATTAATAGGTGGAAAATCTGGAAAGTCTGGAAGAAAAATGGATGTACTATAGAAGTCATTTATTTAGAGGCTGAAATGAGAACATGGGAGCTCTTGAGTTCAACATTTCCTTAAAGGGATTGAGATATTGATTCTTATTTTGCTGCTTCAAATAAGTAAGAGGGAACAGTGTGTTTGGGAGAAAAATTACTAGTCCTGAAAATTTGGCAAGCTCTTAAAGCTTTGACTTAAACAAGCAACTTGAGTGGTCTGTGAACACAGAGAGGAGAAAAAGAAGGATATAAGAAGGCATTGTTTTAACGATTGTTTTGCCATATCAAGAGAAGAAAGACGGCTGCTTCCAACTTGTCTTTGCATGCCCAAGTAATATGATAATTACCTCATTCCCCCATAAATGCCTGCAGTCCTCCAAAAGGCATGTTAAAACAGACATAGTCATTAAAGCTTGTGCTGCATTTTCTACTGTGTTGCTGGGAAAACAAACAAACAAACAAATAAAACCTCAAGCCCTTTGTCTTTTAGCCAGATCCAAGTTGGGGAAATGTTAGGCAGAAACACTTAAGAAACTGTATAATTGGAAAGAAAGCGTGTTTTAACATCAAAACAGGAAAAAATAAAACATCAGAATTTGAAACTTCTTTATGTTGCATCAGGTAGAAGACTTCGGTCACCTTTACATTTTCATTACAGGTGCAGTCCATTTAATTCCATCTTTCAATTTATTTTGGACTCTTTCTTGCTCTGTGTGAGAAACTTGTGGTCCAGGCTGTAAAATAACAAAGGGCTTTGTAGGAGGGATGAAAAGGATCAAAAGGAGGAAAAAGAAAACTCTGTCTGAATGTTCCTGCAGATCATAACTAGCTGTAGGAGTCAGAAATCTGCATAAAATTGAAACCACTCCTTCTGAGAAAGGCATATTCCCTCTGCTCTGGGTTATAACTTATGCAAAGACTGTCACCCCATTCACGCTGCTGCTGCTGGCTGCTCGTCTGGCTTCCCATCCCTGTCCTCAAAGTGTTTCACTTGTGTTTATAGTGCCTTCAAAAGGGAGGCAGTGCAAAGAAGAAAGTAAAACTAGCCGGGTAGGTCTGAGGTGTTATGGGGTGATCAGCATGTGGGGAGTGTCCTGCTGGCTCCAGAGATGTGGGTTAAAACCACTTTGTTGGTCACAAGGAGAACCAGCCGGTGTCCTGCTTCCCGGTGTGATGACAGACTGTGCTGCCCTGGTCACCACAGCCTCACAGGAGAGCTGTGCTTGGAGTGTGTGAGCAGAGCAGAGGAGGAAAGGAGGTGATTGTGTCTCCGTCTCACACAGTGAGACTGATGGCCATGAAAACAGTGCTTGGTAAGCTCAGGAGCACTCAGGACCAAGCTGAGGAACACCAAACCCACTGTTCAGGCACTCTGAGCGGGGAAAGCTCTGCCCAAATCTCTTTTGCCTGATTTGGTGGGAGGATTTAAACTCGGCTTCTTCATGTCCCAAGTGTCCCTCTGGAAACAGCACTTGAGGGGCTGAATCAAAATAGTTCCCAGAGGAGAGAAAAATGGAAGCTTTTCCCAAGTTGTTGCCAAACCTTGGTGTGAGCTGGAATGGACAGAGGCTGAACAAGCATCTCTGACCTCCAAGAGAGCACTTTAGCCCCCAGACTTCAGGTGCTCTTTCTCTGTCTTACTATAGGGTGGAGTTACCAGATGGGGATCCTGAGCACAGACACATCTTGAAAACCAAAACCTGGACCTGGTTTTGACAAGGCCATAGGATCAAGCAGAACTCCCTTTTTTCTGTATTTACGTTGTGGTTGTCTCAGTTGCTCCCTCCTCAGCTGGTTCCTGAGGGTTCCAGATCTGCCAGTTCTCTGCATGGGGAGCTGGACTTCGTGCACAGCACACAGTGGATTCCTCCACTAAGCACTGTGGCAGAGCATTGAAATCAGAAAGATTTTTTCTAACTGAGTTGTGTAGAATCCTACAGGAAGCCTGGAAAAAAATTCAGCCCCCAGAGTCTTTGTTCAGGGCTTTGACCACAAACCCATCTTTTCTGTAAGGACAATTTTAAAATGCCATGCTGTTTTTGGGCCACATCAGGAAAAGCATTGTACAGTTGGCAGTATCTGCTCAGGAGGGACCTGGGATAGGCAGGATGCAGCTGACTGGTGAAACTGTACAGTGTAGCCTGCTGAGTGTCTGCTTGCCTTACGTTCTCATCTGCTAAACTCCTTTCATGGGTAGAAAATCCTTCCCCAAATCTAACTTCACTGAATTGGACATAATGCTTTTATTATACTGAAGAATTTGTTACCATATTGGGGTACCTGTACAGAAATATCAGTCCAGAGAGTTATTTCCAAATGCCTAAGTGTACACTGACCCAAGCAGGCTTGAAGAGGTGGTCATAGTTTAAAAAATGTGGACTGTGCAGATGCGAAAGGAAAAACAAACAAGATCTTGGCACAAGAAGGAGAGAAGAAGCACTGAGGTTAGAAAAGACCAGAGGAAACAACAGTTGCCAAAGGGAGATTGTGTCTCCCATCACGTACTCTCGTTTCAGACAGTATTTCGTATTCGAGAAACAGCAGCATTAGGCTTCCAATGCCAGCGGTTGGGTTTGAATTCGATTCAAATTTCAATTCGCTTTTCTATTGTGAAATGAGTTGACCACCAGACATCTCAGGTTCTTGCACTGTTAAGCACAGTAAGTTGTAGTAACAATCGTTAGCCTGGGTCACAGAGCCCTGGGTCTGCACAGCATTTGAGACCTCGTGGCATTCCTCTGTCAAATCAACACTCCCCAGTGGTGCTGTGAGCAAGATAGGTTTTTTGGTCAAATATTGATAGACTAGAATGTACCCTTCATTACAGCTTAATTATTGAATGAATGAGTGTTAATTCCCTGTGCAATGTACAATGAAGCTGTACAATGAAGCAAAAGCCCAGGAAAGCCAGCTCTGAGGGCAGGTTGTTTGTGACATCCCCTGTGATGTGAGCTGCCAGCTCCAGAGAGATAAATAGAGCTTCTCTTTAACACCCTCTGCCCGGAGAATCCCTGCTCAGAAATGGCAAGTGTTTTCTCGGGAGGGAAGATGCCTTAATTAAACCCCTGATTTCTTCCCACTGAAGTCAGGAGTTCTGCCGGTCGTTATTGATGGGGGTGCATTTGGATCCTGAGAGTAAATGCCTACAGAGCCCCCCACGGTGTCACCTGGCTCATCAGCAAACAGATCGGAAGCCACAGGCAGGAGCACTTCTCACATCTTCACCCCGACTTGTTCTGCTGCCGAGTCGCTGCCGCTGTCCTCGCCGAGCCGTTTGCTGACTCATCAGCTTGTGCATTTGCCCTAATTAGTCATATGCAAACACCATTGTATTCAGGAAGTTCTCTAACGCAAGCTGGAGTATGAACTTAGAGCAGCAATAAAGGTCAAGAAAAGTGACTAAGGCATCATATACTGTAAAAAGTTTCTGTTATCAGCCACTGGGAAAGCGGGAAAGAAAGTGTATATGCAGAATTTCAGAGGAGTGACGCAAAAGTTTAATAAAGGGGAGGATGTGTGTGAGGGAGAGCATTTGCTTAACATCTCTCAAGAGCTGCTACAGTATGAAATGCTTAATTGCAGAACAAGTTTCCACTAACACCCTTCTGAAACACAGCTGGGTTTTGAAGCATTATTCTTTATTATGAGCTTGGGGTAAGCATGTTTGGCATGAAAGAAATGTGTCTCGTAAGGAGACCACAACACTTACTCACAGCTCCCCAGACAGTTCATGCTGGGAAGTCTGATATCTTTGAACAATCATTTGAGCAGCATTAGCAAAGTGTAGACTGGGATTTTTCTTCAATGATTTTTATTCAGGGGTCGCTAACACATCTTAAGCTGTTGTGTCCAAGTGATTTAAAGTGATCAGAACCTCATGTGAGGATACTCAACGAGAAGTCCTTTTGACCTATTGCACAGTATGTGAATTTGGATAGGGGTAATAAAGGTGCACAAGTGGATCCTAAGACACCCATGCTTACAGGCACTAAAATTGTCATTCAGAGAGTGACAGGATTGAAAACGAGATCTTATTGGGTAGGGTAAAGTGGGTTTTGTAGGTTACAACTGGGCAATCCCTGGTCCAGACCACATCAAGTGCCTCTTGGTCTTTGAAGGGCACTGAGACTGCAGTCAAAGAGCAGAAGAGGCTTTCACTTTCATGTGTGCCAGGCTCATCAGGAACCACTTCAACCTCACACTCAGATTAGAGAAGCTGCAACAGCTGCACTGAGTTGCACCAGTCTCCTCTAAGGCTCGGAAGTTCCTCTATTAACACTTCACTACCAAAACTCCCCCAGTGGGTTCCAGGGGCTCTGACGGGGAAGGTGGCACTGAGCTGGCCTTGTTATTTCTGCACCCTCCAGGAGACACCCCCCCTCCCCCCATTTATCCAGAAAATTCTATAGGGGCTGTTACGGTGACTCTCTGAACGAACTAAAATATTGCACAGCTGCAGTGCATGACTGAATTTCTTCCTATATTTCAGCTGCCTAAACCTCGTTTTGATAGAGTTGTCTGTGAGCCCTTGGGGAGGGCTTCTTGGTACTTATGCAAGACACTCGAGGTTGAGTCTTGCTTAGATTGTTTTTCTTCTCAAGGCTCCAGTGAGCACAGAACAACAGAAATATCAGTAGTACACAGCCACACTGCCACGGGCTATGGTGTTGTCACAGCTCATAAGCAAAGTAGAGCTGGGCTTTGTCCATGTTTGGATGCAAAACCTTGAAGGAATAAAAGGAGTCAGGAACACCTGTGTCTCTTCTGTGTATCTGACTGCTGCAGGCAGAAGCAATCCATTTCATATAGGAACTCCTTGTGATTGCTATCAAATGTCATGGACACTGCTTTTTATTATTTTTCTTCTAAATAAATAAATGAACAAACAAACAAACAAACAAACAAACACACCTCCCCCAAACACGGAACACTCATGACTGTATGCAAAAAATAACCGCTTGTTACCTGGAAGTTGGGAATCCACAGCAGAAGTGTTAGGAAGGTGCAGTAACTGAAACACCATCACTTCGCCCTGCGGGTGTTTCTTACGTCACCACACGAGCACACAGCAGCGCAAGAATGTCACTTATGCCTGTCAAAGCTGCTTTTTTTTTAAAGGTATCATTACTGCTGAGCTTCAAACTGAGTAGTCTCGTAAGGCTCAGCTCCAGATGGTCATTTGAAGTCCTTGCTAGAGGGAGCCCACAAGATGTAAAGGAACCGCTGAGCTCTGTGGGGTTGCTCTGTCTGAAACTGTGCCTTTCCTGCCTCGCCAGAGTGCTCACACACACATGACCCTAAGAGTACAGAGCCAAGGTTTTTAACTTTAAATACGTGGGCTCTGCCCCCAGTTTTCCTCTCTCTGCTCCCCCATGGCTGGGTCCTGGCTCCTGATCCAAGGGGCCACTTGCCTCTACGGCCGAGTCAGTGCCAGGTGTCCCCTGTCCAGCCCCTCTTGCAGAGCCTCCAGGGCCAGGCAAGGTTAGCAGGAGATCCTGGGGCCCTCAGGTGAGCAGTACGTGAGGCAAGGCTTGCCACAGGGGAGGAGGGAGAGAAAACTGGACACAGATGCTGGGACAACGGCACTGGATTCCGGACAGCCAAGGAAGGCAGTGGGGTCGCAGGGCCTCAGCACAGCCCTGCTCCAGCCTCCTGGCTCTGCTGTTAGATTTGGTTGGTGTTTGGGAAGTTGTAAAACTTGCTCAAAATGTGCTTAATTACCTGCCTGTTCCCCTTCTGGGCTGCCCGGCCGTGGAGCTCTCTGTTCCCTTTAATTAATGTGAGGTTCTGAACCCTTTAACTGGAAATGGACTAGAAAACACGTCTTGTGAGGAGCGGCTGCGGGAGCTGGGTTTGCTTAGTCTGGAGAACGGGAGGCTCAGGGGAGGCTTCATCGCTCTCTAAAACTCACAGAGAGGAGGTTGTAGGGAGGTGGGGACTGGTCTCTATTGCCGTGGCTGCAGTGAGGGGACAGGAGGACATGGCCTTAAGATGAGAGAAGGGAGATTTAGATTAGATGCTGGAAAATAAAAATTTCACTGTTAGGGTGGTCAGGCACTGGAATAGGCTGTTCGGGCTGGGTGGAGCCACCATCCCTGGAGGTATTTAAGAGGCGCTGGGTGATGTGGTTTAGGGGCTATAGGGGCAGTACCAGGTGGATGCTTGGACTGGATTATCTTGAAGGTCTCTTCCAACCTCGATGATCCTATGATCGTAAACGTCTTGGGGTTCTAGTACTACGACACCTTTGGGAAAGGGAGCGGAGTCAAGCATTGAACAAAGTTACGTGAGAAAGGAAAAAAGA
>VZRR01013236.1:262362-299461 GCA_013398015.1 Oreocharis arfaki | reverse complement strand
GTGCCGGGGAACGAGCCGGGGGCTGCTCCGCTCCTGGAAATGAGCGGGCAGGGATTGATCGTGCCCCGTGCCCGGCGCGCTCCGAGCCCGCCGTGCCCTGGCTTTGTGCGGAAAAGGGCCGGTTCGCAGTCTGGTGATATTAAGCTTAAAAAAAAAAATCCCCAAAAGCGGCGTTGGGGAGGTGTAAGGGGTGTGTGTGGGGGGGTGGCGGGTGGACAATGTGAGTTGAGGAGTATGAATAATTCACCGAGGATTGTTAGCGCAAATTAGGGGAAGGGGGGGGAATAAAAGCCTTAAAAGCCTTTGTTAGGCGGTGAAGTTTAAGGAGCCGGGGGGCTCGGGTGAGCAGGTCCCGGCGGTGGAGCTTTGTGGGGGGATTAATTGCCGTAATCTCCATCTGCAGAAGGTTTGTTTATATGGATATCGATACCTTTCCTCGGTTTTTAATTATTCGAGATGGGTTTTGTCTGCCCTTGTATCCAAGGGTCATCTGAGCAGGTTAAGCGCAGTAAGTGTTACAGCGTGTAAGTTGTGTCGGAAGGAGCCTGGCCGGCTTGTAAAATGGATGGTGAGCTTTGTGCTGAGCTGGGAGGAGGGACCGGGAGCGCCGGGACAGCACCGGCTCCCAGCGCCTTTGGAGCCGTCACCGGGGTGGGATGGGGGAGAAGCGCCTCTCGGTGCAGTGAAATCCCAACAAGGGGGCACCTGGGTGGCACTCAACCTTTAGTTTCTCTACTCCAAGCTGATGGCTCTTGAGAAGCCTGGGAGAAAATGTTGCGACCAAAATGATTAATCTGTGCTTTGCTCTGCTGCCCTAATTTAGTGGCAGGTCTGGGAAGGGGATTTGAAACTTCAGTTGTTTTCTGATACTTTTTTTTTCCTTTTTTTTTTACTGGGGTTTTTGTTTCTCTCTCTCTTTTTTTTTTTTTCTTCTTTTGCCCTTGAGCATTTGTTATTTTTTACTTACCGTTCTGCCCCACTGGAGGACTTCTTCTTTTTTGCAATTTCCTTATCCTGGATGTAATCTGCTTTCTTCAGAATGCAAGAATCAGTATGCAAAGCTTATCCTTCCTTCCTAAAGGCAGGGCTTAAGAAAGAGAATTTGTAGTTTTCTGTTTCCTGCAGACGGAGTTCAAAGTTGGGAATGTTTCTTATAAAGGAATATTCAGATTACTCTTGTTGTAGGGTTTTAATGGAAAACATAAAGCTGTGTCTGTGGTACGTTCATCCTGGGGGCTCTGGATGTACAACTGAGTGAAGATGGCTAAGCAAAAAGGAAGGATATGAGCTCAGCAGAGAACTTCATGGAAATCTCAATCATTTCTCAAAACTCTGGGTTTTTAAAGGATTTAGGTTTGATAGTGTCCCTATTGAGAACACCTTGAAGGGAAAAGTCCTTTAGGTCCTGTTCTTTATCATCTTTGCTGATAAAACTTTGGCTAATTGTATATACAGTACACCTCAATTTTGGCATGGGTTAATATCCTTTTATTCCTTGCCTCTCCCTCTGCTTGTATGTGGATAGTGTTTATCTCTTGATAGTTAATGTAAAGCTTGTTGTTTACTTAATTATGTGCTGTGAGATTCAGAAAATATGGAATTTGACCAAGTTTGTGTCTCAGTCTTTAAAATGAAATTTAGTTATAACAGTATCTGGAGGTGTGGATTTTTATACTGGCCTGTTGAGTCCATTTTTGATGTGGTTCCAAGCTTCTCATATAGGTATGTGCAGAGGTCAAGATTCCCTAGGAAATCAAGCATTAGCACCATGATTAGATACTGAGTTATTTGGGTTTTAGCCCTTCTTCAGTAGTTATATCACTTTGATGTGCTCCTGGGTTTTCCCCCAGGTGCTACAAGGAGAGTGTTTCAGTGCGTGGAGTGGGTGAAGCAGATTTGTTGGGAGCTTTGTTTGCTCATCGACTCTAATTTGAGCCAAATTTAAGGCTTTGGTTGGGAAGTATGAGATTTCCCTCAATATTCTTTTAACAAACTCTAGCGTGCAGATGGCTGATGCAATGAAAAGTTTTTCCTGAGGTCTGTGCTGTGACTCTTCACTATTTAGCAGAGGAATTCTGGTACCTTTTAAAGTAAACGAGCCGTTTAGGGTTATGGGTTAGTTGTCACTTTTGTAGTGGCTTGCAGCTGGGATGTAACCTAGATTCATTTTTTTCTAGTGTGTTGTAAGTCCTTATAGCATAAAAAATATATTTTTAATGCTATAGGTTCTAAATAAAAATGAGAAGCGATTTCTGGAGTGTTCATTCTGGGTCTTAAGATGGTATAAACCAGTGAAATTTAATATCCTGACAGGAGTGCCTTGCAGAAGAACTTCACCTTTTCAGTTTCTCAGAGCTGAGCCTTGAAACTTAACTTTTAGTGTCTCAGGGGGATGATTTGGAAGACTGGGGGTTTTCTGCTGGATCTTTGCTGCTGCAGTGCAGCTCCAGAATCTGTCTGAGAAGCCTGCATCCTGTGCCGATAGCTCTGAGGGCAGTGGCTGCCCCTGGTTGTTCTTAAACCTGTGTGAGGTCTTCAGAATTGTGTGTGCGGTTGCTTTTGTCTGTTAACTTCTTTCAGCGCTGGTGGAACTGAGCCACCATTGCTGGAGTCGAAAGCGAATACAAAACCCTTTTGTATACTGTGACACTCTCTGGGCTGTAAGAAGAGGAGGAATCTTAGAGTAAATCTCCTGTAGAGTCTCCCCACAGGTGTGGGGAAGGCTGAGTGGTTTCTGGCTCACAGAACGGTGGTTTTACTGCTTTCTGGGTTTTTCTGGATTGTTTGCCTTGCCATGGGGCTTACCTGTGTCGTCTGTTCTTTGTACTGCCTCAAACATGAAAAGCTCCATGAATTCTTTTAATAAAAATGTCCAGAAATGGTTTTTCCAGCGTCCACTAAAGATGAAGGGGACAGCATAGTGCTACTGCCCGTCCTTATCAGCATCAAGGCGCTGAAAATCAGGGAAGAATAACTGTAGAGGATTTGCCTGGTGTAGAAATTTTCCATAATTTTGCTCTGCTGGTGCTTTGGTTCCCTTTTATCAGTGAAGGTCTGATAATTTGGCAGTATGCTGATGGAAGCAGCAGGAGGGTTTTCTGGTTTTTGTTTACAGTCATGCTTGCTGTGCCCTTTAAAACACGGTGTGTCTCCAGTCTGCAGTCTGGGTCTCTTGGTTGGGGTGCCTGAAATACCAACAATCCGTCCACACTTAGCCGGGAGGGCTGGTGCAGCTGTGATCAGATGGTCCAGGTTGTCAGGGGGTCTGTAACACGGTGATGCGATAAGAAGAGGTTTTTGTTTCAAGTACTTTCAAGCTTTTCTAGCACTTCAGCCTTCTGTAGAAGTGCTTTTCCTTTCTGGAGTCTCTGGAGGCACATCCTGGACCATTTTTAAAGATTCGGGGGACAAATGTAGCTGCACACTGTTATCAGCAGCTTAAGTGTGGCAGTTAAGGCAACTGTTTGTTTAAAGGTGGAGGTGTGAAGTGGACAATCAATTTTATTCTCTCATTTAATTGCCATCCCCATCTTCTGGTTGATTTCTCTCTTATCAGAAGTGCCCATCAAGGGTTTACTTAGGTTAGGCTAAGGTGGCATGTCCTTCGTAAGCCTTGAGGAGCTGAGAAGCAGTGCCAAGCTGTCTTTTTACTGCCACCAGAGGAGAGGCCAGAGGAGACCATCCTGCTGTCATGTGCTTAATTCAGTCAGCAGTGTAACACATGAATTCACCTACAGGTGCTTGCTTCCTCCCCTGCACATTGTGAAAGCAACCGTAGACCTTTGTTCCTTCTTATCCTTGAACTATAATGCCCGGAGTTTATGTGGCTGGTTCCAAGACTCTGCTGATGGTGAAGTGGAAAAAAAAAAAATTAGTCAATAAATATTAATGACGCTGTCAAATGTCAGTAGCGTTGCAGTGTAAGCCCAAAACTCTTAAGATTGTGCATGTTCCCTTTGGTGTGCTTCCAGGCTGGAAGCCTGGAGGACTCTTGCTGAGCCTGTATAACACAGTGGATTGAATTCTTGAGTGTGTTCACGTTGCTCAATAGTAATATTGCACCAATTTCTGTTAGAATACTGGATTTCAAGTAGGCTTGCATTAAAATTTTGATATTAAAGGGGACACTGAATGACTGAAGCTGATATTTAAGTGGGTTTTTTTTGTGGGGGGTTTTTTTTTTTTTTTTTTTTTTTTTTGTACTACAGAAGAGAATTTGGCAGTATTAACTCAATTTATTCACGAAGAGTTTGGTGTTAGGATATGCCAACAAAATAATTTTTACATGGTTGTAGTGTGCATTGCTAAGTAAACCCAGGAGGGAAGTCCCGCATGGTTCAGGGGTGGTATACAAGAGCATCAAGCTTTTCCTGATGATACTGCTCTTCCAAGGAGATGCAAATACCAATCCAATTACAAGATGTGTTCTTTAAAAAGCAAACAGATTCAAAACAAATCTTGCAGGAGCTTTAAAGAAGGCACAGTAACCCATACCTGTTCCTAGCAAGCTGGTGTCCAAAAGGAAGGAACGTTCCAGATTCCAAGTCATCAGCTCGACTGCACCTTTTATCTTTGCATACACAGTTATATGGGCAGGTGTTTACATGCCTCAGAGAAACCACCTAGGTAATGCATGGAAAGAACTTGGACCTTAATCATCTTTTCATGTTATAACAGCCCTTTCCCTTTTGAATTTGAGAAAGTTTGAGCATTTTGAGCCTCTCCTGAGAAACTTCCTTTGTATTAGAGTGGGTGGAAGAGAATGCAAGAGAATCTGATTTTTCCACTGAGTACTGCTCTGAAATGGGAGACACAGGGAGGTTTTATGACACTGGGGACTACAGAAATGGCCCAGGAGAGAAGATGAGCCTTTGCATTTTAACTAATGACTGAAAATTCAAGGCAGGTACAGGTTTCCAAATTACCATTAGATGTGAAGCCTATTGAGGTTTTCCTCTACTGAGATCTCTGCTATTTAGCTTGGAATAAAAATCTGTATGAAAATTACATTCTGAAATCATTGAAAACATGGATTCAAGTGAATGCATGCCAGCATTTGTGTTTTTTGAATGCAGTTTGCGTAGGTGACGAACACTTCAGGGTTCTTTGATGTGGAGCCACAGCCTCAGTTGAAGCTACGCCTGTTCATACCAGCCTGGGGGTTGGGTTTGAGATCTCAGAGAAAGTGCATTGATAAAGAGGAGTTTCATCATGTGCATGATCTGTCTTTTCTTCCTGTTGGAGTCTGATAACACTGGGACTTGTACTGAAATGTAGCCTTTTAAAACCTTGAGATATTCTAGTACCAAGACATTCAAAATGGCTTTGCTGGCACTGGAGAAGAATTGGTGCTTCACGATAGTCCAGTAGTCGTTCCTTAAAGACACCAAAGCATAACAAACTCTGTGTGTGTGTGTTTGTGTGTGTTAACAGAGACACTGTGTAGCTTCTGTTTAATTTGGTGTGAATGAATGCTCCTTAAGCATTTTGAGAAGTGTTACAACAAGTCTTTTAACTCACTGCATTAAAATAGAGCCTGAACTTCAAGTAAAGAACTGGGGATACTGAATCAGCAGCACTGATTATAATTACAGCAGTGGAAGGTTTTACCAAGAAACTTATTTAATAAATTTCTTGACTCAATTTGTGATAATTGTGGAAGTGTTACCTGAAAAAGATGACCCATTTCATTTACCACAATGAGTTCTTTCATTGTCAATCCTAAACCAAAACTAGACTGATGTCACTATGAAAATCTGTGTATTTCAAGAAGCAAAAGGATTTGAGGCCAAGCATCCTGTTTTTGCTCCCAAATGAGAATAGTAAGTGGACTGTTACTCTAGAAAGGGAATTACTAGAGGCTTACCTCCTTGTGTTTGCTCCCTGCTCTTGTCCCTTGGAAGACATAAAGTAATCCAAATCAAATATAAAGGCTGCAGCCTCCACTAGCTAAACTGAAAAAAGGAATGGTTTAGTTGGGGATGGGAATTTTGGTGCTCAGTCCTTCAGAAATGACTTTTTCCTTGCACCCTGTTGAGTCAACTGGACTCTGAGCTGGCATTGCTGCAGGCAAACTCTCCTAGCTATTGTTCTAGCTATTGTTCAAGTTTCTCTTGACTGCTTAGTGGGTCTGTTTGTTCTTTATACATACAGAAAACTAAGATTTGATATCTTCTTGTTCAATAGTTGGTTTTTTTTTGTTTGGTTTGGTTTGGTTTTTGGGTTGGTTTTTTTGTTTGTTTGTTTGTTTGTTTTCTGTTCTTAAAACTTTTGATTACAAAATACCCTGTTATCAACTGGTACCAACTGAAACCAGTTGAGGACCTTGGGTTGAGGGGATGAGAATCTGGATGGAAGCAGTGCGGGAAAATGGCCAGCCTCCAGTCTGGAAAACTGAATGCAGTGAACAAAACAGAAGATATATTTTATATTTTAATGTCATGATTTAGACTAAAATTACTTACTTTATCTAGAGTCTGCATCTGTCTGAAGGTAGACCAGTTCTTAGCTAAAACATTATTAACTGAGAGCCTGACAGATATCTCGAGGATATGTTTTGCATCATTTTTTTGTGAGCTTGGTAGAAGCAAAAGCAGAAGGGCTGAAGGGAGGAGAGCACTTACTGTTTGGTTCTGTCAAGCCCATGTTCTGATATCTTTTGAATAGCTCTGATTTTTCTGTAATAATAAACACAATTTAACTACCATGTATCTTTCATCCTGAAGGGTACAGCACAACTGATTAGGGGGAAAAAAGATATATTCAGGTAAAAAGCCAAATAACCTAGCTGAAAAAAAAAATTTTCTTACATACCACCACTGTATGCCATGTGGTTATTTTAAAACAGTAAATTATGGTGCAAAGGTAACCTGTCAGTGGGTTACATTGTACAGTCAGACATGATAGAATCACTTCACCATGATCTAAATTAGAAATTACAATATTTAAGCTTTTCCCTTCTTACACTTTCTGTGTGGGGAGGTAGTTGGGGTTTCAGGTCAATTCAAGGACAAATCCAAATGATGGATAATCTTGTCAGCATGGTCCTGTGCTGGCTGCAGGGCATTAAGGCTCTGCTGCCTGTGCTGTAATTTGTCTGTAGGATGGGTGTTTATATGGACTTTGTGGTGTCAACAGTAAGACGTGAGCTGATGTGGAGTCTCCTGTCGCTGCCTCTCCCCACTCTCATTTTGCAAACGGCCGTGGCTTTCGGAGCGTTTGTGCTGCTGTAGCTAATCCAGGCTGACCTGCCTGCTTGCTCTCCTGATTTGTTAGAGTTTTATCAGTTAGGGATTTGTTTTGGTGGTAGTCAAGCTATGGGAAATGCCTGCAACTACCTTCATGTAAAGAAAATGGTTTAAATTGCTGTGTTAGAAAGAAATATGCAAAGGAATGAATGTTAATAGTTTACATACAGTGGTGTTGTCTCTGCTTGGATATTACCCTTTCTGTAGTTAAATCTGTTTTAAATCATTTATACTGTATGTAAGGAATTTCTGAGTTCTTTTCCTGAGTTGGATTAGTGGGCTGTGATGTTCATTAATTCATGAAGAGCAAGACTTTCTTCTGTGTAATCACATGCTTCTGATTACACATGAGGTTTGGGTGTGGGTTTTTTTTTTTCCTCACAGGAGCTCTCTACACAGACTATAATATAAGAACTAGTAAATAAAATTGGCCATAAAGCAATAATACTTTTAAAGGAAATCACGTCAAAGCAAGGCGGGTCAGAGCTGTAACACCGAGCTCATGGAGAATTGGCAGCTGAGAGAGTGCACTAATTCTGTAGAGCTGCACTAGGAGGAAGGAGCACCCCTCCCAAGCAATTTGGAAAAAGTTTGCCTGCTGAGGGTTGAACAGTCTGGGCTGCTGGTCAGGCCAGGCAAGTGTGTCACTGCAGGGCTGGGAGGGAGAGGGAATGGGCCTCTCGGGGCTGCCTGTGAATCTGGGTGATGTTTGTGTGGGTCTGTCTCAAGACTTGATAGATGGTGCTAACACTGCAGCTCTGTCCCCCCTCACTGAAGTTGATCAGCTTCTTAGCTCTCCATGTACCTAAATAACTGGATTTGAGTGGTGTTCTCTTTCATTATAAATCAGTTTTTCGTATGAATTTGTCTATAGGGCAGCTCCACTGTTTTAGTTTCTCTGTGCTAAGTGCTGGGATTGCCTAGGCCTTCTTTCCATGGAGGAATAATTTAGCAAGTGTCATGGCTAACAGCTCTGGACAAAACACAGATCTTACAAATAGTGAAAAAACCCAAGTGATTGTGTATTCAGCACAGTCAGGAGAGTAGAGCTCTGTCCTAACACTCTTTGGCTGTAGGTGAGAGTGGTTGGTGTGGCCATGCCCAGGGCTGAGCCCTTCACACTCCCCATGGACACAGCTGGTTGTTCTGGGTGTTCTGCAGGGTAAGGCTGCGAACCAGGAGCTGCCCCTCTGTCCTGTTCAGCTGTGCTGCCAGAAATACCTGGCTTAGGCTGGGCTTGAAAAGGTGACCAAATTTTGTACCAACCACAGGAATGAATTCAGCCTTAAAAGTTAAACGTGACACCACTTGCAAGTCTACTTTCTAAAGTTCCAATACTATCTTGATGTCATATACTTTTAATATATTACTGTGTCATAATATTTGCTTTTAATGTGTAATGAAAAAATGGAGCATGTTATAGTGGATATAGTTTTTGTGACTCCGTTTCTTAGCCAGATATTTCCCAGACTAGTTTTACAGTCTGAGAGGAGAGATTGTTACTAACATATTATCTGAATAAAAATATTATCTGAATCTTTTACTAGCAAATGATGGCAGTTATGTCAGAACTGAAAACTAGTTCAAGCTCAATAAGGAGATGTTACCAGATCTGAAGCACGTTACTAATTTGGATTGCTTGTTTCATACATGGTATATTTGTATGAAACTTTAATAACAAATAATGTGATAAATACAAAGCCACTTGGTTGTAGAAAGCAAATCTAAAGAGGAGAGTGTGAATTGCTATGGGAAGATGTTTATATTTTAGAATGTTCTCAAAACATGTATCAAGAAAGATGAGCCTGGGTTAATTAATCATGTACAATAGTTATTTTACATGGGAATGGAAAACACCTATGGGGCAAAATGTACCTGATTAGAGAAACAGTAAGTTAGAATGGGAGAAAAGCTAGGAAATCTATAACCATAGCAAAGTGACACAGAGGAAACCTCTTTTTTTTTTTTTTTAATCTAATATTATGTACACACTATAAAAATTTTCTTAACACTGGGTGGTGATTTTCAAAGCTAGAATGAGACAAAGTTGACTGCTACACATTTTAAGTTCTATCAATTGGCCATTTTTTATCTAATTATTTCCAACCAAAATTTACCAGTTACTGGTGGTATTTTTCAGGGTATGGTTTTTTTGGGTTTTTTTTTGTCTGTTTGCCATTGGTATATAATAAGGAACTAAGTCAGCTTATATGTGGCCATTGATTAGTTTTTCAAATTTGGGCTGCATTTGGACAATTGGGGGCTCACTTGTAGGAATCTGCTGTGGAGGGGTCTTTGGGGTGGTATGGGGAATAAATGATGTATTATTTGGGAGATGCTGTGGCCCAGATGGTTTGTGTGACCAGGATGACAGGAGTTGCACACCCGAGTAGACAGGCCAGTATTAACATCTGTAACTGGTGGGCACGGGGTTGTTGCTGGTGTGCTTTGCTCTCGAGGCTGTTGGGAAATTCTTGCTGTAAAACTTTGTTTCTATTCACCATGATTTGAGGCAGTGAGTGCGAGTCGGAGTTCCATCCTTCAGCTGAGCCCTTGGTTCAGCTGCAGTGAGTCCTGGTCATGAAATACCCTTTTGCTCTGGGTCTCTAACTCAGATATCTTCTGGAGCTCAGATTTTATTCAGCTCTTCTGGAACTCAGATTTTATTCAGCTATTGCATGCAAACATCTCTTATATATAAAAAATGATACTGGGTTTAAAGGGGCCAGTGAAACTGCTTTCAGTGAGCTATGATGGATAACATGCTTAAGATTCTCTGCCTCTGTATTCTGGTGGTAGAAATACAAAATGGAAATGAATGTCTGGCACTGAATTTGTGCATGAAAAATCAGACCTGCAAATGCATGCAATTTCCTGTCCGGCACTGGCATTTCTGATATTTTCATTGCATGTATAATCCGCTCTGCAGCTGAGGTTTTCTTCAGACTCTTGAGGTGTTTTTGTTTCATGCCAGACTGACAGCAGAAGGCTGCAGTACAGCTCTGAAGTTTGGGGTTTGTTTTAAATGGAGCTTGGCTCCTTTTCTACAGAATGCTATTTCTGTTGTGAAGATCATGAGCTTTACACAGGGGCAGTTCTGACAGAACTGATAAGAGAAGTGATATGATTTATTTAAACTGATTTTGTGGCACTTCACACCTCACTGTTTAAAATCCCCTTCCCTGAGCTCCCTTTCCTTCCCCTCTGGTCGAAAGAGTGCTCACTTTTGAAATACATTTTCTGTACAGGAATTCAATGTCATTTAATTGACTACACAGAAAATTATTAGCAGTTATACATGCTGATGTGTGTTTTTTAATTTACTTTATGCAATTGTAACAAAGCTTAGAGTAGTTGCAATAGTAAAGAATTTTTTTTTCTTTTTTTTTTTTAATTTGGTGGCATTTCAGTGTTGAGGCAACAATGACTTCACTTGGTAATTAAACCTCATTTGTGAAAGACCTTTTCCCTATTAATTTGATCCATTAAAGAAACGCTCTTTGAAGCTGGTAGTTAATCTTCCTATTTAAATGGCTGGGTTTTACTCAGATTGGTTACAGCTTAGGTTTAAATAGCAGCTAAAAATAGCCAACTGTTGTGCTGTACAGTTCAAACATCTATCTATAGTAGTAGCCTTTCTAGAAAGGAAACACATAGTAAAAGGGAGAGGAGACGCTGCCACTCAGGCAGCACTGGTTGGTTCCAACATCCCCTTTTCCTTGGGTTTTGCCCATCAGCTCCAGCTGGCAGCACTTGATGATCTTACTCTGGCATTAATTTTTAACAGAAAGCACTATGGGCTGGATTTGAGCAGCATTTTAGTCAGTAATTAATAATTCAGTGGTTGGGAGAAGTTTTGACTGTTCCTGCTGAAGGCTGCTGCCAAGGGTGCTAAAACCTGGCAAAAATCTGGAAACTACCCAAAATATTTTCGAGAACATCAGGCTGTCAGAAAGAAAATACAAGGGCTGAAATCCCCACTTATGAGGTTAGTGTCTATTTTCATCTCTTGAGTTGTCCTTCTCTACGTGCCCTGTGTGATTCACACAAGGCTGACAAACCTGTGGACTTGAAGTGCTCAGCTTGATTGCCAAAGCAGGGGGAGTTTAGCTTAAAATTGTCTGCAGCTGAAAAGGAAGCCATGACAAAACTACAGGAATCTGGTTGGATGGCATCCACTTAGTTCAGTCATTCTCTCTTGAGTTTTTGTTGTAGGATGAACATTCTGCAGGTGAAGCGATCTTGAATGAGTAGCTAGCAAAAATCAAAGGCATAAAGGTGAATCTGTCTAAAGCAGCAGAATTGCTTGTGCTACTGTTGTGGTTTCAGCTGGGATAGAGTTCATTTTCTTCTGGGTGCAGGGCTGTGTTTTGGAGAGCAATGCTGATAGCACACTGATACTTTAGTTGTTATTGAGCAGTGCTTACCCTGAGTCAAGGACTCCTCAGTTTCCCATGCTGTGCCAGTGAGGAGGTGCACAGGAAGCCTGGAGGGGACACAGCCAGGACAGCTGACCTGAACTGACCAAAGAGATATTCCAAACCACAGAGCGTCATGCCCAGTGTGTAAACTGGGGGAGTTGGCTGGGAGGTGCTGGTCCCCGCTCTGGGCCGGGCTGGGTATCAGTCAGAGGTTGGTGAGCAATTGCATTGTGCATCACTTGTCTGTCTTGAGTCTTGTTTCTCTCTTTATGTTGTCTCCCTTGTCATTGCAATGATTATTTTATTTCAGTTATTAAACTGTTTTTAAGTTGACCCATGGGTTTTACCTTCCTTGCAGTTTTCCTCCCCATCCCACGAGGGTGGGACAGGTAGTGAGCAAACAGCTTTGTGGTACTTAGCTGTGGGCTGGGGTTAAACCACGACTGTTACCTTGAAATACCTGTGACAAAATGGAGTTACAGTGAAATCTGTGGTCCAAGAAAGAGGACGGAGAATCCAGATGTTTCAGATGTGTTTTCACCTCCACCCTAAGTTTTCCACCAAGAGAAAAGGTACTTGAGGCTTGTCTTCAGTAAGAAATGTTTAATCAGTCAGGTTAAATAGCTAAAATACTTTTGCAGTATTGTTAAAGGTCAGACTTTTCGTAATGGCTATTTCCAGATATACCTGTATGTCAGGAGCCTCACGCTTCTCAGACCAAGATATCCATCACTACAACAGGTGCATCTGTTGTCACAGGGAAATTCAGTGAAGAAATCTGCAAGATGGGGAAATATTGTCAGATATTTTAGGCTGCCCTTCTGAGGGACATGTGCTTATACTCACAAGAATCAATGGGACTATTGTACGTCCAGAGTTTTTTACAACTATAATTCCTATAAGTTAGTTTTCATAGGTTGTTATTGTTGTTGTTATTATTATTATTATTTCGATTTATTAATGTTTCTCATTCCCCAGAAATAGTTTTTCTCTGCTGGCAGTGGCAGGAGTAGGAAGAGAGGATGGAGGGGATGGCATACAGTTTTATCAAGTTGGTGAAAAGGAAGGTAATTGTAAAAGAGATTCTGATAGCTTGTTCTGTCTTTTTCATGGATTATTAAACTTCTTCCGCATGTCAAGGCATTTGTGCTTCCAGCATCAGTTGTAATGGTATTGTCACACCCATGTTTCTGCACAAACTAAGCAGGTTTTTGGCCACTGTGGGTAGCACAGCAGGTAAAGGACTTAAAATGTTTTTTTTGGATATGTATTTGCTAACACTGAAGAGGAGAGATTCAGATTAGATTTTGGGAAGGAGCTCTTTACTCAGAGGGTGGTGAGGCCCTGGCACAGGTTGCCCAGGGAAGCTGTGGCTGCCCCATCCCTGGCAGTGTTCCAGGCCAGCTTGGACCAGGCTTGAAGCAACCTGGTCTAGTGGAAGGTGCCCATGGCAGAGGGTTTGGAACTGGATGGTCTTTAAGGTCCCTTCCAACTCAAACCATTCTGTGATTCTTTTAATCTGGTTCATTATGTCCCAGGGAGCATTAGCTCATGAATTACTTTGCTCTGTAATTTGTGGTACCTCTCACAAGGTGTGTGCTAACTAAAAGGAACTTTTGCACAGATCCACAGACTTAGCAATGTGAATTTGGCAGTGGTAGTAGATGGCTTTTAAGTCTAGTGAAATCTCAAAGTTATTCCCAAACTGCGACTGCCTTTTGTATCTCCGGTGTGAGCAAAATGAAGACAGGCTGCCTTCAGAAGATGTGAATGTATAAAAAGAAAACTGGACAATAATAGAGTGTGGTTTTGTTATTGTTCATTTAAAAATAAAAGCACATTTATTTCCTCAGGGACCACAGCAGCACTGAGCTCTTGTTTGCACTTGCGAAAAATTTGGAGCTCCAATGTGAAAATGTTTAGTTCAAAACTCATCTGACCAGATGCATGAGGCAGATGTGACCTGGTGTTGGGAAAAAGGGGAATTCTCTCTGTTACTGACTGACAGTCTTAATTGTTTCAGTACTTTCAGTGAGCTGTTCTTTACCTCGTGTTCTGGAGGAGGCAGGTCTACAGAGGCAATGGAAGGAGAATGAGGTATTGTTTTCCAGTATAGGGGAGGCTCTGCAAGGGGCTTTTCTGGAGAAAAAGTGAGTCACAGAATCATCATAGAATGGTTTTGGGAAAGGGACTTTCTGGGTTGCTTGAAAAGCAGCATATCTCATGTTAAATGAGTATCCTTGCTTATCTGACCTGTTAGGTGGGCTTTGTAAGGATGGTAAAAAAGGAAGAACGTGGAGAATGTACATGATACGTGATGCTGGAGCATCGAGCTGGAAATTACCTACTCTGTAACTTGTTGAATGGACTTGAGGGGTCAGGATTTGGAGGCTGGAGAGGCAGCACTCAAGGTATGAGATTAGCATGAAGGCTTCTGAGTACAAAGTGTCAGTTTGAAGAACTGATCTTGTTGGAAGACACTGCGGGTTTCAATTTAGTTCTGGCAGAGCCCCTCTGGGCAGGAGTTGATACAAAGAATGACATTTGCTCTTTTAAACAGCAACTTAGTTTCAAATACACCTTTCACTGAGAGCCCTGTTCTCCCTATTAACCCAAAACTTTGTTTCTATAGGATTAGCTCTGAGCGCAGGAAAGAGAAGTCAAGGGATGCAGCCCGGTGCCGGAGGAGCAAGGAGTCGGAAGTGTTCTATGAGCTGGCTCACCAGCTGCCCCTGCCCCACACCGTGAGCGCTCACCTGGACAAGGCGTCCATCATGAGGCTGACCATCAGCTACCTGCGCATGAGGAAGCTGCTGGATGCTGGTAAGGGAACAACGTGGCACCATCCGGGAGGGATATTGAGGAATAATCTATTTGTACGACCTGTCAGCAGTAAAATAAATGAATGTGTTATTAGCAGTGTCCTTTCTCTGGGAGAGTGGGAGCCCTTACAGTAGAAATCAGCTATTGGCAATGGCACAGGAAAAATCCACAGTTCAATGGACTTCATTTTTTCCCTTTCTGTTCTGGTGATCCTGGTTGCCTCATCACAGCCCTTTTCAGTCTCATTTGACCCTTCTCCCAAAGTTAGATTCCTTCATTTAAACCTCTTTCCCCCCCAGACTTGTTTGTTCCAGCTGTGCTTTCTTGACTGTAGGTAATTGGTGCAAGGCTGGCTGAGCTAGCTCTAGCTGTGTCCTCTTAATATAAACTGCAAGAAATGGTTTTGTAAATTGTTTCTGTGATATGGTCCACTGGAGGTGAAGTTAGCTGAGCACATGTTGTCTCTGCAGCTTCACCTGCCCATGCAACTCCAGGAGTATCTGAGTCAGGTTGTGAATCAGTCAGTGTGTAGGCTGCCATGGGTGCTGTACTGGTTATTTGGGCTCACGCAGGGCTACCTTTACTGTATGCAGGAGGAACTTCGGTAGCCAGACTCCAAAATGTCTCCCAGAAAACCCCTGAGAGAAGTTCATAACGCCTTTTTGAGATAAATGGTAGAGTTCTTGCCACATGGACCTTTTCCTTAAGGTGGAAGGTTTATTGGTTAATGCATAGCAGCACAGAGGGTTAACCTCACTCTGATTTTCTGTGATTTGTGATACCATTACTAGAGCTTGAAGAATTGAACTGATCACTTATCTAAATGAATTATACTGGTTTTGAACGGTCCTGCAAGATTGACTCCTTGTATACTGGTGCCAGAAGTCATTCCTGCTGGTAGGTGAAGAATGGCTGGTGTTTGCTTAAACAAAAATATGTGGCTGCTTGCAGGTGAGCTGGAGACAGAAGCCAAAATGGAGAAGGAACTGAACTGTTTCTACTTGAAAGCTCTTGATGGCTTTGTCATGGTTCTGTCTGAAGATGGGGACATGATTTACATGTCTGAAAACGTGAACAAGTGTATGGGACTCACTCAGGTGAAATACTGACATTTCCTAAGACTGTTTCAAAAAGCTGTTCCATTTTTGTGTATGTGAAGTTAAACACCCATATACGTCTTAATTTTTGCAGTTTGAGTTGACGGGGCACAGTGTATTTGATTTCACTCATCCATGTGACCATGAGGAGCTGAGAGAAATGCTTACACACAGAAATGGTGAGGAAAAAAGGAAAAAAAATCAATTTAATTTACTTATGGATAGTTTCTGTTGGCATTAATACAGTTGGATATCTGCCAGAAAATGGTGTTGAGTTAAAAAGCTAGTATGTTTTTATTTCTTAATCTCAAATTAAACCTTGTTAAGAGACACTAACAACAGGAATAACCAAAATGTTTTGGCTATATCCTAATTATAGGAGAAATAAGACTTCATTAGTATTCTTTAATCTTACAAAACTAATGGCTAAAATGGAGTTCTTGAGGGTTGAAAGAATAAGTGCCTACAGGAATAAAATTAGAGATAGGTTGAATGAGAATGATTTTAATCAATTGTTATAGAGGGACATGGAGAAGCTCAGTTGGTGCATTTGTGTTGGTCTGGCCTTGCCTTTACAGGACAACTGAGAACTAATGTTTTCTTCCAGAAATCTGTGGTGGTACACCTATGACAAAAAAAAGATACTGTATTTAAATTTTAGGACACCAAGAAACTAATCTGGGAATACCTGAACAGCCCCAAAAAGGGCTTTGGGGTTGATGCTTCTCTGCACCTTTTAAGTGGTGCATGAAATTGGTATCTTTTCACAGATTTCTGGCTCTTCTTTTCTCTGTCTGAGGGAGCAGAACACAGTGTTTACATATTCTGTATGCTTTGAAATTCAACAGTTGCCCATGGATTGCGGCTTTTATGCCTTCTAAAGATTTGATAAAGGCTATAAAGACTTGGCAGCCCATGTGCCTCCAAACAAATCTGCTTTATGCAGTAGTTAGAAGCCTAAAATCTGACCTCTCCACTTTCTCTTTCATCACATGAAGGTTATAAGGACTCTGAATCCAGATAGTGATAAATTCATAAACCTGACCTCTGCTTTCTTGTAGCACTGTAAATCTTATGTAAGTCTTATGTTGTCATCCTATTTAATTCAGTGGAAAGGACTTGATAAGATACTGTAGCATTAAGGGCCCAACTCTGATTTTGTAAGTGTTTTGTAAACTTTTCTGCTCTTAGAATTGAAGTGTGTTTCTAAGGCTAGATTAGACTTCTCCCCTGCTTCCTCCCCCTTTGGAATACAGTAATGCATCTTGGGGGTGGGGAACAACTTCCCTAAAGCAGTGTAAAAAACCTGGTTTTGTTGCAAAAGCTTATTCTTAAAAATGTCATATCCCTGAGTTTCATGCAAACCATCTCAAGCATGTCTAAATTGGCCAGACTGGGATCAGATGTCTGGAAAACATTATTACAGAAGCTGTTTTGCAAATGACGTTGGCAGACAGAAGTCTAAATTGCAGTAATAATAGTACATTTTTATATTTATTAGTATTCTCAGGTTGCCTTCTACTGCAGCTCTTACATCAGTGGAATTATTTTAGTTTTGAATTGAGTATTAAATATTCCCCTTTGGGACTGTACAAGTGCAAGTGAATATAAATGCGATTGGCAGGAACAGAACTGCATTCTCATTTTATGAAGCTGCTTTTTAAACTTTCAAAGCTGGCCATTTTAAAAAATAACGTCTGGTGCTGAATCAGACTTGAAAGTTGCTCCATTTTTTACAGCTGCTTCTCAAAGCAGAGCCTCAAGCATCAGGATTTGGTAGCAGTAATGTTGTGTGATCTTTAGCTATCGATTTCTAGATTTGTTTAACTCTTAAAACTTTTAGAATTAAGTCAGTTTTTGCTGCTTCTGTGAACTCTGCTTTAGTTTCCCCCCCACTTCCTCCATTATCGAGGATGCTTTGAAGTAGCATAAAATGTGCTTGAGCCCTTTAGTCTTTGCTTCTGCAAATTAATTTTGTCAAGCCAGTAGCTGCAGTGCAAGACACCATGAAGAATTTCATAGTTACTATTGTCTCTGGAGGATGAGAGCAAATTACTGTATAAACTTGTATCAGAAGTTAAGCTCATGTGTTCTAAACTTCCCCCTCTGCCATAATTTGGTCCTTGCTCTTTAGCAATCCTCAGCAAACTGGCTCTTCCACTGCTCCTTCTCCTGGGTGCTGGATTTCCTCCTTGCACACATTGTGAGCTTGCTCTCCTGATAGCATCAGTTACATTTTCTTTGCCCACAGTAGCGTAGCTGGTAATTGCCACTGCAAGGATCTCCCCTGTAAAGGCAAAAACTTAACTTAAAGCCTGCTGGTAGCAAATGAGGCTAAAAAGTAAGTGCCACCAGCGTTGATTTGTATCAGGGTTTCTCAACTTCTTTTCTCCCAAGAATGTTAATAATGTGTTTAAAAACTTGGTCCATGTTTAGTCCAAGAGAATAAATCACTGTGGAAAATCTTTGGATGCATATAAACAGCTGAGTTGGTAATTTTGAATTGAAAAATTTGCAGTCCTGAAAAGCAAAAAAGCCCAAAAGGGTACTTGGTTTGAACCTCCCCATAGTGAGTTACTGATGCATTTCAATGGAAACCACCTCAACAGGGCTTTTTGTTCTGCACCTGCTTTTCTTATCCTCTGTTACAATTCTAAAATATATTAAATTTCCCATTGGTCTCTCTTTCTTCCCACTCCTTTTTCCTGAAATCTGGGAGCATGGAGTTGGCTACAAATACAATCCTGATCTTAAACCATTGAAACTGAGCTGCTGTGAGGACAGGCTGACAGAGGGCTGGGACTGTTCAGCCTGGGGAAGGAAAGACTCTGGGGAGATCTTTGAGTCCCTTCCTGTACCTAAAGGGGCTCCAAGAGAGCTGGAGAGAGACTTTGGATAAGGGCCTGGAGTGACAGGACAAGGGGAAGTGGCTTCCCACTGACAGAGGGCAGGGTTTAGATGGTTTTTGGGAAGGAATTCTTCCTGGTGGGGGTGCTGAGGCTCTGGCACAGGGTACCCAGAGAAGCTGTGGCTGCCCCATCCCTGGCAGTGTTCCAGGCCAGGTTGGACAGGGCTTGAAGCAACCTGGGAGATTGGAAAGTGTCCCTGCCCATGGCAGAAGGTTAGCACACGATGATCTTTAAGATCCCTTCCAACACAAACCATTCTATAACTCTGTGAAACTTGAGGGTTTTTTTTATCTGCTTGGCAGTAAAACCTGTTCTGAAAAATGCCATTATCAGAAGTGCTGTTAGGTGTATGAATCTTTTTAGTTTATTTTTTGGGTCTTCCCTTAGAGTTCTGTAACATGTTCATGGAGGTTTTTTTATGCCTTTGGAAGATGATCTGAGAGTTTTAAGAACTGGTTTGCTGTTTGCTTTTGCTAGGTCCTGTGAAAAAGGGCAAAGAGCAAAACACGGAGCGCAGCTTTTTTCTCAGAATGAAGTGTACACTGACTAGCAGGGGAAGAACAGTGAATATAAAGTCTGCTACATGGAAGGTAACTGATGCAAAGGAATATTTGCATAGTTTGGCAGCTTCCTCTTCAGATGTCATAACACTGTATTTCAACATTTTTACTTCATGTAACGAGCTTGAGTTTCACTAAGTACTTTTTAATTTAATGATTGTACTTCATTATGCTGAGTTTTAATGCTGAATACGTCACAGAGGTAACTGAAACAATGTTTTAAAATTAGCTTTTCAAAACTCTTTTAATGAATTTTCCATTTTAAATTAGAGGTCATTTACTTACAAATAATTATAATTACTAAATATGTTTGCATAAAGCCTTCTCTGGGAAAAAAGTACTTGACACCATTTATGCTGATCCCTGATTTCTTTTGATTTGACACTGAAAATGTGACAGTTGAGGTCTCTCTGAAGGACTTCAATGCCATTCTTTTGAAGCTGCTGGCTCTCCCTTTTGTGAACAGTTGACACAAAAAGAGACCAGCCTGATGATAACTTTCTGCAGTGAATGCATTTTCTCCTCTGGACAAAGTAACCTTTTACTGTATCAAGTGGATTATGGTTCACAGTTCTCTTTTATGGTTTGAATTTGATTATTCTGGATCAAACAACTTCTTTGCTGCTGTCTGTGAACTATTTCTGCTTCAGAATGGTTAAAAGAAAACCCCACAAAATGCAAAAGTTCCTGTCTGTTGAAGAATGTATTTGATCTCTATCATCACCTCCCCAGAAAATCTAAAATGGGGGTTGCTACTATTACCATAACTTTCAGATTTAAATTGTGAGATACTTTTTGCTGAGGCAGTTGCTCATCAGAGTTGTCATTATTGTGACTAGAAAGGAGAGTTCACAGAAATGCAGCAATGTCTGGTGTTGCTTCAGCCAGTGCTGAGGAAGGAGCTGGGCTGTGAATCCGTCCCAGGATGTGTGGGGTGAGGAGGAGGAGGACACTCTCTCCTGGAGCCATCTCTTGTCACTGTCCCCTTGAGGGGTGGGGAGGGGAAGGACTCGGCTCTGGGTGTGGTGGTGGAAATAGGATTGTGTTGTCTGACAGACCAAACCTTGTCTGTTGCTAAAATCCAACTCCCCCGTAGGTGCTGCACTGCACTGGCCACATCCGTGTGTACGACACATGTGGGAACCAGACTCACTGCGGATACAAAAAGCCTCCCATGACCTGCCTGGTGTTGATCTGTGAACCTATTCCTCACCCATCAAACATTGAGGTCCCCCTGGACAGTAAAACTTTCCTCAGTCGTCACAGTCTTGATATGAAATTTTCCTATTGTGATGAAAGGTAATATATATGATTTGTACTGTGAAAAAGAATTCATTTGAAGGATTTGCAGGGCTGCTACATGTTGGCTAATGTTTGCCTTCTCGATAACTTAATTCATCTTGACAATGCAATCATTCATGGCATACTTGGGCTTTTCCTAACTGGTCAGGATTAAAAGCCAGATTTCTAGATCCAAGGAGGATGCAGGGTTTGTTTTTACTTCGGCATAACGAAAGGGAAAGGGACTTTATAAACGGGCAGATAGCGAGAGGACAAGGTGCAATGGTTTTAAACTGACAGAGGGCATGTTTAGATTGGATATTAGGAAGAAATTCTTGACTCTGAAAATGCTGAGGCCCTGGCACAGGTTGCCTACAGAAGCTGTGGCTGCCCCATCCCTGGAAGTGTCCAAGGCCAGGTTGGATGGGGCTTGGACCTGATGTAGTGGAAGGGGTCCCTGCCCATGGCAGGGGGTTGGAACAGGACGGGCTTTAAGGGGCCTTCCAACCCAAGCCATTCCATGATTTTATGAATAAATCTTTTGCCTTCAGTTAACTGCCTCTTCAAATTGGTCTTTACTATTGTGGCAGTGATTAAACTGAAATGAGAAGATTCTTCCAGACACTGAAAAAGCAGGATTTTAGGTTTGTCAAAGCTGGGGCATTTTGGTGACGGAAGAGTGTGTGTGTAATACTTGTCAGATGTATTTTATTGCTACTGCTTCCCCCCTCTCCCTTCCTCAGGAGATCAGTGTCTGCTTTCTTCTGTCAGAAGAAAACCCCAGACGTTCAGCTGTATTTTTAATGCAATACATCTGCTGTTGAAAAATGAGATTTTGTGTTCTGGTGCAAATCAGGGGTGTAGTCAGACACATAAGACTGATTTTCCTATCCTCTGGGAGCTTAGCTTGACAAATTTGATAAATGCAAATGAAGGAAATAATCAGCACAAGGTTTTTATTTGGGGTTGGTTTGTTTCATTTCTTCTGGTTGTTCTGAATTTGGTGTTGTTACTACCCATTTCCTTTACTTTATAACAAAAGTGAATTCCTAGTTAGTTGTTGCAGTTAGATGCAGAAAGAGCTTAGTGCAGGTTATTTCTGACCTCTGCAGTAACAACTTTTCTAGGACTGATGGTGTCACATAAAAGGTACTTGTTTGGTCACATTCTGCATCTAGAATGGGGCAAAATACAAGCACTTCCCTGGTTAGCACTGCCCTCTAGAGACTAAAGAAATCCCATATTCTTTAAAAGCAGGCGGTGCTTGAGTGGGAAAAGTAAATCTAATTCCTAGTTTCTCTTAGTTGCAGGATTAAAACTGTTGAAGCGTATCTGTTATTTTGTTAAATTCTCATATTTGCCTAAGCTGGCCTGTAAGTAGCTGGTCTACCTTGAAGCCAAAAGGAAAAGAAAAAAAGTCTAAAAAGTGGGGATTTGTTTAATCCTATCCCACTACATGATTTAGAAGTACTCAATGAGAAGTAAAATCCTATGCCTGCCGAAATTTCTCTTTTAAAGAAGAATCAAAATAGCAATTTATTTCAAAATGAAAAGTCCCAGTAAACCAAATCTGCCGCTGATATGCATGGAAGTGATTCTTAAAGATTTTTCTAGATGTGCAAGCATCCAAATGCTCTGGTATTTGTGCTGGCCCATGTCTGCTTTCACGTAGCAATTTTTTCCCTTGTTTTAAAGAATTACAGAGTTGATGGGGTACGAGCCAGAGGAGCTCCTGGGTCGCTCAATCTATGAGTACTATCACGCACTGGATTCTGATCATCTGACCAAAACACACCACGACAGTAAGTGAAAACTGAATTTAAAGCTCTCAAACTACAGGAGATGAGAGACAGCCCTGGGGGAAAGCAGCAGAAGAACGAGGGCTTTCTTTTAGTTGCAGATATGAATCTGCAATGAATACTCACCTCAAACAGTTTTGGGGGTTTTCTGCCTGTAATTAAAGCTGGTGTCCTTTCTGCTTTTAGTGTTCACAAAAGGGCAGGTGACAACAGGACAGTACAGAATGCTGGCGAAACAAGGTGGCTATGTCTGGGTTGAAACTCAAGCGACTGTGATTTACAACACTAAGAATTCCCAGCCACAGTGCATAGTGTGTGTGAACTACGTGTTGAGGTAAGTTGAGTGGGCTTCAGTGTTCTTTGTCATCATTTTAACTGAAGACAAAGTCAGATTCTGATGACACTGTTGAGTCTGTTATGATGTTACTGTTCCCTACCAGTGAAATTTTTCTTAAAATACCGCCAGTCCTAGGATTAGAAATTGTATTTGAAAACAAAATGCTTTTTTGGTCTAATGGTGTCCGTAGATCATCTCTGCAGGCAAATGACTGTAGAATGAGCCTCTTCTGTATGACTGGAAACAGTTGAGCATTTGTGTGCATTCTAGACAACTCTCTAATCTTTGTCCCAAGTCTGGAGCAGTTAATGCCACTAATAACTTTGTCATGGAGTCAGAGCAGCAGTAGTGGTGTCATTCTTAATCCCATCTATCTTTTTCTTCCTTAGAGCTCCTCTTTGAAAGCTTCAGCTGAGGGCAGACTGCTTGACTACTCTGCAAATGTCTAGTAGTCCTAAATTAGTTTTTCAAAACTTCAGTGAATGTACCAATATAAATCTATCAAGATATTACACATTCATTTAAAACAAGGAAAAGTAGTTTAGGAAATATCTAACTTTTTTCCCTTTTTCTTAATCTTTTCCTTACTTTTTCAATGCTTTCAGGAAAGCATGTTTATTTTTGTTCCTTTTTTTTGATGGCACCACAACTAGTGCTTGCTTTGTCTGTTATTTTTGAGGAAAGAATGAGTAAGGAAAAAAAGAATTTTTAAAGCTCTTATCCTGGTAATTTCGTGGGATATGTGTGGTGGGGTGTTGTTTGTTTGTTTGATGCTTTTTGTTCGGCTCGGTTTGGTATGGTTTGGGGTTTTTGGTGGGGGGAGAGTGGGTGGGTTTCAACCTACAAAACTATTAAGCCAAAATTTATTCCTTTTAGCTGTTCTTTAACAATCATCTTCCTCTCTATCTGACAGTGGAATTGTTCAGAAGGACTTAATTTTTTCCCTTGGACAAACTGAGTGTATGCTGAAACCAGTGGAGTCTCCTGACATGAAAATGACCAAAATATTCAGTAAAGATGACCTGGAAGATACCAACAGCCTATTTGAAAAACTTAAACAGGAACCAGATGCTTTAACTGTGCTGGCCCCAGCTGCTGGAGACACAATTATCTCTCTAGATTTCAGCAGTAATGGTGGGTGTGTGTTTAAATTGGAGTTAATTAGCAAAGTTACTGTTTTATAGTAGATTTCAAAAAAATAAGCTCCCAGTACCACTTGCCCAGTGGTATTTCATCTGCTGTTTAAATTTAATGAGGTCCATAGACACGCACAGTACTGTTACTTAGGTTGATGGTTTCTTTTAATTTTTATAGAGTCTGATGAACAACAATGTGATGAAGTTCCTTTGTATAATGATGTAATGCTCCCCTCATCCAGTGAGAAATTGCAGAATATAAATATGGCAATGTCCCCACTACCTGCCTCTGAAACTACAAAGCCACTTCGTAGCAATGCTGATCCTGCACTCAATAGAGAAGTTGTATCAAAGCTGGAGCCAAACACAGAGCCACTCGAACTTTCTTTTACCATGCCTCAGGTGCAAGAGCAACCAACCAGCCCTTCTGATGCAAGTACCAGCCAAAGTTCACCTGAGGTGAGTTTCGTAATTTGGATATGCTGTCATTAAAATGGATATGCTGTTGGGGCTTGTGGGGCAAATCTGGTTAAGGATGCAGCCGGGACAGGAATTGGAAATTATTTCTACCTTGTGACTTATGCTCACGCCATGATTTGAGGAATCTGATAAATTTTCATATCTTTTCATTGAAGTGAGTCTTGCAAAGGTATGCCATACTATCTGATAGAAATAAGGAGAGCTTGGGTTTGGTCTCTTTCATTCAATTGGTTCAGACACAACTTCCCTAAACAGCAAAGTAGTTGCAGTAAATCACTGCAGAGGCTACTTCCAGGTTCCAACTAAACAAGTGCTTCCCAGGTGGGGTAGATTTGAATGTATACAGACAAATGTATTTTCCCTTCCCATTTTAATTTTGTGCAGCTATAGCTTGGAATTAGTTTCTACATTAGAACATTTTGCAGAGAATCTGTAGCTAACAGTGCCAAGTGATGCAATGACAGAAACCTAAAACTGTGCTCAAAATGTTTTCACAGCCCAGTAGTCCCAACGACTACTGCTTTGATGTGGATAATGATATGGCCAGTGAATTCAAACTGGAATTAGTGGAGAAACTCTTTGCCATAGATACAGAAGCAAAAAATCCATTCTCTACTCAGGTAATGTACAGTAACTCAAAATTCTTGATCATCTTATTCTGAGTGTACTTCTCTTCCTCTTTAGAATGTCTTCTGGAACCTCCTTCCTTTTTTATGTAATATTTTGATTAAAGTGCAAAAAAACCCCAAAATTGTAAGGATTTGGTAAAAGGAAGAGCCGTGATGAAGTCATAGCTGAGATTTCTTCCACACTGATAAGTCTCTCGTCTCTTCCAGGAAACTGATTTAGATTTAGAGATGTTGGCTCCTTACATCCCGATGGATGACGATTTCCAGCTGCGCTCCTTCGATCAGCTGTCCCCGCTGGAAAGCAGCTCCTCCAGCTCTCAGAGTGCAGCCACCATCACCATCTTCCAGCAGAGTCAGGGGGCACCGAGCAGTGCTGAGGAGATGAAGCCGGCGGCGGAGCGTGGGGATGATGTGAAGACGACAATCGTCCCTTCCTCCCCCGCGCGCGGGGCCGCCGAATCCAGCAGTGCCCCCGCCTCGCCCTACGGCGGGAGCAGGAGTCGAACTGCCTCTCCCATCAGAGCAGGGAAAGGAACGGTGGATCAGGTGGAAAAGCCTTCTCCAGGAACACCCAGCTTGCTAACAGTCACTCTGAATAAAAGGTATTTTAAAAGTGCAGCTTAAGCCCCGGTGTCTGTTCAATGAATTAGATATAAATTCTGCCAGCTGTTGTGTGTTCATCCTCGGCGTTCTTCAGAGTAGAAATTGAGACTTTTAAATTTGGACATGTCAAACGAGTCTCTTTTTAATAGTAAACTCCCCTAAAGTTAATTTCATGGTAGCTTTTACATAAGCACCTCATGTAAAAGGCAGCTACTGTAAAAATTCTATTCTGCTCTTGTACGTGCAGCCTTTATAAAAATGCAGTAGGCAATTTACAGGTAGTTACACCCACACAGTATTTCTGGTGCTTTCCTTGTCCACTGTGTTAGAGGTAAGAGGCAGCTACAGTCTGTGCTACACATATTGCAGATATCAGATACGCAGATATCTATAAGCAACAGATGTTGTTCTTCAAACTAAATGTGTTTTGTGATGGACTGTGGTGCCTCTAGTAGGTATTTATCACAACAGAAAACTACATTAAGTCAAACATGAGATTTATGATATGTAAAAGATTTATCTGTACATGAAAATATTCAGAATACTTTCCCTCACCCATCCCTCCCTTCTTTCTGTTGAAAGTGAACTGCTGAACTTTTATGCTTTTTTTTTCTGCAGATTGAAAAATTTTTGTTAAAACTCATTCTGAGCTTCACAGCAAGATTTAAGGCTAACATTTGCTATGCTCATAGAAAATTATTGTTGAAATAAGTCAATTTATGAACGAAAAGTAGTTCATAAATTCAGTTCTGTGATGTTGTATATGTAAGTGTCCACGAAAGAAGAATGGCTTGAGGAAAGTAGAAACGTCTTAACAGCCTGAATCAATTTTTCTTAGATCTACTGCACTGGATGAAGAACTAAATCCAAAGATGCTAGCTTTGCATAATGCTCAGAGAAAACGAAAAATGGAACATGATGGTTCACTTTTTCAGGCAGTTGGAATTGTGAGTTTTGTTTTACCATTTTAAAATATTCACTTTTAACCTTGCAATTTCTGAAATGAGGCATCAGTGCAGACTCCTAATTTGAGCTGTTGGTAAGCAGTGGAGTCTTGGGATGAGAGATAATTAACAGTGAAATTTATACATATATATATATATATATATATATACACATATATATATATGCAGATACTCCACTTTCTCTTTTACTGTCAGCTTTTCAGAAGTGCCCTCTACACCCAAATACATTTCTTGATTAGGTGGAAGATACTCTTCTGTGAACATACATGTTTCTTTAGTAGAATATGCACAAATGTAAGACATCATATTTAAATGTGTAATTGCTGTATTTATTTAAGTTTCGAATTCAAGCTCTGTTTTCATATTTGTCAACACTGGAGATTAGTGTTCTTGTGCTTCTTACTATGCTTTTATTTTTCCATTGGGTCTGAGATTTCTTTACTTAATCAGATAACAAGACCATCTGAACCGTGAGGGAAGAGACCTCCTATAATAACCTAGCAAATGCCTATTACTGCCACTCCCTTTCATGCATGCTCTCTGTAGTATTAGTGTGGGCACTTGGGAGTAGCTCATCCTCATCTGTCCTAGCTATTCAAAAGAAACTTTGTAGATACTCCTCAATTTGTGTCACTGGATTGGGGGTTGTCCAGCTTGTTATTTCCTGCAAGGGTACATTGTCTCCATAATTGTTTCTCACTGTCAGTTCTTCATCGTTTGAAACCTTGAGCTTTGCCATTGCACACTGTTCTCTCTCTCACCTTCACTGCAAATTCCCACTTCTCAAGTTTTGGGAAGTCTTAGTCTTAAGTCTCAGTTCTTCTATTGCAATGTAGCCTTTGAGCTTCTTTGTTTCTCTACTGGGCCACCTCCTAGCTGTAGTCATCTACCATATTTTACAGTGCAGGATTATTTTTCCTCTGAACTCTCCTTACTGCTGTACTAGCATTCTAGTCTGGGCATAAGACAAATCAGTTTTTCTATGCTGTTTTTATGCCGTTGTTTTCATTTGCTAAATGCTTTGCACGTCCATGCATGTTGTTCTGCTGCTTTAAGAACTCACAGCTCCACAAGGAATGTTATTGCCTTCCACTGCCCTTTTCTCATGCAGTGGTGCTACAGCTGTCATAGTACTGCTGATAATATATTCAAATTAGCATGGGATGTCATTAAATAGACAGAACACAAGCAGTTCAGTATTAACTGCTGGAATAGTGTTCAGGCTTTTGTGCTTAGTGCCAGTTTAATGCTTACAGGTTCAGACTTCATCCTTTGCTACACCTTTTTCTTTTGTCTGTATCTGACAGAAGTGTTATAAACATTTTGATGGTTTCCTAGAGTCAGAAGCTGAATTTCCATTCATGGGTCTTAGTGGAGTTTTTTTGAGCAAGTGCTTTTATTGTTTGGCTTCTCTCTCCACAATGGTTTTCTGGGAGGATGTACGGGCCTTTCACACAAGCAGAATAAAAATTATATTAAATCCAGGCTTAGAATACATGCTGTTCTAGGGTTGTACAAACATTAGACACAACTTCTTAGCTCTAGGGAAGTGGGATGTGTTTTACAAAGAGTGAAAATAAGAAGACCAAAGTAAAATACTATTTTAGCTTTCTAGAAAACGTGAGAATTAGACAATGACAAGACATGTTATAGTAAGGTTATAAAATAATGATATAAATCATTACACTGGCACAGTTACAAGCTGTATCTTTCTTAACATGAAGAGCTGGAATGCATTCATGGTAAAAAAAATAAGCAGCAGCAGCAATATGGGCGAGTGATCTCACTATGAACTGCAGCTCTGAGTTAACTATAACTTCTACTATACAGCTGCTCTTTTGACTTGCATGGATGTTTTATAACCTGAAAACATATGCTCCTCACTGTTTTAAGTGTTGAGGATAATGGCAGTGTTCTGAAATACCTTCTCCTCTTTTTGCAGCAGTCAGTATCACTAACAAGACCAAACTTTGCAGATTCAAGTACTTTTGCCAGCAGACTTGATACTAAGATGATGCTTTTTCCTTCCATCCCATCTGTTTCACTGGAAGCTTCTTCTTCCTTATCCCAATTATATGAAGCCCTTATAGCTTCCTAATCTCCATATCTTCCATTCTGCTGTCAAAACAATATGCTAAGGAGCCATATCTGCACTAGACTGGTGTAGGACTGCATTTTCCACAAGGCTTGGGTCAGGTGGCTTGGTGGCAATAACTGGAATGCAAGCAGAATTTACATCCTAAATGTGTAGATAGAATCGACCTACTGAGGTTCCTGACTCTCCTGCCTACACAATTAATTCCAGTGCAGAAAGCCATTAGAGACTCCAGTGAAAACCTGATGCTTACTCACCCCAGAGCAGTGGTAATTAAATGGGTGTGTTTGTGTACATGTACACGCTAATCTTGAGCGTGGTAACTGACAATAACCAGGATTTTGTAATTGTTTTCTGTGAGGGAAGTAAGGTCTTGAAATCTGATTCAGTTTTCTGTTAAATAATTTTCAAGTTAGTGTACTTGGAAATATATTTCTCCCCAAATTCTGAACAAAATCCACTTTAAATTGTAACAATGCCTACATTAGTACTTAGTGATGGGAACTGTTAATGTGGAATAGGGGCATGGATGGATATAAAGATACAGTATTCACTAAAGAAGACTCATTTTATTTCTTTCTAGGGGTCTTTATTCCAGCAGACAGGTGACCGTGGAGGAAATGCATCGCTCGCTTGGAAACGCGTAAAGGGATGCAAAACAAACGGTCACAGTGGAGTGGAGCAAAAGACAATCATTCTACTATCAACTGGTTGGTATCTTCCTTTCCTAGGCACAGGGGGTGGAGGGGGCCGTGTGAAAGAGAACAGAGTCTCCACAACTATCCAGACGTAGCTCCTTGTGAACAGCTCTAGGAGAGGTTAAGCATGGTGAATAAAGTGCACTTTTTCTCCTTCCCCTCCCTCTTTAGACATAGCGAGTAAACTTCTAGGGCAGTCGATGGATGAGAGCGGACTCCCCCAGCTCACGAGTTATGACTGCGAAGTAAACGCTCCCATACAAGGCAACAGAAACCTGCTACAGGGGGAAGAACTGCTCAGAGCTCTGGATCAAGTTAACTGAGCTTTCACAAAACTTGCTCCTTTTTTGGACACTGGTGAATCATCACCTAAAGCAGTCTATTTATATTTTCTATATCTGATTTTAGAAGCCTGGCTACAGTACTGCACTAATTCAGTTAGTTCAGTTTTGATCCCCTTTCTACTTATTTTGACAGTCTTTTTAATATGTTCTTTATGTAACAATAACTCAAAACTATAGTGCATTTTTATAATTCTTTGGTACATACACTTTTAAGTCCATTACATTTAAAACACACTTGCAATAGCAGCTTTGAAATATGCACCTGATTAAAAAAAAAAAAAAATTATTTTTTGGCTGGGGAGTTGGTCACCAAAACTTATCATTAGTAAAATGTCAACACAGGAAAAACTGGCAATACTTCCATCCTGCTTTTTATAGGTAGTTGGAAGACTTGTGCTCTCTCTTACTCTTTATGTTCAAGTAAGTTTTTTATTTTAATAGTTTTTATAAGAAACAACAATGCTTTGCAGCGGTGCATTGTAGCCACAATCGCACAATATATTTTCTTAAAAAATACCAGCAGTTCCTCATGCAATATATTCTGCATTTATAAAAACTAGTTTTTAAGAAGAATCTTTTGTTTGCCTATGAAAACATGTTTAAACCTGGATTATGTCATTATTTTAGTCACGTTGTAATATAAATTGTTCTTAAATGCTGTCTTATGCTTTTGACTTCAGTGAGTGTGGTTAGTCAAAGGAAAGGCTTTATCTGGAAAGGGCTAGCAGCATTTTATTTGGATACGTTCTCAATTTAGAGAAAGTTTGATGTTCTTAAAGTAGTCACTTTGCCAGCTTAAAAAAAAAAAATCCCTGCCTGTAGTTGTTGAAGTTAATGCTAATATTGTGTATGATCTTAAATCTAAATGTTCCGCTTACCCTGTGTGGTATAGGTGATATTTCAAGCAGATTGTAAAACATCTTGCATTGTTAGCAAACTTTTATCTAGTACATCATTGAGTTGCTCAATATTTTGATGTTTTGGTTTTATGCACCTTGTTGCTATTAACACCCATATGTTTTCATGTAGATTTCAATAACTTGAATATATTTAGAAACCTTTTTATTTAGAAATATATAGTTGTCACAAACATCTTATTTTCCTATATGTACTGTACAAAACCTTCATTCACTCATTCTTTTTGCTCTTTGTGGTTGGATCTAACACTAACTGTATTGTTTTCTTACATCAATAAACTATATGTGGACCAGGCCCCCTTGGGGAGTGTGTTATCTGAGAGAAATGAGATAATTTATATTTTTGTTAGTGGTTGTTGTTCATCCGTGTTCCCTTTTTAACTTAGAGTTGATTGGAAATCACTGCTTCCTTATTTTGATTGTAACATCTCTGCGTTAATTATTTGAGCCTGTTCAGTACTGAAGTCTCCTAGACAGTGTTGTACTACCACTCGCCAAAGACGTTACACTTCTCAACCTGTTATCACACCAGTGAGCAAACCTGACAGCGAGGAGGCAGTGGTTTTGTTTTGCTTTAGAGCAGAAAGAACTCATCTTTATAAACAGCTTAAAGGCTTGTCTCTGGAAGCTTTATCAAGGTAACACAGGAAAGCAGGAAAAGGTAAAATTCACAGGAGTGATTGATCTGAGATGGATTTTTATCACAAAACTCCGTGATTAAAAAATTCAGCTCGTACTTGATAAAACTTATTCTACATTTTTGTGCTGTTTGACCCAGTGACTTTCCTCATTTTGCTGTCATAAAACACGATGCTAACCCTGTGTTGTGTAAATACGGTCAAGATATTCTGTGCATTCTCCAAACTATTTTTTAAAACAAACTTATCTCAATATAAGTAATCAATTGTGGAGTGTCACAGGAGTTACTTTGGTTTTATGTTGTAAACTTTTTGGTGTCATTGCACTGTTTTGAAATCAATGTAATAGTACACAAGCTTAACCTGTTCTCTAAAATTAGTGTTTCACTAAAAGGAGCACTTTCTAAACTGCTACAATTGTATGAAATTAAAACCAAAAAAAAAAAAAACCCAAAAAAATGATAAGGCACTGGCAGCTGAAGATAGTTGCACACTTGTTAAAATTTTGAGTAGAAGTTTCACAGAGAGGAGAAGGTGTGTAGGGGCACTCAGCTGGAGCTGATGCTTCATGCAGAGAACATTTTCACTAGTAAACATTTTTAATGCATTTTTAATGGCTAAAATCAGCAGAGCTCCTCCCTGCCTGCTGTGTCTGGGCTGGCATTCTTTCCATGGCATTTCTTTCTCTGTCAGCAGTTAGGAGGTTTAAATAGTGAAGTTGGGTTAAGCCCCTGCTGTTTAGGGCATCCCTCCTGCTTAGCTCTGCATGGATTGATGTGGTGCTTCTGTGAGACTCTTGCAGGCAGGTGAAAGGTGCAGCTGGTTTCTACTTTTGAGCTGGCCTGGGGGGGATTATCCCTTTGCACTCCCAAGAGAAAGGTCAGAGGTGTTCCGCTGCTCTCTTGGCTGTGTGTTGGAGGAGCCTGACCTGTTTGGATCTGTAACGTCCTGTTCAGCACACTTTAAGAGGGCAGAAAGTTTTCATAGAGAAAAACTGAAGTGACCCACATGATTTATGGTCATGGGCCTGCTGGAGTCAGAGAATGGCTTGGGTTGAGAGGGACTTTAAAGATCGTCTTGTTCCCACACCCCTGTCATGGGCAGGGACCCCTTCCGTGAGATCAGGTTGCTCAGAGCCCCATCCACCCTGTCCTTGATCATCTCTGATCTTAGTGACAGCAGCTGAGCCATATTTCATCTAAAAATCTCAATTCTCACATTTTTTACTATGCAAAATAACAAGGCATTTTGATTACTGTGATGAACAGTAGCTGTATTGGTTTACTGTAGGGGAAAACTAACAACCCAACAACCCCCAAGCCTCCTAGAGACACTGAACAAGGCACAGAAAAAGAACAGAAAAAGTAATTGCTCTGGCCTTGTAAGAGCTTTGCTAAATGCAGATGCAAGTTTGCAAAATCTAGAAGTACAGCTTTCAGTTGCTTTTTTTTTTGTTTCTCTTTTACTGTTTTTTCTCCCCCTTTTAAACATTCTTTTTTTTCCCTTTAGACTCCAGGAACACAGTCTGGTTCTAGAGCTTAATTTGGAGTACAAGCTTCTAGAATAAATAGCTTTCTAAATGTTTTCTTAGTGATTTTGAATACTTTCTTTGTCTACTTGCTGCCTGTTTTAAATGTTGAGGCACCCTATTAGAAATTATGAGGAAATTAATGAGACCCTGGCACAGGTTTCCCTGAGCAGCTGTGGATACCCCAGCCCTGGAAGTGTTCAAGGCCAGGCTGGATGGGACTTTGAGCAACCTGGTCTAGTGAAAGGTGTCCCTGCCCATGGCAGGGGGTTGGAACTAGGTGGGTTTTAAGTTCCCTTCCCACCCAAACCATTCTGTGATTTATTCTTTGTTGTGAAGAAGAAACTGTGGGTCAATACAGTATTTCCTGCATATAGAACATGCTAATTCTGTGAAAATGATAAACTGCAGAGAATAACAAAGTTATCTTCCAGGTTTTCCTGACTACAGCAGTAGTCAAGACAGGCCTTCTTCAGTGCACAGTACAATTACTGTTTTTACATACGTATTTTAATTAATGTTTCAATCATCAACAGTGATGATTTTGTTAAAGGGTAAAGGAATTTTTAAACTAGTATTTATGATAAAATAATTCCTTCCTTTACCTGAAAGTAGTTACAATTAACTGCAGCCATAACTCCTCAGAAATCACTTAAATAGGCTGTGCCAGTAACTTATCTTGGGTATAAGATACTGAGTAAATTAAGGTAGCCTGGAGTCCAAAGTACCTCTTGCTAACGTACCTTCCTCCTACCTAGTGAGACTGGCTTGGACTGTGGTGATCTTTGAAAACCTTTGGGTGAAATTGAAACTAACTCACCCAAGAAAAGAAACTTAATAGTACCTGTGTACACATATTAAACTCACTCAAAGTAATTGCTGAATCAAAGAATCACAGATTAGGGCCCAAAAGAACCATTTACACATAACAGTGGTGACAGTTTTAAGACTTCAAAGCTTAGTTTGGATGAAACAATCAGCTCTGCTTCCAATGACATACAACTGTCAGGTCAGATAATTCTGGTGATTACAGGTTAACCTATTGTATATTTAATAATAATTTTTCATTACTTAAAGACCTGTTTAATTAAACAGCTAAGCACTGGCAGCTAAAGGCAGTATGTGTTGGCAAGTGTTCTCCCTTGTTACACTGCCGCGTGAACCTTTCCCGACAGCGCAGTGGGATCTGGGAGCATCCTGCCACTGTCAGCTGGGCTGGACGTGCCTCAGGTCAGCCATCTGTCCCCATTCCCACTGCTGCCCTGCTCCTGAACAGAGCACGCATCTCACTCAAATGTCACTGCACCCAGGCACGTTACTCAAACTGTACCTGTCCAGCATGAAAATAAACACCTCACAGGCCACAAGTACTTTGTAGGAAGTCCATTTTCGTAGGAATTCCATACAAGTTGGGTATCCAGCTTTCATTAAAAGTACCATTGTGACTTAACTCCCTGAAAAGCTCTGTTCTGGAGGACTGTGATTTTTGATCCAAATTCTAGAAATGAATTGTCATTTTCCTTCTGCTTCCCTGTTTACCTTGAGCAAGTTACCAAAAAGTTAAAGAGTTTGCTACTGGATTTATACAGTACAGTAGATTTTGTGAATAATAGCAGTATTCTCTCATGAAGAAGTGGTATATTTTAATGGAATTCTTTTTGAACCAAGTACAACGTATTGCAATTGATATTTCTCTTGAAACATTTTGACGTACTTGTGACTGTATTTCTTTTTGATTGTGTAACAGTATAAAATTCAATAAAAGAAAGGGTTTGTTTCTAATTTGTGACATCTGTGATCTTTCTGTTCATCTCTTTTCCCTATTGTAAAAGGGAGAGGTGGCAGCCTGTGTTACAGTGAATTAAACCACTGTGCAGAGTAACAAACTCCTTGCAGGTTTGAGACCTTACTGCCTGCAGTGAGAAACTTGGGCATCAAGCAGACATGGTCACTGTCCCAAAAACACTTATCTATACTTTATACTAAGTATAATATAAACATATTTATATATAAGCTGAATCCTATTCACCTATGACACGTGGTTATCCCACCTGAATTAAGCAGATCACAGGCGTGAACAAAAGAGGTCAAACATACAATTTAACAAGGTGGACATGGGGATGGTGTAGGTTTTCCTGGGGGAAGCCAAAGAGAGAGAGAACAACAGCTACAAAGCCAGAGGGACAGAGGACATTTATGAAGCCTCTTTGATTAATCACACTAAGAATTGCCCTTAGTAACAAAACACAAACTCGTTTGAATCCGTGATCATGTCACCAGGTGATTTCAGGTGCTGTCGGTACACACAAATGACTCGACAAGAACCTGGGACTCCTGCTGTCCTGTTCAATGCCCCTTCCTATTGCACAGATTAAAAAGCTTTTGCAACGTTTGTGCTTGTTGGGAAGTCTGAAAGCAGGAGGCATGTGCCAGTAGAGTGGGATCCTGTTACTAGCAATAGGTTTGTACATACTGAAGGTGGAATATGCTATTTACTAAAATATATTCATGATTTACTTTCATGCAAATGGACTAAAACATGATTTTTTTTTTTCATGTTTTCAATTTGAAAATGTGTTCTAATGGAATCATATGAGTTATTAAAAAAGAAAATTGTTTTGTGCCATATGCACCTGGAAAACCCCATTATTTATATCAATGCAGGATAAATGGCTGTTAAATTGCAACTTATAAACTAGGAATTAATAGAGAAAATAGGATTTCATATTTTTGTTTAGTGGTTGAATATGAAGAAGATACAGTAACCAGCACACTCTTCCTTACATCATCTAATCATTTATTATGTTTTTAGTTTGAAGGCATTAATTGCACTAAAATGTACTAATGAATAATCCGAAGGAGCACTGGAAACACACAGTTTATGAAGAAGAGTAGGTATTAATTAGTCTAAAAATTGATACTGTGTTTAGTTTCATACACCACACAAAGGGAATTGTACAAAGAGACCCTGTTACTTGGTTTTATTCTTCTTCTGCATTTTCATTCTTTACATTATACCCAAACTTTCTGCAAGGGAAGACTTAGCACATGTTAACATGGGCTCAACAGCCTCATCCTCACTACATCTTGCATCATGCAGCCCCATCTGCCTTAGGAAAAAAAGTAATTCCATATAGCATTCCTTGAAACACCATCTCTGAGAAATCACCCCACTCACTACACGCTTAAAATACAAAAAATCAGAAAAAAACACTTGAGCTTTACACACTCAGCATCCCTCCAGAGCCAGGCTCCTCTGCTCCTATTAAACTAAGGGATAACTCCAATAACTAAACAGGGCTTGGCTTGAGCTGTACGTAATGATGAATTCGCTCCATGATGTGTCAGTTTTGACTAATTTGTGCTTTGAATGCTTAAATCCATTGAGGGGGGAGCACATTATATCTGTTTTCCTAACAGCCCTGGCATTCTGTTCCAAAATCAGTACAATCTGTTGAAGTCAGGGTCACGCACCGGATGAACAGGGTCACTGCCCTACATCTCTAAACATGAATCCAAACGATAATATTAAAGTGTCTTTTCAGAAAAAGGAAAAAAAAACACAAACCAAACCCCGGCAGGTGCAGCTCTCCTCCCACAGCTGCTAAACCCTGTCCAGTTCATATGCAACAGCTCTGCAAACATCTCTCTCTGTTCCTATAGTCAATGACATTGGCAAACAGCGGTGCTCACAGGCAACTGCTGTTCAACCGATGGCCAATTGCCTCCTAATAAAGGCTGCTAAAGATTGCATTCCAGCAACCTTTCGGGAAATACAATAAATATGGAAAGATGCTTGCATGCCTGAAGCACTGTGGGAGCTCTTGACATTGTAAGAGCTGACCGCTTGATGCGCCTCGCTGTAAGGACCAACCTTTGGATCAATTAGTTGATGATAATGGTGAACTGGAGAACATCGGGGTACCGTAGCCAGCAGAATCAAACATTCATTTTGAAGTGCATGATTATTTGAGAAAGCAAAATGAGAATTCTTAACCCGGTCCCTGGGAAAACTCCTGCAGGTTTATATATCCCAAAGGCACCACGCAAGGCTCCATCCCATGCGCATTCCATACCTTCCCTACACGCTGTTTCTCACCCCTTAAGGCTTCCCTTGCGCAGGGAGCATCTCCCCACTGCGCAGGGGGGATCTCGCACCTGCCGAGCCCGCATCCTGTGGATGCACAGGCACCTGGCCGCTCTCCTGCCCAGCCCGGGACCGCTCCCGGCGCAGGTGCCGCTGTCCAGCCGCACTCCCACAATCCGCAGCCAAGCCCCGACCGCAGCGGCGATGGCCGCAACGCGCCTTGAAACCCGAGCCCGGTCCCTAAACCCTCTGAGGACCCGCCCGAGGGGCTGCGGAGCCTGCCGGGCACCACAACGGGCTCCCCCGGGACACCGCCCGCCCTCGCCCTGAGCGGTGCCCGCCGTCGCGGGTCCGTACTCACCGCGGCGCGAGGCTCTCCGACGCCGGCGCTGGTCCCGGCAGCCGCCTCGGTGGCCGCTCGCCCCTCTCTGTACGTGCGCGGGGGAGCGCGGGCAGAGCAGCCCCCGCCGCCCGCTCCGCGCCGCCGGCGAGGCCGCACCCACCC